>JARFJB010002020.1:567500-695000 GCA_036346205.1 Vesta saturnalis
AATGTCATCATTGTAGGTTGGAAAGTAGTGTGTTGTTCCACACAAAATTTTCACATTTGTAAACCGTTCGACATGGTTTTGGAGTTGGTAGAGCTGCTGTTATGATAATTGTCTGTGTACCTTCATACTGTTTGCAATTATTAAATAACGTTACACTGAACATTGGTGCAGTTATTGGAACTTAATATCATTAAAGAAAAGCCTTTGGTTTCCGGGATTTTTAGGGTTTCAGGGTTTTGAACTCATGTGGGTTTCAAAATGCGTACAAAACTACTGGAAATAGCCTTGCTATAAAAGTAAATTGGAACAGCATCGATAAAAGTGTGTTGAGGGAACATGATATTGTATTGAAAAATAAAATGATCTTTTTCCGAAAAAAATTTATGCTTTGTTAAGCCACGTACACTTTTATTAAGATAGCTTATCAAACGTACACGAACACACACACACACACACGCACGCACGCACGCACGCACGCACGCACGCACGCACGCACGCACGCACGCACGCACGCACGCACGCACGCACGCACGCACGCACGCACGCACGCACGCACGCACACGCACGCACGCACGCACGCCACGCACGCACGCACGCACGCACACGCACGCACGCACGCACGCACGCACGCACGCACGCACACGCACGCACGCACGCACACACACACGCACGCACGCACACACACACACACACACACACACACCTACTTCCAAAAAAGGCGACGAGGCCGATCTCTCTAACTACCGACCAATTGCTATTATGTCCATTTCATGTAAAGTCATGGAAAAAGCCATCAATCAGTAACCACCCTTCTTTAATCCAATAAACCTTTTAGTGCCCACCAATATGGATTTAGACAGAGTTCAACAGGCGATCTTGCTTCATATACAACCCAACTTTGGAATAATACATAAAAACAATTCGGCAAGGTATCTTAAAAATATATCACCAAGTTTGCTACGTGTTTATTTGCCAAGCTCACCTCGTTTGGGTTAACTGATACGCTCATCAATTGTCTCTCCAGTTTTCTTAACAAAATGCGTGTTGTAGTTGATGGATTCTTTTCAAAAGAAACTGGCATTATCGCGAACGTGTCACAGGGATCACTTTTTCTGCTACACAAAATAATCTTATTCCTTCAACGACTAATCCGATGTATTGCTTTGCTGATGATAGCATCGTGGTTCACATCAGTCGTCACATAATAGTAATCTAGTTTGCATCCCAAACCAAGACGTTTCGACGTCTTAATAAACAAAAATGTTTACCATAGCCTTCAGTGGGAAAGTAATAATTTATTTAAATGTAATGCCTACAAAGTTTCGATACACAGATACGCAGATACACAAATATAATATATATATATATATATATATATATATATATATATATATATATATATATATATATATATATACAGATACACAGATAAAATGTGCTCTTGTAAGTGGTTAGAAATACTCGAAGATGATCCATGGTTGTGCTTTTCTCCATGCTAAGTATTGCAGCTCTTAACTCCCACATAATATATTTAGGGAACGGTAATGACACCTACACGAAGAAAATTTCTAAAACTTCTGGGTGGAGATCTAGTTCACGAATAACTGATGCGCAGGTCTCAAATCCCAAGTTTGTCTAAAACAATCTGAGGTTCAGATATTTGTTTGGAACATTCTGCTTTCGTATATCAGGGAGGATGTGCTCAGAAAATATCGGTAAAGAAAGTCATTTTGAGTCATTTTCAAGCTGCAAAAGAGCTCATAATTATAAGGTTGTTCGGAAAGTAATTTCGTTTTTTCCCGACCGAGGATTTAATTATATTGTTTCGCTCCCAACTTCACACTTAAGCCGCATAATCATTATATATTTTGACAACTGATATAGCAAGGTAAAAAAGTGCAATTGATTCTACTCAGTATTTTTTGTTTGGTACCCTTTTAAATATGAAGAGCAAAAGTAGCATTTTCGTCATATTTTACTTTTTTACTATAGAAAAGGTAAAAATGCTATTCAAACGAGAAGGAAATTAACCGTTGTGTATGGAGAAGATATATTGACAGTACGCCAGTGCCAGAACTGGTTTGCAAAATTTCGATCCGGCAATTTTGATGTCGAAGCTGATAAAGACACAATAAAGGCATTAATTGATGCAGTCCAGCGAATAACAACCCGTGAGATCGGTGAGAGGTAAAATTTATCAAATTCAACTGTTTATGACCACTTGAAAGGCCTAGGTTTAACCTCGAAGCTCGATATATGGGTTCCCCATGTTCTCACGGAGAGAAATTTGTGCCTTCGCTTTTCAAACGTCGCTAAAGTAGTCATTACTGGGGACGAAAGATGGGTTGTATATAACAATGTCAAACGCAAGAGATCAAAAGATGAACCGGCTCAAAGCATTTCGAATGCCTATATCCATCAAAAAAAGGTGATGTCTGTTTGGTGGGATTTCAGAGGAATAATTTTTTGAGCTGTTACCGGATAATACAATAATTAATTAGGAAGTCTACAGTCATCAGCTGGACAAACTAAATGATGCACTACAACACAAAAGGCCAGAACTAACCAACAGAGAAGGTGTAGTGTTCCGCCAAGATATTGCGAGGCCTCATACAAGATTGGTAACTCGCCAAAAGCTTTTACAGCTTTAATGGGATACACAGCCACACCCACCATATTCTCCAAATCTGGCAACTTCCGATTATTATTTGTTTCGGTCACTGCAAAATTTTTAGAAGTTTAAGCCTTTACTTAAAATCACATAGATCAGTATTTTGTCAGCAAAGACCAAACATTTTTTGAGCGTGGAATCATGCTACTGCCAGAGAGATGGCAAAAGGTATTGGACTAGAATGCCAATATATAATTTAATAAAATATTTATTTATTATACGAAATTACCTTCCGAACAACCCTATAACTTTAATTTTTATGCAGTCTTTGTTTAACTGTGACAAACGTTTGTAGCTTTTATAATGCAAATTAAAGTGTAAGCTTTAGAATGCAGTATTTCTCAAGAAACTACGCGGATTATATCTTAATTATAAAACTGGTTTTATTTCCTCAATTTCATCTCTGAGAAACATTGGGAGTACGCTTGTATTGGTTGCGGGCGCGAGTAACGGATTGTTAGCTTCTGTACCTCGTTTCAATAGGACATTGTGCTGCTGAATTGCATCATTTGAGACTATCTCGGGCTTCCTTTTTTTAGTAATACTCGCACACAAATACTCATATACACACGCACAAGCACACGCACACCCACACGCACACACACACGCACACCGCACACACCACAGACACACAAAGACACAGATACAGATATAGATACAGACACAGACACAGACACAGACACAGACACAGACACAGACACAGACACAGACACAGACACAGACAGACACAGACACAGACACAGACACAGACACAGACACAGACACAGACACAGACACAGACACAGACACAGACACAGACACAGACACAGACACAGACACAGACACAGACACAGACACAGACACAGACACAGACACAGACACAGACACAGACACAGACACAGACACAGACACAGACACAGACACAGACACAGACACAGACACAGACACAGACACAGACACAGACACAGACACAGACACAGACACAGACACAGACACAGACACAGACACAGACACAGACACAGACACAGACACAGACACAGACACAGACACAGACACAGACACAGACACAGACACAGACACAGACACAGACACAGACACAGACACAGTCACAGACAGACACAGACACAGACACAGACACAGGCAGAGACAGAGACACAGACACAGACACGGACATAGGCACAGACACAGACACAGACACAGACACAGACACAGACACAGACACAGACACAGACACAGACACAGACACAGACACAGACACAGACACAGACACAGACACAGACACAGACACAGACACAGACACAGACACAGACACAGACACAGACACAGACACAGACACAGACACAGACACAGACACAGACACAGACACAGACACAGACACAGACACAGACACAGACACAGACACAGACACAGACACACACGGACACGGACACAGACACAACAGACACAGACACAGACACAGACACAGACACAGACACAGACACAGACACAGACACAGACACAGACACAGACACAGACACAGACACAGACACCGTCACAGACACCGTCACAGACACAGACACAGACCAAGACACAGACACAGACACAGACACAAACACATACACAGACACAGACACAGACACAGACACAGACACAGACACAGACACAGACACAGACACAGACACAGACACAGACACAGACACAGACACAGACACAGACACAGACACAGACACAGACACAGACACAGACACAGACACAGACACAGAACAGACACAGACACAGACACAGACACAGACACAGACACAGACACAGACACAGACAAACGACACAGACACAGACACAGACACAGACACAGACACAAACACAGACACAGACACAGACACAGACACAGACACAGACACAGACAGACACAGGCCAACAGACACAGAACAAAGACACAGACACAGACACAGACACAGACACAGAACAGACACAGACACAGACACAGACACAGACACAGACACAGACACAGACACAGACACAGACACAGACACAGACACGACACGACAAGACACAGACACAGACACAGACACAGACACAGACACAGACACAGACACAGACAGAACACAGACCAGAACAACAGACACAGACACAGACACTGACACAGACACAGACAGGACACAGACACAGACACAGACAAGACACAGACACAGACACAGAAACAGACACAGACACAGACACAGACACAGACACAGACACAGACACAGAACAGACACAGACACAGCACAGAACGACACAGACACAGACACAGACACAGACACAGAACAGACACAGACACAGACACAGAACAGACACAGACACAGACACAGAACGACACAGACACAGCACAGACACAGACACAGACACAGACACAGACACAGACACAGAACAGACACAGACACAGACACAGACACAGACACAGACACAGACACAGACACAGACAGACACAGACACAGACACAGACACAGACAAACAGACACGACACAGACACAGACACAGACACAGACACAGACACAGAACAGACACAGACACAGACACAGACACAGCACAGACAGACACAGACACGAACAGACACAGCAAGACAAGACACAGACACAGACAGGACAGGCACGACACAGACACAGACACAGACACAGACACAGACACAGACACAGACACAGACACAGACACAGAGACAGACACAGACACAGGCACGGGCACAGAAGCAGACACAGGCACAGACACAGACACACACAGACAGACACAGAGATAGACAGACACAGAGAGACGCACACACAGACACAGACGCAGACATAGACACAGCACAGACACAGACACAGACACAGACACAGACACAGACACAGACACAGACACAGACACGACACGACACAGACACAGAACGACACGACACAGACACAGACACAGACACAGACACAGACACAGACACAGACACAGACACAGACACAGACACAGACACAGACACAGACACAGACACAGACACAGACACAGACACAGACACAGACACAACGACACAGACACAGACACAGACACAGACACAGACACAGACACAGACACAGACAGACACAGACACAGACACAGACACAGACACAGACAAGACACAGACACAGACACAGACACAGACACAGACACAGACACAGACAGACACAGACACAGACACAGACACAGACACAGACACAGACACAGACACAGACACAGACAAGACACAGACACAGACACAGACACAGACACAGACACAGACACAGACACAGACACAGACACAGACAACAGACACAGACACAGACACAGACAGACACAGACACGACACAGACACAGACACAGACAGACACAGACACGACACAGACACGACACGACACAGACACAGACACGACACGGACACAGACAGACACAGAACAGACAGACACGACACGACACAGACAGACGACACAGACACAGACACAGACAGACACGACACGACACGACACAGACACGAACGAAGAACGAACGACACGACACGACAGACACGACAAGACACAGACAGACACAGACACAACACAGACACGACCAGACACAGACACGACACAGACACAGAAGAACAGACACAGACACAGACACGAAGACACAGAACAGACACAGAACAGACAGACACAGACACAGACACAGACAGACACAGACAACACAGACACAGACACAGACACAGACAAGACACAGACACAACAGACACAGACACAGACACAGACACGACGACACGACACAGACACAGACACAGACACACAGACACAGACACAGACACAACACACACACAGACACAGACACAGACACAGACACAGACACGACACAGACACAGACACAGATACAGACTGAGACACATACACAGACACAGAGAAGTACACAGACACAGACACAGACACAGACACAGACACAGACACAGACACAGACACAGACACAGACACAGACACAGACACAGACACAGACACAGACACAGACACAGACACAGACACAGACACAGACACAGACACAGACACAGACACAGACACAGACAGACACAGACACAGACACAGACACAGACACAGACACAGACACAGACACGACACAGACACAGACACAGACACAGACACAGACAGACACAGACACAGACACAGACACAGACACAGACACAGACACAGACACAGACACAGACACAGACACAGACACAGACACAGACACAGACACAGACACAGACACAGACACAGACACAGACACAGACACAGACAGACACAGGCACAGACACAGACAAAGACACAGACACAGACACAGACACAGACACAGACAGACACAGACACAGACACAGACACAGACACAGACACAGACACAGACACAGACACAGACACAGACACAGACACAGACACAGACACAGACACAGACACAGACACAGACACAGACACAGACACAGACACAGACAGATACACAGACTCAGACACATACAGAGACACAGACACAGACACTGACACAGACACAGACACGGACACAGACACAGACACAGACATAGACACCGACACAGACACAGAAACAGACACAGACACAGACACAGACACAGACACAGACACAGACACAGACACAGACACAGACAAGTCACAGACAGGACACAGAAAGGGAAAAAAACCCGAACAGACACAGACACAGACACAGACACAGACACAGACACAGACACAGACACAGACAAGACAGAGAGACAGAGACAAACAAACAGACACAGACACAGACACAGACACAGACACAGACACAGACAGAACCGACCAAGACGCACGGGAACAGACAAACGACAAACCAACGACACGCAACACAAGACACGACAGACACAGACACAGACACAAAACCAGACACAGACAGACACAGACACAGAACAGACACAAGACAGAACAGACACACAGACACAGACACAGACACAGACACAGACACAGACAGACACAGACACAGACACAGACAAGACACAGACACAGACACAGACACAGACAGACACAGACACAGACACAGACACAGACACAGACACAGACACAGACACAGACACAGCAAACAAACAAACAAACACAAACAGAACGACCAGACACAAGACAGACAGACACAGACAAGAAAGACACAGACCACACAGACAGACACAGACACAGACACAGCACAGACACAGACAGACACAGACACAGACACAGACACAACAGACAAGCAGACACAGACACAAACAGACAGACAGACACAGACACAGACACAGACACAGACACAGACACAGACACAGACAGACACAGAACAGACACAGACACAGACACAACAAACAAACACAGACACAGACACAGACACAGACACAGACACAGACAAACACACAGACACAACGACACAGACACAGACACAGACACAAAGAACAGACACAGACACAGACACAACACAACAGACACAGACACAACACAGACAAGAACAAACAGAAAGAACAGACACAGACCAGAACAGACACAGACAGAACAGACAAGACAACAGACACAAACAACACAGACACAGCACACAAAAGAAAGACGCACGAAAGAGAACAGAAAGAAAAAAGACCCGAAAACAGCGAAGCACGACACAAGAACACAAACGACAAAAACAAAAAAGACAAAACAGAGACAGACAGACACAGACACAGACACAGACACAGACACAGACACAGACACAGACACAACGACACAGACACAGACACAGACACAGACACAGACACAGACACAGACACAGACACAGACACAGACACAGACACAGACACAGACACACAGACACAGACGACAGACACAGACACAGACACAGACACAGACACAGACACAGACACAGACACAGACACAGACACAGACACAGACACAGACAGACACAGACACAGACACAGACACAGACACAGACACAGACACAGACACAGACACAGACACAGACACAGACAGACACAGACACAGACACAGACACAGACACAGACACAAGACACAGACACAGACACAGACACAGACACAGACACAGACACAGACACAGACACAGACACAGACACAGACACAGACACAGACACAGACACAGGCACAGTCACAGTCAAAGTCACAGACACAGACACAGACACAGACACACAGACACAGACAGACACAGACACAGACACAGACACAGACACAGACACAGACACAGACACAGACACAGACACAGACACAGACGACAGACACAGACACAGACACAGAACACAGACACAGACACAGACACAGACACAGACACAGACACAGACACAGACACGACACAGACACAGACAGACACAGACACAGACACAAGACACAGACACGACACAGACACAGACACACGACACAGACACAGACACAGACACAGACACAGACACAGACACAGACACAGACACAGACACACACAGACACAGCACAGACACAGACACAGACACAGACACAGACACAGACACAGCACACAGACACAGACACAGACACAGACACAGACACAGACACAGACACAGACACAGACACAGACACAGACACAGACACAGACACAGACACAGACACAGACACAGACACAGACACAGACACAGACACAGACACAGACACAGACACAGACACAGACACAGACACAGACACAGACACAGACACAGACACAGACACAGACACAGACACAGACACAGACACAGACACAGACACAGACACAGACACAGACACAGACACAGACACAGACACAACACAGACACAGCACGACACAACGACACAGACACAGACACAGACACAGACACAGACACAGACACAGACACAGACAGACACAGACACAGACACAGACACAGACACAGACACAGACACAGACAGACACAGACACAGACACAGACACACAGAGACACAGACACAGACACACAGACACACACACAGACACAGACAGACACAGACACAGACACAGACACAGACAGACACAGACACAGACACAGACACAGACACAGACACAGACACAGACACAGACACAGACACAGACACAGACACAGACACAGACACAGACGACACAGACACAGACACACACAGACACACAGACACAGACACAGACACAGACACAGACACAGACACAGACAGACACAGACACAGACACAGACACAGACACAGACACAGACACAGACACAGACACAGACACAGACACAGACACAGACACAGACACAGACACAGACACAGACACAGACACAGACACAGACACACAGACACAGACACAGACACAGACACAGACACAGACACAGACACAGACAGACACAGACACAGACACAGACACAGACACAAACACACAGACACAGACACAGACACAGACACAGACACAGACACAGACACAGACACAGACACAGACACAGACACAGACACAGACACAGACACACACAGACAGACACAGACACAGACACAGACACAGACACAGACACAGACACAGACACAGACACAGACACAGACACAGACACAGACGACACAGACACAGACACAGACACAGACACAGACACAGACACAGACACAGACACAGACACAGACACAGACACAGACACAGACACAGACACAGACACAGACACAGACACAGACACAGACACAGAACACAGACACAGACACAGACACAGACACAGACACAGACACAGACACAGACACAGACACAGACACAGACACAGACACAGACACAGACACAGACACAGACACAGACACAGACACAGACACAGCACAGACACAGACACAGAACACAGACACAGACACAGACACAGACACAGACACAGACACAGACACAGACACAGACACAGACACAGACACAGACACAGACACAGACACAGACACAGACACAGACACAGACACAGACACAGACACAGACACAGACACAGACACAGACACAGACACAGACACAGACAGACACAGACACAGACACAGACACAGACACAGACACAGACACAGCACAGACACAGACACAGACACAGACACAGACACAGACAGACACAGACACAGACACAGACACAGACACAGACACACAGACACAGACACAGACACAGACACAGACACAGACACAGACACAGACACAGACACGACACAGACACAGACACAGACACAGACACAGACACAGACAGACAGACACAGACACAGACACAGACACAGACACAGACACAGACACAGACACAGACACAGACACAGACACAGACACAGACACACACAGACACAGACACAGACACAGACACAGTCACAGACACAGACAAAGACACAGACACAGACACACAGACACAGACACAGAACACAGACACAGACACAGACACAGACACAGAACACAGACACAGACACAGACACAACGACACAGACACAGACACAGACACAGACACAGACACAGACACACACAGACACAGACACAGACACAGACACGACACAGACACAGACACAGACACAGACACAGACACAGACACAGACACAGACACAGACACAGACAGACACAGACACAGACACAGACACAGAGCACAGACACAGACACAGACACAGACACAGACACAGACACAGACAGACAGACACAGACGACACAGACACAGACACAGACACAGACACAGACACAGACACAGACACAGACACAGACACGAAGACACAAGACACAGACACAGACACAGACACAGACACAGAACACAGACACAGACACAGACACAGACACAGACACAGACACAGACACAGACACAGACACAGACGACACAGACACAGACACAGACACAGACACAGACACAGACACAGACACAGACACAGACACAGACACAGACACAGACGACACAGACACAGACACAGACACAGACACAGACACAGACACAGACACGACACAGACACAGACACAGACAGACACAGACACAGACACAGACACAGACACAGACACAGACACAGACACAGACACAGACACAGACACAGACACAGACACAGACACAGACACAGACACAGACACAGACACAGACACACACACAGACACAGACAAAGACACAGAAACAGACACAGACACAGACACAGACACAGACACGACACAGACACAGACACAGACACAGACACAGACACAGACACAGACACAGACACGACAGACACAGACACAGACACAGACACAGACACAGACACAGACACAGACACAGACACAGACACAGACACAGACAGACACAGACACAGACATAGACACAGACACAGACAGACACAGACACACAGACACAGACACAGACACAGACACAGACACAGACACAGACACGACACAGACACAGACACAGACACAGACACAGACACAGACACAACAGACACAGACACAGACACAGACGACACAGACAGACACAGACACAGACACAGACAGACACAGACACACAGACACAGACACAGACACAGACACAGACACAGACACAGACAGACACGACACAGACACAGACACAGACACACGACACAGACACAGACACAGACACAGACACAGACACAGACACAGACACAGACACAGACACAGACACAGACACAGACACAGACACAGACACAGACACAGAACAGACACAGACACAGACACAACAGAACACAGACACACAGACACACACAGACACAACAGAGACACAGACACACAGACACAGACAAGACACGACACAGACACAGAACAGACACACAGACACAGACACAGAACAGACACAGACACAGACACAGACACAGACACAACACAGACAAGACAGACACAGACACAGACACAGACACAGACACAGACACAGACACAGAAAGACACAGACACAGACAAAAACACAGACAGACACAGACACAGACAGACACAGACACACACAGCACAGACACAGAAGACACAGACACAGACAAGACAGACAAACAGACACGAACGGACACAGACACACAGACACGACAGACACGACACACACGAGACACAGACAACAGAGACAGAACACAGACACGAACGAGAACGAGAACGGAACGACACGGACACGACACAGACACAGACACAGACACAGACACAGACACACAGACAACACAAAAACAGACACACACAGAAAGACACAGAACAGACACAGACACAGACACAGACACAGACACGACGAACGAACAGACACAGACAGACACAGACACAGACACAGACACAGACACAGACACAGACACAGACACAGACACAGACACAGACACAGACACAGACACAGACAACAGACACAGACAGAACACACAACACAGACACGACACAGACACAGACACGGACACAGACACAGACACAGACAAGACACGACACAGACACAGACAGACACAGACAGACACAGCACAGACACAGACAAACAAGACACAGACACAGACACAGACACAAACACACAGACACAGACAGACACAGACACAGACAGACGAAACACAGACACAGACAGACACAGACAGACACAGACACAGACAACACAGACACAGACACACACAGACACAGACAGACACAGAACGACACGACACAGAACGACACAACAGACACAGACACGACGACAGACAGACACAGACACAGACACGACACAGACACAGACACAGAACGATACGAACGAACACACACGACACGACAGACACAGACGACACAGACACAGACACAGCACAGACACAGACACAGACACAGACACAGACACAGACACAGACACAGACAAACAAACAGACAGACACGACAGACACAGACACACACAGACAGACACAGACAGACACAGACACAGACACAGACACAGACACAGACACAGACACAGACACAGACACAGACACAGACACAGACACAGACAGACACAGACCAGACACACAGACACAACACAGACACGACACAGACACAGACACACAGACCAGACACAACAAGACACAGACACGACACACAGACACAGACACGACACAGACACACACAGACAAGACACAGACAGACACAGACAGACACAGACACAGACACAGACACAGAGACACAGACACAGACACAGACACACACAGACACAGACACAGACATACAGAGACACAGACACAGACACAGACACAGACAGACACAGACACAGACACAGACACAGACACAGACACAGACACAGACAGACACAGACACAGACACAGACACAGACACAGACACAGACACAGACACAGACACAGACAGACACAGACACAGACACAGACACAGACACAGACACAGACACAGACAGACACAGACACAGACACAGACACAGACACAGACACAGACAACAGACACAGACACAGACACAGACACAGACACAGACACAGACACAGACACAGACACAGACACAGACACAGACACAGACACAGACACAGACACAGACACAGACACAGACACAGACACAGACACAGACACAGACAGACACAGACACAGACACAGACACAGACACAGACACAGACACAGACACAGACACAGACACAGACACAGACGAACAGAACAGACAGACACAGACACAGAGAAAAAACCACAGACACAGACACAGACGACAAGACACAGACACAGACACAGACAACACACAGACACAGAACAGACACAGAACAGACACAGACACAGACACAGAGACACGACACAGACACAGACACAGACACAGCAAGACACAGACACAGACACAGACAAACGAACAGACACAGACACAGACACAGACACAGACACAGACACAGACACACACAGACACAGACACAGACAAGACACAGACACAGACACGACACAGACAGACACAGACAGACACAGACACAGACACACGACACAGACACACAGACACAGACCAGACAGACACACAGACACAGACACAGACACAGACACAGACACAGAACAGACACAGACACAGACACAGACACAGACACACACAGACACAGAAGACACAGACAACACAGACAACACAGACACAGACACGACGACACAGACACAGACACAGACACAGACACGACACACAGACACCACAACACAGACACAGACACAGACACAGACACAGACAGACAGACAACACAGAGACAGCACACAAAAAAAAGCAAGACACAGACAAGACACACAGACACAGACACAGACACAGACACAGACACAGACACAGACACAGACACAGACACAGACAGACACAGACACAGACACAGACACAGACAGACACAGACACAGACACAGACACAGACACAGACACAGACACAGACACAGACACAGACACAGACACAGACACAGACACAGACACAGACACAGACACAGACACAGACACAGACACAGACACGACACAGACAGCACAGACACAGACACAGACACAGACACAGACACAGACACAGCACACAGACACAGACACAGACACAGACACAGCACAGACACAGACACAGACACAGACACAGACACAGACACAGACACAGACACAGACACAGACACAGACACAGACACAGACACAGACACAGACACAGACACAGACACAGACACAGACACAGACACAGACACAGACACAGACACAGACACAGACACAGACACAGACACACACACACAGACACAGACACAGACACAGACACAGACACAGACACAGACACAGACACAGACACAGACACAGACACAGACACAGACACAGACACAGACACAGACACAGACACAGAACAACAGACACAGACAGACACAGACACAGACACAGACACAGACACAGACAGACACAGACACAGACACAGACACAGACACAGACACAGACACAGACAGACACAGACACAGACACAGACACAGAACACAGACACAGACACAGACACAGACACAGACACAGACACAGACACAGACACAGACACAGACACAGACACAGACAAGACACAGACACAGACACAGACACAGACACAGACACAGACACAGACACAGACACAGACACAGACACAGACACAGACACAGACACAGACACAGACACAGACACAGACACAGAACACAGACACAGACACAGACACAGACGACAGACAGACACAGACACAGACACAGACACAGACACAGACACAGACACAGACAGACACAGACACAGACACAGACACAGACACAGACACAGACACAGACACAGACACAGACACAGACACAGACACAGACACAGACACAGACACAGACACAGACACAGACACAGACACAGACACAGACACAGACACAGACACAGACACAGACACAGACACAGACACAGACACAGACACAGACACAGACACAGACACAGACACAGACACAGACACAGACACAGAACGACACAGACACAGACACAGACACAGACACAGACACAGACACAGACACAGACACAGAACACAGACACAGACACAGACACAGACACAGACAAGACACAGACAGACACAGACAGAATACAGACACAGACACAGACACAGAACAGACACAGACACAGACACAGACACAGACACGACACAGACAGACACAGACACAGACACAGACAACAGACAAGACACAGAACAGCACGACGACAAGACACAAGACAGACACAGACACAGACACAGACACAGACACAGACACAGACACAGACACAGACACAGACACAGACACAGACACAGACACAGCACAGACACAGACACAGACACAGACACAGTCACAGCCACAGACACAGACACAGAAACAGACACAGACACAGCACACAGACACAGACACAGACACAGACACAGACACAGACACAGACACTGACACAGACAGACAGACACAGACACAGACACAGACACAGACACAGACACAGACACAGACAGACACAGACACAGACACAGACACAGACACAGACACAGACACAGACACAGACACAGACACAGACACAGACACAGACACAGACACAGACACAGACAGACACAGACACAGACACAGACACAGACACAGACACAGACACAGACACAGACACAGACAACAGACACAGACACAGACACAGACAGACACAGACACAGACACAGACACAGACACAGACAACAAGGACACAGACACAGACACAGACACAGACACAGACACAGAACACAGACACAGACACAGACACAGACAACAGCAGACACAGACTACAGACAGACACAGACACAGACATCAGACACAGACACAGCAGGACACAGACACAGACAACAGACACAGACACAGACACAGACACAGACACAGACACAGACACAGACACAGACACAGACACAGACACAGACACAGACACAGACACAGACACAGACACAGACACAGACACAGACACAGACACAGACACAGACACAGACACAGACACAGACACAGACACAGACACAGACACAGACAGACACAGACACAGACACAGACACAGACACAGACAGACTGATACGTGTAAAACTCGGTTGATGAATTTATGGTCTTTAATTTGCGACTCCTCGTGTATATTGTTGGAAAACGGCAACATTGTCACTAATAACCGCGACATTTAAAACATTTCAAACACGTGATTACTTAAAAATTTGGGGATTGGTGAAAATAATCAGGCTATGTTTTTTTTGGTTTTCTGGTACTTCGAGATAAGAAGTAAAACGCCATTTTGGGTAAAAGGCGTAGTGTGAAGCACATGGAAAATTTGGAAAAGGTGTTCCTAAAATTTGATTGAATTTTTTTTTCAAGAAAACTTTTAACAGCTTGATGCTGGTTCTAAGCTTTTTCCATATAAATAAATCCTGTTGGGGATTTCAATTTAGTTTCGGCTTTAATTTTTGGGGTTGCTTCTACTACACATTGGCTTCGATCAAGAGGTAAGCTACTCATTTCGTTACTTATTTAAAGACATAGTTTTGAAATGCATGCGTACATGTTTTGAAATTGTTACTACAGCTAAAGATCATATTTTATATAAACCGGGGATCAACTTAAATTCTAAACATTTATCTTATATAGGTTCTTCTTTTGGTTCTTTACACATTCACTCAAGATTAACATATTTCGTGCTTCCATAAGGAATAATTAAACCGTTCCTGACAACACATTTGGATATCACTCATCCGAGGATGAAATATTAATTAGCGGTCTTCAAGCCTGAATGGAAACCATCTACGATTACTCCTTCTCCTAATATCTTCCGAATTAACAGAGGAAATATACATTACACCTACGTTTAGTTTCTGATAAGTATTATTGTTACACGCAGGCACAATTTTACCTATGGTGAGTGACTTTTAATCGCTTTTCTATATAACGAGGCTCTCGTTATCTGTACTTTACTGAAGGTTTATAACCATTACATTACTGTGCTACTACTTGTATTAGTGTGTTTCTGCAATTTTCTTAATCTTGAAATTAATGCTTATGCTTTATTGCTAAACAATTTTTTTTTCTGAATAATCGATAGTAATACTATACAATTGTACCTGTGAAAAAGATAAATTGGGTTATTCAAAAGTTTCGCTTATACTTACATTTAACTTTGCAATAGAAAGTGGTGTTAAACAATTGTAAGCTCTTTCATTAATCCTGTGATCTACGATCAAATTCCTAACCAGTTCCTCCTCATTGTGGACTTAGTTCACTATTTTCTTTTAGCTGTCTCTTTTGTCCTAGGTGGCCGTAGCCCTTTTCTTGATAGAGGGGCGATAAAGAAGTCAATCAAGTGGTGCCTTTTTTTAAACTTTATGTATTTCCTTTCTCCTGCCAAAACGCCCATGCATCCAAGTGCTGAACCGACCGACTGAGCTTCCGGCTAATTCCTCTTTTCCTTGTTACTGCACCTTGGTCACAAATTTCTACCAATATCCTTTTGTGCACGTAACAAAGAAAGATTGGCACCCAACTTTGGGGGCGATTTGTTTTGTGAATATTCTTTATGTGTACCAGTACACATACTTTTAATCAGTACCTTATACTTTAAGATTTTGTCCTTATACTTTAATTTTTTGTATCCTTTACTCCTTTTCTCTACAATAGTTTAACACAACTTAGTTTAAAATTTAATTGATCAATTTAACGCTGTAGCTTTAATTGGTATTTTACTTTAATAAATTTAGACTTACGTTCATATAAGTTAGACTTTAATATGGCTATTATTTGGAAAATAGATGTTAATCGATTACTAAAAGCGGAGCTTCAATACGAATTATCTTCAAGGGGGTTTTCATGCGACGTTTCTGTAGAACAGTTACGTAAATCAGTTCGTAGTGCATTAGTACTAGACGGGGATCAAACTCTTTCGACTGTAGATTATACTATTGCGTGTGATGTTGATCTATCGGCTATACGAAAAGCTAATGAAGAGCTTTCTACTATTCTAACCTCTTTTCGGGTGACATTGCTACACCGGTTGCTAAACGTTTGATTACACTTTGGGTACATACTCATCGTCGTTGTACTCTGACGAAAGTGGATACTCGGATGAAGTAACTGTAAAAATGAATTTCTTCTCTCACTTCAAAATTATCGCGCTGAAGTAGAGGCTATGTATCGCAGGTGGAAACATCCTGCTACGGTTAGTTCACACAAGTACCTTCTTCTAGTCCAAAGGTTACACCAATTAGTAGTTCGGAAGGTGAACCTGATTTTATTTCTTCTGATTCGGATGACTTGGATGCGTTACCTATTCCAGGTGTTAATACGTCTACACCAGTAGCTTCGCGGAAATACTATGCGGTTGCGAAATTAAACTTAACTTTTCTGGAAACTTCTTCGTCACTTCTTGAATTTTTGACACGGGTGGGAGAACTCGCTTCTGCTAGGGGACTTACTAATTCTACCTTTACGCTGCTTGTCCAGAACTTTTGACGGGCAAGGCCTTATTACTATACAGGGCACATAAGGAATCCTTAACCTCTTGGGAAGATGTGGTAGCACTTTTAAAATCAGAATTTATTCAATTAACTATGATGAACGACTGTTGGAAGAAATTAAAGCTCGTACTATGGGTCCTTTAGAATCGATTGGTATATATGTAGCTACTATGCAAAGTTTATTTCAACGACTTACTACCTCTTTCTCCGGAACGACAACTTGAGATTGTCCGACGTAATATTTCTCCGTTCTATCAAACTTCTTTAGCTTTAACCGATATAACCTCTTTGGCACAACTTATCACTTTGGGCAAAAAGCTCGAACATAATAAATATTCTATTGAAACATTTAAACCTCCTCCTTCTCGTCGTACTTCCAAATTATTAGAACCTAATTTAGCATATGTAGATTCTGCTAGTGATGCATCAACTTCGTCTAATATTCGTAAACCTACTCCTTACGTTGTCATACCTTATCTACTCCTTCATCTCTAATTTACGTTGCTGGAATTGTCAAAAACGAGGACATACTTCTCCTAAATGTTCAGAACCACAGAATAAGCATTGTTATGGTTGCGGTAAACCAGGGTTACCAGACCAAATTGTCCTAAATGTAATTCTCGTCAGAAACTAATATTAGAGGCTTCTGACCGAGTAGAAGACTCTCTTGTACCTACCGATCTCGGATACTCCTTTTCGGGTCTTACTGACCAACAACGTTTTCTTCTTGACTTTATATTCTCTAGTGTTCGTAATGACGAACGATCTTACCTTAATGTCTCCATTCTTGGACAAATGTTTAAAGGTCTTCTGGATAGTGGATCCTCACGGACCATACTTGGCATGGATGGATGGAATTCTTTACGACGTTTACATATTTCACTTTGACAGACAAATCTCCTTTATTTTGTTCAGTGGCTAATGGTGGCAAATGTCAGATTCTTGGTCATGTTCCTCTTCCGATCACGGTGGAAGATAAAACTGTAGTTATTGATGTGTTAGTAGTACCAGAAGTTTCTCAACCACTTATTTTGGGTATAGATTTTTGGAGGGCGATTGATTTCGTCCCAGATTTCCGAAAGGGTCATTGGTCTTTTGGACCTACTCCATTACTTGACGCTATAAATACCGAACATTTAAACTCTTTCTCCGAATTATCTTCTTTTGAACAAAACTCACTACAAAAGCTTCTGACACAGCTTTTCCTTTGGCTTCCGATACACTTGGCTGCACTTCTCTGATAGAGCACAAAATTATTACAGACGCAGAACCTATTAAGCAAAGATATTATCCGTTATCTCCTACTTTACAATTATTGTGGATAAAGAGCTTGATGACATGTTGGCTATGGGTGTTGTAGAACCTTCAAATAGTCCATGGTCTAGTCCAGTAGTTATGGTACGGAAAAAGACAACTCCTACAGATTTTGTATCGATTTTCGCAAAGTCAACGCTGTGACACAAAGGATGCTTACCCTTTGCCTTATATAACTTCGATTTTGGATCGGTTACGTGACGCTCGCTTCTTATCCAGTTTGGATATTCGTTCTGCTTATTGGCAAATACCTCTTTCTCAAAATTCTAAACCGCTCACTGCTTTTACTGTACCTCATAGA
The DNA here is from genome assembly GCA_036346205.1 of Vesta saturnalis. Classification (NCBI taxonomy): domain Eukaryota; kingdom Metazoa; phylum Arthropoda; class Insecta; order Coleoptera; family Lampyridae; genus Vesta; species Vesta saturnalis. The sequence continues at coordinate 588,382 of JARFJB010002020.1, forward strand.
GGCTTATTTCAATTTACTAGAATGCCTTTCGGATTACATAACTCTCCTGCTACTTTTCAAAGATTAATTGATCGTGTTCTCGGTGCTGATCTCGAACCATACTGTTTCGCTTATCTGGATGATATAGTCATTGCTACTCTACTTTCGAGAAACATTTAGAGGTGCTGACGCAAATTTTCAATCGTTTACGGGAAGCAGGGTTAACTTTAAGACGCGACAAATGTCAATTTTGTCGTCCCGAATTGAAATATCTCGGTTATGTGGTCAACAAAGATGGCTTATTGGTTGATCCGGATAAGATCGCTGCAATTACTTCTATACCTGTTCCTACCTCAGTAACGGAAATTCGTAGATTACTCGGAATGTGTAGTTGGTATCGACGTTTTGTTCCAAATTTTGCTACGCTTACTGCTCCTTTGAGTGCGCTTACTCGGAAAAACACTCCTTTCGTTTGGTCAACTCTATGTCAAGATTCTTTTAACGCTCTAAAAATGTCTCGTATCTGCTCCTATTCTTTCATGTCCTGATTTTCTTGTCCTCTTACTATACAAACAGATGCTTCAGATTTTGGCTTAGGTGCTGTTTTAAGTCAGACTACTACGGCTGGTGAACAAGTCATTAGTTACATCAGTCGCTCCTTAACTAAAACGGAACGTCATTACTCAACGACCGAGAAAGAATGTTTAGCGGTCTTATGGGCCATTGAAAAATTTCGTCCTTATGTCGAGGCTGCACACTTTTCGGTAATTACTGATCATCATTCTTTAGTATGGCTAAATAAACTTCAAAATCCTTCAGGAAGATTAGCTCGTTGGGCTATTAGGCTTCAACAATACGACTTCGACATCATACACCGAAAAGTAAAGAACATGTAGTACCTGATGCTTTCTCGTTCTGTACCAAAACTTTATACTCTCGTCACTGAACCAACTACTTCACGTATCTCACTACCTATTACTGATCAATGGTATATTTCTATGCGCGAACGCGTAAATTCTTCTCCAAGGAAATTTCCTTCCTGGTTTGTTAAAAATGAATTGCTCTTCAAGCGTACTAAAGCTACTTCAACTTCTGATGACTTAGGATTGGAAAATGGTGGTTCCAAAGAACCAACGTTCAGAAATTCTTCGCGAATTACATGATTCTCCTACTGCAGGACATTGTGGGGTAACAAAAACTGTAGCTCGTATCTCCCTTCATTATTATTGGCCAGCCTTACGGGCCGACGTCTCGCGTTACATTCGACGCTGCAATACCTGTGCTGCTCATAAGGTGGAACAACAGACACCGCCAGGATTCTTTGCTCCTGCTATTGTGCCTACCAGGCCATGGCAAGTACTTTGCGCAGATCTCGTAGGACCTCTGCCACGATCCTCAAAAGGTCATTGTTTTATACTTGTGGTAGCAGATTATTTCACTAAATTTCCATGCTTCTTTCCTTTACGTACTGCAACAGCTACTATGGTTACTCGAATTCTAGAAGAACAAATCTTTTTAATGTTTGGTACTCCACAATACATAATCACTGATAATGGGTACAATTTCGCAGCAAGGAATTTACAAACCTGTGTTCTCGCTATCGTACAAATATTCTATATACTCAAAATATCACCCTAGATCGAATCCAGCTGAACGAATTAACAGAGTTCTAAAAACAATGCCTCTTCTTATATTAGCTCTAATCAGCGTACCTGGGATGTAAATTTACCCAAGATCGGATGCGCTATTCGCTCAGCTAAACATGAAATTACCGGTTACTCTCCGTATTTTGCTTTCTGTGGACGCGAACACGTACTTTATGGTGATCTTTTTCCTGAACCTCTTGACTCTGACTCTCCTATCCTGAACCCTAGTGAAAATACTCCTCCGATACGATCCGACCAGTTCTACAACTCACTTCGCTTGGACATTCTTCAACGTATGAAACGTTCTACTAAACAGTCCAACAGCGGTATAACTTTCGTCGCCGTCACGTTCGCTACAAAATAGGCGATCTGGTTTGGAAAGAAATTTCGTTCTCCGATGCGTCTCGGTATTTCAATGCCAAGCTCGCACCGAAATTCGTGGGTCCGTGCCGTATATCACGGGTAGTTTCTCCGTGGACGTACGCGTTAGACGATGCAACGGGGAAGTCTTTGGGCGTCTATCACGCTAAAGATCTTAAACCGCACACACCTTTGCTCGCTGCGCCTTCTATTACGTCATCGGACGAGGATGCGATTGATACTGTGGGTTCGAGGACCAAAGGTACTCTTGTAGAGTCCTAAACGCCGCAAGCGGCACAAGTAGTCGCTACGCTACTTCTTTCGGGTGGTTGGTTGGGTTATCTTCATAGGGGTGGCTATATTTAGGTTACACTCACTCTGTCCTTTCCATTCTTCGAGTGTATCCCTGCTCGAACATCAGAGCCCTTCACTTCCTTCTTTTATTTCTTTCGGTGGGTTTCTTAGCACGTCTGTCTCTGTGTGCAAGGGTTGGGATTGGGATTTGGTTTGGGTTGGGGGGTTTTTAGGTTGGCGACCCTATAGTTCTGCCGGGGGTTGGGATCGGGGGCGTAATTGCCAAGTATGTTTAGATGAATAAATGAATGTGGATGATGGCACAAATGCCTACCCAAACTCACAATCCTTATCCGATTTGAGATCCCAACAACTTAGTTTACACCTTTTTATTTTATTCCCAGTTCATTTATGTTTTAGTTTTGAGGGCTGTATCGCCTCACGGTATACCTTCTGTTACGCTGCGCGTTTAAAGACTGACTTAGAGTTTGCTGAGCATAAAGCTGAGCTAATCTTTGGTAGACCGTTCTGGCTTCTACTCTTCTTGCTTCCTTTCATTTCCCTCTTTGGGAGAATTCTGGGCCTCTGGGTATAAGACGCCACACTGCCGTGCCCGCCTGTCCGAGTCCCCTTCTTAGTGGATGAGGGGAGCAGTAAGAGTGCAACAATCTGTTCTAGAGCTACTTTCGCCTCTTCTCTTTAGGTAAACTCTTGTGATGCCACTGAGGGTCGCTCTGCCTTTATGAGCACCGAACGACGAGTACGGTTGGAGAACGTAGTAGGTTTGGTTTTATTTTTATTTTATTTTATTTAGTTATGACCTAGTACCGGCCGACTGCCGAAGGCTCAGGTGGGAGTTGGAGCCAGGGTGTCCGCTCGTCTGGTATGAATGATTCTTAGGTAGTGACTGTGGGTGACTGAGGTAATTACGTCCGCCACGTGGATTGCTGCGTGGTGTCGTTTTTGGTCTGCTTTGTACGGGTTTCGAAATTCTGGGTGGGGTTTTAATTTTGCTAGGGGATTTGATACGTGTAAAACTCGGTTGATGAATTTATGGTCTTTAATTTGCGACTCTCGTGTATATTGTTGGAAAACGGCAACATTGTCACTAATAATCGTACATTTAAAACATTTCAAACACGTGATTACTTAAAATTTGGATTGGTGAAAATAATCAGGCTATGTTTTTTTGGTTTTCTGGTACTTCGAGATAAGAAGAAAACGCCATTTTGGGTAAAAGGCGTAGTGTGAAGCACATGTAAAATTTGGAAAAGGTGTTCCTAAAATTTGATTGAATTGTTCAAGAAAATTTTAACAGCCTGTGCTGGTTTTATTCTTTTTCCATATAAATAAATCCTGTTGGGGATTTCGAATTTAGTTCGGCTTTAATTTTTGTTGCTTCTACTACACATTGGCTTCGATCAAGAGGTAAGCTACTCACTTTCGTTACTTATTTAAAGACATAGTTTTGAAATGCATGCGTACATGTTTTGAAATTGTTACTACAGCTAAAGATCATATTTTATAAAAGGGATCAACTTAAATTCTAACACATTTATCTTATATAGGTTCTTCTTTTTGGTTCTTTACACATTCACTCAAGATTAACATATTTCGTGCTTCCATAAGGAATAATTAAACCGTTCCTGACAACACATTTGGATATCACTCATCCGAGGGATGAAATATTAATTAGCGGTCTTCAAGCCTGAATGGAAACCATCTACGATTACTCCTTCTCCTAATATCTTCCGAATTAACAGAGGAAATATACATTACACCTACGTTTAGTTTCTGATAAGTATTATTGTTACACGCAGGCACAATTTTACCTATGGTGAGTGACTTTTAATCGCTTTTCTATATAACGAGGCTCTCGTTATCTGTACTTTACTGAAGGTTTATAACCATTACATTACTGTGCTACTACTTGTATTAGTGTGTTTCTGCAATTTTCTTAATCTTGAAATTAATGCTTATGCTTTATTGCTAAACAATTTTTTTTTCTGAATAATCGAGAGTAATACTATACAATTGTACCTGTAAAAGATAAATTGGGTTATTCAAAGTTTCGCTTATACTTACATTTAACTTTGCAATAGAATTTATATATCATCTATTTACTTTTCTTGTATACTGGCTTTGTTCTGCTAACAGCCATAATTGTAAAACAGTTAGAATTAACTGTGTTTACTGTACATGCAATCAGCTGTTTTTGTTCACTGAATGCTGCTAGTCGAGTTTAAATATACCATATATGTCATAAAATTTATGCAAACTGCTGGGGTTTCAATTACTGTGTAAAGCAAATTGCTTATTTAACTGTTATCATTGGGGTGTATAACATTGTTATTTTATTTATTTCTGAGTACAAGTTTAATAATTGTTAGTATAAAACTGTTTGAAATAGGATTTACTAAGTTGATTTTGTTGGTTGGTAGCCCTATGCTTACCAATAACTGTATCAATTTGTGCTGCGCCTTTGCTAACTTCTTGTATTGCAATTGCCGAATCGGTAATGAGCTTCGTCTTTCACATATTTTTAAACGCTTCATGCTTACGATTTTGTTTATAATGCTCATGTTAACTAAATTTAATAATATTTTGTGCTTACATAAGTAAACAACTGGGTAGACATCTAGTGCTAATTTTCGCTTTATATTCGGGGTTTAATTGCGTCCGGTTGATTGGAAACCGATAAACTAATCCGACGTAGAGCTCTTCGTGGAATATCGGGTTAAAAGATTTAAATTTCGGATAAATAATATATATATGTTTGGGTATTCTTTTCTTTTAGGGTCAACGCTAGATGCCGAACCGTATGGGGTCTGTGTAGGTACATTTTAAGTAATTAATAGTTTGCTGAAAGGTAAGTTGATTACTGCGGATTCATGTTGTAGTTATATTATTAAGTATAGTATTATTTATTGTATGGGTAATATTTCCTTACGAAGTGGTATTATGTCAGCGAGTTGTCGCTTCATCAAGTTTTGTTTTGGTAAGGTTTACGATTTAAATTATTATTTATACCAGTTGTACTATTTCATAGTGGGTATATTAAAAGTGGTGTTAAACAATTGTAAGCTCTTTCATTAATCCTGTGATCTACGATCAAATTCCTAACCAGTTCCTCCTCATGTGGACTTAGTTCACCATTTTCTTTTAGCTGTCTCTTTTGTCCTAGGTGGCCGTAGCCCTTTTCTTGATAGAGGGCGATAAAGAAGTCAATCAAGTGGTGCCTTTTTAAACTTTATGTATTTCCTTTCTCCTGCCAAAACGCCCATGCATCCAAGTGCTGAACCGACCGACTGAGCTTCCGGCTAATTCCTCTTTTCCTTGTTACTGCACCTTGGTCACAAATTTCTACCAATATCCTTTTGTGCACGTAACAACGACACAGACACAGACACAGACACAGACACAGACACGGACACGGACACGGACACGGACACGGACACGGATACGGACACGGACACGACACGACAGACACGGACACGGACACGGACACGACAGGACACGGACACGGACACGAACACAGACACGGATACGGAACGGACAGGAACGGACACGGACACGGACACGGACACGGACACAGACACAGACACGGACACGACACGACACAGACACAGACACAGACACAGACACAGACACAGACACAGAACAGACACAGACACAGACACAGAAGACACAGATACAGACACAGAAACAGACAGACACAGACACAGACACAGACAGACACAGACTCAGACACAGACACAGACACAGACACAGACAGACAGACACAGACACAGACACAGACACAGACACAGACACAGACACAGACACGGACACGGACACGGACACGGACACGGACACGGACACGGACACGGACACGGACACGGACACGGACACAGACACAGACACAGACACAGACACAGACACAGACAGACACAGACACAGACAGAAACCGTCACAGGCACAGACACAGACACAGACACAGACACAGACACAGACACAGACACAGACACAGACAGAAACCGTCACAGACACAGACACAGACACAGACACAGACACAGACACAGACACAGACACAGACACAGACACAGACACAGACACAGACACAGACACAGACACACACACAGACACGGACACAGACACAGACACAGACACAGACACAGACAGACACAGACACAGACACAGACACAGACACAGACACAGACACAGACACCGTCACAGACACCGTCACAGACACAGACACAGACCAAGACACAGACACAGACACAGACACAGACCAACACAGACACAGACACAGACACAGACACAGACACAGACACAGACACAGACACAGACACAGACACAGACACAGACACAGACACAGACACAGACACAGACACAGACACAGACACAGACACAGACACAGACACAGACACAGACACAGACACAGACACAGACACAGACACAGACACAGACACAGACACAGACACAGACACAGACACAGACACCGTCACAGACACAGACAACACAGACACAGACACAGACACAGACACAGACACAGACACAGACACAGACACAGACACAGACACAGACACAGACACAGACACAGACACAGACACAGACACAGACACAGACACAGACACAGACACAGACAGACACACACAGACAGACACACACACACACACAGACAAAGACACAGACACAGACACAGACACAGACACAGACAGACACAGACACAGACACAGACACAGACACAGACACAGACACAGACACAGACACAGACACAGACACAGACACAGACACAGACACAGACACAGACAGACACAGACACAGACACAGACACAGACACAGACATTGACACAGACACAGACACGGACACGGACACGGACACGGACACGGACACGGACACAGACACAGACACAGACACAGACACAGACCCAGACACAGACACAGGCACATACACAGACACAGACACAGACACAGACAGAAACCGTCACAGACACAGACACAGACACAGACACAGACACAGACACAGACACGGACACATACACAGACACAGACACAGACACAGACACAGACACAGACACAGACACAGACACAGACACAGACACAGACACAGACACAGACGCAGACACAGACACAGATACACATACACACACACACACGCACGGACACACACACGGACACGGATACGGATACGGGCACGGACACGGACACGAGCACGAGCACGTGCACGGATACCGTCACGGACAATGACACGGAGACAGATATGGACACGGACACGGAACAACCAGTCGTTGTTGGCATGAGCTTTTTAAATTTCTATGAATTTGACCTTGAATAGCTTGACTCAATTTAGCCAAAAACCATTTAACATTGAAATTTACTTTAACCTTGAAAATGGACTTCTAAGATTTGTAATAACTTTGATTTTATGAATTAACACATAACCTTGAGTCAATTCAGCCAAAAAGGTCAAATTGTAGGAATTACTTGAACAGCGCGGCTTTGAAAATTTAAATGTCACGCTAAGATACACATGTTAATGTCAAAAAATTACCTACACCTTCAATTCACTTGATCTTGAAAATTCAATTAACCTTGAAAATTGATTTCTAAGAATTACAATAACTTCTATGAATTAACGCATCTTTCCACGTCCTTCGAGGTACGTACTCCGAATGGATATGTTTGAGATTGCTTCTTGGACACTATTTAGGTGGGAAAACGTGTGTGTGAAATCGCTTCACTTCTTGGGGCGTGAACTTCCAGTAGTAAAATAATGTCACTAGATAACTAGTTACCACCCCTCGTGGTACGTACGCCGAGAAGGTGTGTAAATAGGTGTTTAGTTGGTGGTTGGTGAGGGTATTAAAAATAGGAAAATTACTAAGTGTTAAGGTATAATGGAACTAGGATGTTTAAAATCAGAAATATGTCAAACTGGATTATATCAGGTAGGTTGAATTAATTTAATAACAGGCAAGTAGTTCTCAGGATTCTTTCTAGTCAGGAGAGTTAGTTCGAGATCAAGTGAGAATGATTAGTCGTTCTTGGTGAATGGGAACGTGGTTATTTGTAGGGGAATTGAGTAGGAAAAGGGAAAGGAGTGGGCAATTGATAAGATGCCTAAACAATACCACATTCAGTTGTGGAAGGAAACAGGAAATAAGTTTTGATAGAAATTTATTTGCTAGGATAGGAAAGAATTAATGGGAAGGCTTTTTAGGATCATTACACAGATACAAAATTCTAATCGGTGTTGCTTATCATCTCCACTAATTACCTGGTGCGTTGTTATGTGGTATGGGTGGTACCTGTTTTCCCTAAATATGCGACCAACTGTGCGCGTACTACGCTCTAGCATGTCACCCAATTTTATTTGACTTGTACTCGGCCGCTCAATTACTCCTAATATAGTGTTTAGAGTCGTTTCTGACAGATTTATGCCTTGCATGTTTCTCATACGCAACGCTACCAGCACCAGTAAACCGCTAGATTACAGTTGTAAGAGTTCTTACTGATGGGCGCTCACAACAAAGTATTCGTGCCAATAAAATATTTAGATTGGATTCGCCGAAAATAAACACCATATCTACTAATTCTCCTTTTCCAAAGTGTACCGGAATTTTAAATAACATAAATAACAAGAGGTTAACACCCTGCCCCTACAACCTTGACTCACTTTCAAAGCTCAATAAACTCTAACATTTGAACCCCAATCCAGGGTCATGCGATTTGGATTTTACCCCAAAACGTCTAGATGTCAACTAGAAACATCAGTATCTTTCTAGCTCTCTCTCTCTCTCTCTCTCTCTCTCTCTCTCTCTCTCTCTCTCTCTCTCTCTCTCTCTCTCTCTCTCTAGCTCATTGTTGCCCAATTTTAAATGTTTGGCCTTAATTTTCTTTAAAAACGGTCTCTTTACGTTGTTTTCTATCAACAAACTATGATGGCAAGTAAATAACCTGCCCTACCTAGTTTATGACTATTCTGTTTGTTCTTTATTTGTGTCTTTTATTATATGATACACTTTATTTAAAAAAAGTCTGTGTCAACAAAATACAGATTATGTAACCACATAAATGATAAGTAATTTTTCTCAGAACAGAATTACTTTTGTCGCGTTTTCAAAATATTAACGCGCAATTTTGTAATATTAACATTTATGTTTAAACCTTAAAATGATCAAAATAATATTTAATGAAAAGATTAACCAGATAATGCCTCTTCTATATATACCTGCAAAGGATGGGGAATAAAATTATTTCTTGTGAAACACTAAACAGAATATGTATCTTGGAAAAGTAAGTTTGTTAACATTCTTAGGAGTTATAATAATAATAACTAATTTCCATGTTTTAGTTGTTAATACTTACTTTTTTGGCGTTTGTGTAAGTATTTTCTTAAGTTTGCTTTTGATAATAATTATTATATAATAATACTAACATTTTATTTTTTGTTTCAGATGTAAAGCAGAGGATGCAGTTGTCCTGCCTCGTAAGTACAAATCACCAAGATAAAAAAGTTTTAAACTCAAATTTCAGCTAAGGATTGTGGGCCAGTGTGTTTTATATTCTGTGAATATGGTTACGTTCTTGATGCAAATGGTTGCAGAACGTGCGTTTGCATAAACCCATGCGCTCTTATTCTTTGCCCACCACCCCTAGTGTGCAAAGTAGTGGTATTATTTTGCTCAGGGAGACCTTGTGGGTATATTGGACTTTGTATGATTAAAATTATTGCTCTATGTAATGCTGATTACAATTTATTTTTGAATAGGTGTATGTCCGCATATTGTGTGTAATGTATACTGTCGTTACGGTTATCAAGTTGATATAAATGGCTGTAAGATTTGCTCCTGCCTCGAGATAATTGAGCCTGTCCAATAGCTTCTCGTCCACCACCATATACAGCATGTAAGTAAATGAAAAAGCTTATTCGGCATACTTTCTACCTTTGACAGTAGAACAGTTAACGCGGTGTTCGTGAGAATCTCTTGCTAGCGTGATGTTACCTTTTTTATTTTGTTGATTGCAGCGTTTGTTATTTTCCTTGGCTTCTAACTTCTAATAGTATAATTAAATATTTTTTTAATTTGTATTTCAGGCATTTATTTTGTTAATGTTTATCTTTAGGTTATAAATATATATATATATATATATATATATATATATATATATATATATATATATATACGTGGGGTACTTTGAGTACATTTGTATATCATGTACACGGAACTTCGGGGACATACCATTATAAGGTATTGCCATAATTTCTTATTATTAACTGAGTTTAATTGTGTTTATAATATTATTAGCAATAAAGTAATATAAAGTGGTAAATAAGTAGTTTCTAAGTTTTTGTTGATTAGACGCCTAAATACTTTATAATTTCACACCAAACACCAATTATTGTGAACCCATTGTTAAATCAAGTATAATATATGTATAATTATTACTTTGACATTGATTTATTTACTAAACCTGCGTTGGTCTTTTTACATTACGGTAATTTAGTTAACTAAGAAAGTTTGTCTAGTTTTAATTGTTCTTTTTATTCGTATTTTTCTCAATTTTTAGGTAGGACTATTGCTCGTATTATTTTATGTCATACTAAACTCATCATTGTATATTGTACTGTAAATGAACATTTTGATGTCTGTTGAAAAATATATAAGTAAATGAATGGTAACACATATGAAGAAGCTTTAATAAAAGAATAAAATTTTAACGACTTCGCGTTATGTACGTTTTGTTACTTCCGTTATTGAAAATCTTGGAATAGAGTTATTTGCTAAGTGTTTTGTGAATTCCTTCTCTACCACTTTTCTTTCTGGAGTAATCCATCTTTTTTTATTTACACTTTTAAAACAACAGTTACTATTCAGTTACATAGTATACAATGCAAAGTAATACCTTTAAGTAAGTTGAATTTGAATTTTGTTCAACCCCTTTCATTTACCCATCAATCCAAAGTTTAAGTTGGGCAACAGTTCTGTCACGTACTTTGATGGCTTGCAGTCGTATCTTAGAATGCATAAAAAGATGGAATGTTCCCACTTCGAAATTTGTCCTCAAATATTTGTCTTGCAGTGGTTCCTAGATCCTTGGTCAACGCTTTATATAGCCATCATATATATATATATATATATATATATATATATATATATATATATAATATATATATATATATATATATATATATATATTGAAATAAGGTAACTATTTTTAACAAGTACAGAATATGAAACAAGGTAACTAATTTAAATTTAATCTGGACGAGTGTATTTGACTTCGGGTAGTTGGTCTAGTACATGATGTAGAAGTGGAGACGTCAGAAATAGTTGCAGCATAAGTGTTTGAAATTTCTGGAAGATTTGGAGTTGGTTGAAATGTCGAATCAACTTGTTTAATGATATTATTCCAAATTTGTGGCATTCTAGAAGTGTCATCTCGTTTATTGAGGGCGTTTGGTCTTCTTTCAATTTCAACTGCTTTTCTAATAATTCTTTCTTGTAAGGTATATAGAGGTGCAATTAAACAAATATTGTTGGTGTTAATTTGGTGCCCTGTATCTAAATGATGTGCAGGTAAAGACGGTGATGGATTGTGCTGTTTAATTACTACTGTGTGTTTATCGGCTCTCGCATATAATATTCTATTAGTTTGTCCCATATAAGTTCTTCGACAGTTGTTGCACGGTATCTCACACACTCCTTGGTTTTCATTGGAAATTTTATCTTTGGGGTTTCTTAAAAGTTGGGACAAAGTTGAATGTGGTTTGAATACCGGTCTGAAGTCGTTTTTGGGAAAATTCTTTGCTATTCTGTCTGCAATTCCTTTTATATAAGGTAGAATAACAGGAATCTTGCGTTCATTGTTTGACAAGTTATTATTTCTTGGTCTTCTTACTTTGTTGGTAATTTTCAATATTTCTTGATCTTTGTATCCATTCTGAAATAGTATTTTATTAATAGTTTTCATCTCTTCCGTTTGAGAATTTTGGTCAGATAAGTGATAAGACCGGTATATCAAGGATTTCATAACGCTACGTAATTGACCAAGATGGTGATGCGAGAGAGAGTTCAAGTATCTATTCGTATGGGTTGGTTTTCGATAAACTTTGTGTGTAAATTTACCATTAGGAAGTCTGGTTATCAGGGTGTCCAAAATAGAAGTGAATTATTTTCTTCAACTTCCATAGTAAATTTGATGTTGTCGTGAATGTTCTTAATATGTCCTAGAAAACGGTTCAAGTTTCCTTTTCTATGGGGCCAAACTACAAATGTGTCGTTACCATAACGAAACCAACGTTTAGGTTTTAAATCTGCAGAATTTAAAGCAGTGGTCTCAAAATGTTCCATATATACATTCGCAAAAGCTGGAGAGAGTGGCGAACCCATAGGTGCTCCTTGAATTTGCTTGTAGATTTGTACTATGTAAAATGGGTTGAGTGCATGCAGTGGTTTATCAATTTGAGTATATCTTGGCGTATTAAGTGTTTTTCTTCTTCAATAGGTATTTTGGTGAAAAGTGACGTTATGTCGAAGCTAACTAAAATATCATTTGGAGCCAAGGGTACAATTTTGAGTTTGTATAGAAAATCATAAGAGTTTTTGATGTAGGATACAGCATTTTCACAAATCGGTTGAATAACTTTGGCTAGATAACGAGCAAGGTCATGAGTCGGAGAATTGAATGCACTGACGATAGGGCGTAATGGCCACTTTTACTTATGTATTTTTGGGAGTTCGTATATTTTGGGGATTCTTGAACTCTTCTCTCTTGGAATTAGTTTCTGTTTTGCTTCTTTGTCTAATTTTGTAGAATTAATTATAGATTTTGTTGTTTCTTCTATGAACTCAAACTAGAAACTAAACAGCACAATCCATCATCGTCTTTAGCTGCACATCATTTAGATACAGGACACCAAATTAACACCAACAATATCCGTTTAATTGCACCTCTATACACCTTGCAAGAAAGAATTATTAGAGAAGCAGTTGAAATTGAAAGAAGACCAAACGCCCTCAATAAACGAGATGACACTTCTAGAATGCCACAAATTCGGAAGAATATCATTAAACAAGTTGATTCGGCATTTCAACCAACTCCAAATCTTCCATAAATTTCAAACACTTATGCTGCAACTATTCCTGACGTCCCCACTTCTGCACCTTCTTCATCATGTACTAGACCAACTACCCGAAGTCAAACACACTCGTCCAGATTAAATTTAAATTACTTACCTTGTTTCATATTCTGTACTTGTTAAAAATAGTTACCTTATTTCAATTTCTGTAATTGTCAAAATAAATTCTTGACAAAAGGAACAAAGGACGTTCCCGAAACGTTGAATTAATTTGTACGTTTATTTAGTTTATATAGTTTCAAAGAAAAAATGTCTTATTTAAAGATTTATATATATATATATATATATATATATATATATATATATATTTAAATAAGACAATTTTCTTAAAACTTAAATAAACGTAAATTAATTCAACGTTTCAAAGTCCTGTCAGAATTTGTTGACAAAGAAGTAAAGGATATTTTACAAAAGAATATGAACAAAATCAAATTTAATCGACATGTTGTTTAGTGTCAGTATGATGTGAAAGACGCCAAAGTTGCAGCATAATGTTTAATTAGTTATTGAAAATCAACTTTGACATTCTTCAAATTTGTGGCATTCAATGTCATCTTACGTTTATCTTCATTTCAACTGTTCTAGTATATGGTGCAATGTATATGTTCAATGTGCAGCTAAAATTTGCTTAATGCTGTTGGTGTTCATCGGCTCTCGCATATAATATTCTGTTAGTTTGTCCTATATAAGTTCTTCGACAGTTGTTGCACGGTATCTCATACACTCCTTGGCTTTCATTAGGAATTTTGTCTTTGGGGTTTCTTAAAAGTTGGGACAAAGTTGAATGTGGTTTGAATACCGGTCTGAAGTCGTTTTTGGGAAATTTCTTTGCTATTCTGTCTGTAATTCCTTTATATAAGGTAGAATAACAGGAATCTTTCGTTCATTGTTTGACAAGTTATTATTTCTTGGTCTTTCTATTTGGTTGTAATTTTAATATTTCTTGATCTTTGTATCCATTTTGAATTAGTATTTTATTAATAGTCTTCATCTCTTCCGTTTTAGAATTTTGGTCAGATAAGTGGTAAGAGCGGTATATCAAGGATTTCATAACGCTACGTAATTGACCAGGATGGTGATGTGAGAGAGAGTTCAAGTATCTATTCGTATGTGTTGGTTTTCGATAAACTTTTGTGTAAATTTACCATTAGGAAGTCTTGTTATTAGGGTGTCCAAAAAGGGAGTGAATTATTTTCTTCAACTTCCATAGTAAATTTGATGTTGTCGTGAATGTTGTTAATATGTCCTAGAAAATGGTTCAAGTTTCCTTTTCCATGGGGCCAAACTACAAATGTGTCGTCAACATAACGAAACCAACATTTAGGTTTAAATCTGCAGAATTTAAAGCAATGGTTTCAAAATGTTCCATATATACATTCATAAAAGCTGGAGAGTGGCGAGCCATAGGTGTTCTTGAATTTGCTTGTAGAATTGTCCTTTGTATGTAAAATAGGTTGAGTGCATGCAGTGGTTTATCAATTTGAGTATGTCTTGGTTTATTGAGTGTTTTCTTCTAGAATTTTCATCGTGTCTTCAATAGGTATCTTGGTGAAAAGTGACGTTATGTCGAAGCTAACTAAAATGTCATTTGGAGCCAAGTACAATTTTGAGTTTGTGTAGAAAATCATAAGAGTTTTGATGTAGGATACAGCATTTTCACAAATTGGTTGAATAACTTTGCTAGATAACGAGCAAGGTCATGAGTCGGAGAATTGAATGCACTGACGATAGGGCGTAATGGCCAGTTTTCCTTATGAATTTTTGGGAGTCCGTATATTTTGGGGATTCTTGAACTCTTCTCTCTTGGAATTAGTTTCTGTTTTGTTTCTTTGTCTAATTTTGTAGAATTAATGATAGATTTTGTTATTTTTTCCATGTAAGTGGTAGGATTGCACTGATTTTTCTTATATTCTGAAAAGTTAGCAGTTCAGACATCTTGTGGTGATAGTCTTGAGAGTTGACAATGACAGTAGCGTTTCCTTTGTCAGCGGGTAGTATTAATATTTGGTCGTCATTTTGATTTGGTTTAACATTTGGAGGTCTTGTTTGGTGATATTTTGTTTGGGAGTTTGCAGTTCTGAAGAATGTGACTTATTATAATTTATAATTCAAAAGATCAATCAAAGAAATGCAATGAAATAATTTTATTTCTGAAATTACAATGTCAATCTAATTTATGAAATTGTATTTCTAATTGAACAATAAAACTATTCAAAACAATGAACGATTAATATTCTCTTTAATTCTTACATTATAATTTGTTTTGTATAATCTACATTTGTTAATGAATATCAAAGAATTATATTCACAAATACGGAACTTCATAATAGTCAATTTTAAAATTGCAATAAAATACGATTTCTAAACAATATTTGTTCAATAGAATGACTTTAAATAATTCAAAGATAAACAAATATATTCTAATCAGAAAGACAAGTGAAATAATGAATTACGTGCATAATAGTCAGAAGAATAAATAGGACAACACTAATCAGTAATAATTATACATTCAAGCCAAAATTGATGCAATACAAACTAGCAATTAAAACACAATCCTCATCGTCTTTAGCTGCACATCATTAGATACAGGACCAAATTAATACCAACAATATCCGTTTAATTGCACCTCTATATACCTTACAAGAAAGAATTATTAGAGAAGCAGTTGAAATTGAAAGAAGACCAAACGCCCTCAATAAACGAGATGACACTTCTAGAATGCCACAAATTTGGAAGAATGTCATTAAACAAGTTGATTCTACATTTCAACCAACTCCAAATCTTCCAGAAATTTCAAACACTTATGCTGCAACTATTCCTGGCGTGTCTGCACCTTCTACATCATGTACTGACCAACTACGAAGTCAAACACACTCGTCCAGATTAAATTTAAATTAGTTACCTTGTTTCATATTCTGTATTTTTAAAAATAGTTACCTTATTTCAATCTCTGTAATTGTCAAATAAATTCTTGACAAAGGGAACAAAGGACGTTCCCGAAACGTTGAATTAATTTTACGTTTATTTACACAAGTTTTAAAGAAAAATTGTCTTATTTAAACATGAATACTTGTGGAAATCTAAATAGAAATATATATATATATATATATATATATATATATATATATATATATATATATATTGAGATGTTTAGAAAGAGGTAATAGAAGTATCGGACAGCTTACATGACATTTGGGTCATAAAAGGGGTAATTTCTAGCTCGATACAAGTGCGAGACACAATTTTACATAAATCTGGTTCACGATGTGTTTAAAATAAATTTATTTGGTATAAATTGATCTGAATATCATTTGCTTAGTTTGGTTTCATCATAAAAGCAATTTGTGCTAACAAAATTGTCAAGATGTTAAATATAACCATTTTCGTAGAGTCATTTTAGTATTGCATTTATTGCAATAAAATCAATTTTTCAAGGTAATTTGGCAAGTAGACATTTTACAGGTGTTTAAACATGGACTAATAGTTAGGATTATGTTAGGGATAGTGTATGTTTGGTTTTAAATGCAGGAAATACAAAAATTTAGTAAAGGGTTATAATATGGACAGTATAGACAATTTTCCATTTTTGTTAGCAATTAGTGACAAAAATTATAATACATGATTCACAAGAAGAAAAACATTTAGAACATTATGGCATACAACATTTATAGTGCCGTACATTTTATAGTGTAAAATTTCTAAAGAGTGTTAGACGATGAGACTTTTTCAATGCAAGACTGAATAACATTATGCATTACAAATAAGTAGTGAGACAATAAAGACAAGTAGTACAAACCTTAAATATAACATTTTAAGTGTTAAAACATTTTTATATGAATTAATTTCATTTTTAGATTTAAGTTTGGTTACGTTGTAAATTTTAGGTTTTCACATAATTTTATACTTTTCCACATTATTAGATTTAGTTTTTGCTCTTAAAGCAAATAATAGATGTTCTTCTCAATATGAATAAGTTTTATAAGGATACAGCGTTTTTATCCGCAAAATTATGCTAAATCTGATGAATTCTAGACAAATTTACAAAAGCTTAAAATTTCATTAAATTAAATGTTTCGAACATAAAAGATATGTTTTCTTAGTAAATTGTCCTCAGAATTCCATTTTTGCAAGTAATTTTAGTGTAGCTTGTAAGTGTATAGTTAAAGCTTATTTTGATTAGATTAAGTTATTTCGTTTATTAGTGTTAGGAATTATTGCTTGTTAGGTGTCCTTTTATTCAAAATTTCACGTAGTGTTCATTTCCGTTTTAATTTTCATTTCCGACCATGTATAAGAAAGTTACGGCCAAAATTCCATTTATGTACAATTCGTAATTTTGTTTCCAATCACATCCATTGTAAATTTTGCAATATTGCTGTAAAAAATTGAAATTTCTGTAGCAACCAGAAACATATAAAAGCAAGCGTTAGAAATCATTCTCTCTAGAATTTGTTCAAAAGTGAAAAAGTTAAAACAGTGTTGTTAAATTTGTGATTACATAACCTAATTTATTATCGTCGAGAAAGTTTACGTTACGAATAATTTCGAGAGCACTTGTTTTATCGTCGGTTAAAATTAAATAGTTCGGTCACCGATACCTGTCGTTTTAATAAAATAATTCTGTACGATTAATTGATGTACGATTTTGTGAAGATTTGTTTACGTGTTTTCCAATTTAAAATAATTCTTATATACCAAATTAAATTCATTTTATTTGGTCAAAGTTTATTTTATTTCTCCGGACAATTCCTCTTAAATAAATATTATTTTCGGTAACTAAAATAAAACTGTGTTAACAAAAATCTTGGAAATTTAAAAATACATTTTAAACGATATCACTTATAAAGATTTAAAACCATTTTAAATAAAAAGTTACCGTGATTAATAAGTGTTTGGAGTTTGCCGTTTTTGGAAAGAAAACATCTTGAAGCCTGGAAGTTGGTGTCTTCGAGAACCGAGATAGCAGTTGGATATTGATAACAACTGTAGCCGAGTGAACATTGCCTGCATCCAGCTGAAGTTTTGAAGACATCATTCAATCAATAGGAAGGACTGTATATGTGAGTCTTGAATTTTATAACCCTGTACATTGTTATTTCCCTGCAATTTATATTTGTTATATGTTATTAATTAAGAATTTCAATTATTTACTTGTATAAACACCTGTAAAGCTAATAATTTCCTTTTCTTTTTCTAAATTTTCATTTTGATCCAAACATTAAAGTTTCTAAATTAATTATTTGACATTTTTTGACAGCTTTACTTATTTTCACTTAAGTTCATTAACGCATGCGTTTGAAAGCAAATTCTATTCAGAGCAAATTTTATACTTTAAATTCAATTACATATAGGATATTTCTTATACTTAAAAAAATTATTATCTTCAACTAAATCCCTTGATCCCTATCCCCATATGAGATTTTGAGCTAGTCTGGTGAAATATAATAAATATAACATTAAGAGTTAAATATTTACTTCAATCATTATTACATACAACATTTAAATTTACCTCAAATTAAATATAAATAAATTCCTTGAACCCTATCCCCTTATTCGATTTTTCGCCAAATAATTCCCTTATCTTAATAAATCATCAAATTTAATAAATAAATTATTATAACACCCCAATATATATAATTTGGGACGTAATTAAATTATTAGGTATTAAATAATGATATTAATATATAAAATTATTTGAATACTTATATGCACCGGACTAGCTCTTATCTCAATGTGGGGATAGGGTTCATATTTTGAAATAATATCTGGTTTGAAAATATTATGTGATTGCACCTTATAAAATTATCTTATATGAGAAAGTATCTGGATAATATTTATACACTAACATGCGTAATAAAGTTACTGAATACAATTATTGAAGATGTCAAATTGTCAAACAATGACCTGTTGAATTTATGTTTATAATATTAACTGGATAAAAGAAATTTAAAATTTGAAATAATTTAAAATTTTGCTTCTTTTGATGTTTACACAAGTATTATTACAATATACACCTATACATATAACAAATAATAATTGCAGGATATCAACACAACAAAAAAAAAAACACAAAAAGACAGGGTTATAATCAAAAGTAACTCACAGTAAATGTTCCAAAATTCAAACAGATGTCTTACACAGGTGGTTCCAAATAGATGCAGGCACTTTCCAATATAAGCGAAAATCTTTATGTATAAAGTTCACTGCTACCATTCAAGCTGCAGACTGGCATTTGTTGTTCACTTTGCTTCGGTAACTGGTAATATTTATCCACTTTACGGCTTCACCCCAACCACAATTTTTAAATTGATAATGTTTTATTTAAATGTATTAAACTTCTAACTGTATCGTTTAATAATATTTAATGGTTGTAAAAGGTTTAAGTTAAAGTCCTTTATTTTTTACTCGCTCAAATAAATTATTTAAAAAATCGCAGCAACAAATAAAACACAAATGAAGAAAAAATGATTAAGATTTTATTTTGGAAATGTAACCAATATTCAATTCAACAAACGAAAATTTAAAACGTTCAACATAAATCGTCACAAGTAAGAAAATACTTGTAATGAACTTTACGAAATCACAGTATCGGTAACCTAACATAATTTTAAACAATTGTCGGATTAAAAACAATTGCGCCTGATTTCTCGTCTCTTCGTTCGTATTTAAATTCTTCCCGATAATTATTTAGGTTAGGTAAACTTACTTGAAACACAAAAATCACTACACTATTTTCAAACTATTCAAACAACTGGCTTTGATCAAGGGCAATTCCTTTTATACCCTTTTGTTGGTTACCGTATCTTCAATTTTTTCTAAGCAATTCTAAATATGTAACCATGTTTCTGATTGGTCGAAAACTTAACTAAATTATAATTTTAGCGATAACTTCCTTATACAATTATGGATTTCAATTTTAATGACAGAAATGAAATCTGTGCAAATTTACGCATAAATAGATATCCAACAAGATATGGTTCTATTAACTATTATGCAAAATGACCTATTTTAATTTAAATTTGCTTATATCTAACTAATCTTATAACCTATACTTAAAATACTTACATATATGTAATCCTGATAAAATTTAGCATAGGAAAACACACATTTAAAGTCCGAAATCTTAAATTTAAAAGAAATTTTATGTTTACCTAGTAAAATGATATACTCAATCCCAATTCATAAAGTTTGCACTGAAATGCTTTGTACTTATATAACTATGTAAAGTAGGAAGACCTCTTTTTACTTTTAACTTAATAATATATTTAATCTAATTTACTCTAAAAACTACAAATTTGTGAAAAAACATTTAATTTAAAACATAACCAAACTTAATTCTAAAATTACATATAACTTATATTTAAAAATGTTCATGTACCTCAAAATGTTATCCAAACTATTTGTAATAACTGTCTTTATTAGAATTATAGTTCCTCTCGCTTGCATTGTATAATTTAATGTCACATTAAGAAGTCATATCGTTTAACACACTTTCTTGAAATTCTATTATAAAATGTATCTCCATGTAAATGTCTTTGTGTGATTATGTTCTATGCACTGTTCTTAATATTTAAATTGCATCAATGTCTGTCAAATCGCTTCCAAAATATGTGAGAAATGATCATATTAAGTTCATATTATAACCCTTTCTAAATTTTACCAAATTTCCTGCATTCTAAACTACTTATACAATATCCTAATATAAATATATCCTTACACTGTACACCACCTGTAAAATATTCACATGCCAAAATACTTTCGAAAAATTGAAATTTACGAAACAAACTAAAGTACTGAATTGATTTACGGAAATAAGTTTATTTATCATTCCTGATATTTTAAGTAGCACAATGCTTTTAATGATTAAACCAAAATGTATAAATGTTATTCAGATTGTTTTACCCAAAACAATCCACTTTCTACCATCGTGAACAAATTACATCAAATAAATGTCTCGCACGTGTATCATGCTTGAAATCACCCTTTTTAAAGAAATTACTAGTTAAAACTGTCCGATCCTGTCTTACTCTTATCTAAACATCTCAATATATATATATATATATATATATATATATATATATATATATATATATATATATATATATATATATATATATACAATTATACAACGTGAAAAAAAAAACTATGCTTCAAGTGTATATTCTACGCATAAATTGAAGACGAAAAATCAGACAAAATTTTTCTCTAAAATGTATAGCACATTGTTCCCGTATACTTTCTATTCCACATTTTTTGTGTGTGATTTTTCAGGTATTTTGGTAACTTTATATACTACCGCACCAAAATTTAGTAAGTGGGCAGTGGACTAAAAGTCATAGTTGTCATATTGCGATTTTTGGTCAGTTTTCATACAATTTCTTTATCCATAATGAATAATAATCGGTATTCCAACTCCCAAATGGCAGGTATGCATATAATGTATGGCAGAGCTTGTGGGAATTGTACTGAAGCTGTTCGTTTATATTCCCAGGAATTTCCAAATCGGCGGATACCGAATAAAAAGGCGTTCGCCAACATTGACCGGCGTCTTCGTGAAAGTGGTACATATTATCAATTTATAAAAATTCTATTCATATCGGGTTCTCACAGGTTTTTTGAGACCATCAAAAATTAACAGTGGTAGGTGGCGAACTGCAAGAACACCAGTTTTAGAACAAATAGCGTTTGCTTTATTGGGAATTATAAATTGATTAGTTACTCGTATATGCATGTTAGGATATGAATTGAACAAGCTTTTCCGATTATTTATATACTTCAATTTGTAATTGTTAAGGGGGGTTTCTGTCTGGATATTGTAAAACAAAAGGCAAGTTGGAGTGTTACCTTTCTGACGTAAACGATTGCGGTTATATATGTACATACATAAATTTTCCTTTTCGGGGTTACGTTTTATGAAAGGTCTTTCAGTGTAGCAGAGGGGACATTACGATCTTTTATTAAATTAGATAAATTGATTAAAGGTGAATTTATCACCGGTAAATCTCGCGACTTGCCCTCGTCACTAATAATCTTGAAAATATGTTAATTACGAAACTTTAGTGTTTCACATTGTGATAGTAAGATAAGGCTACACCTATCTTTGGGTTTGTGGAGGCAAATTTTATGTTGGTTATGCATATACTGCTATTGTTACTTATATTAAAGTTTATATATTGTTGGTAACTTCATAATTAAATTTACGCTTGTTGAGGGAATTGTCGTTTATCTGTCCTTCCTGTTCCTTGCCTGGCTCAAGCTTTAAAGGGACTCTCTTCCAAGAACTAATAATTCATCTTTGGTTTGTTTAAAGCTTTTGGCGCCTATTTTTATCAGTTTTCTTTATCTTTCAGCCTACAATTTTGATCTCGCTTTATAACTAACCTAACCCTCTATTTACACGTTATCAACACTTAAAACTACCCACGCTATCCCAGTGCACCGCGGCCTCATGACAGTTTTGTTGAGTAATTAGTCGAGCTAACTAATTTCCCCTCATTTTATTTGACGTGGTTGGTTAGACACGTTGCACATAAACTTTTGTAATTTTTACTGTTCAACCTACGTACACATATATAGGTATAGAAGGTTATGCAACCGAATGCTTTTCCACTATCGCTAAACGTGTGTGTGTGTGTGTGTGCGTGTGTGCATGTGTGAGTGTGTGCGTGTGTGCGTGTGTACGTGTGTGCGTGTGTGTGTGTGCGTGTGTGCGTGTGTGCGTGTCTGCGTGTGTGCGTGTGTGCGTGTGCGTGTGTGCGTGTGTGCGTGTGTGGTGTGTGCGTCTGTCGGTGTGCGTGTGTGCGTGTGTGCGTATGTGCGTGTGTGCGTGTGTGAGTGTGTGCGTGTTTGGGTGTGCGCGGGTGCGCGTGTGCGTGTGTGCGTGTACGCGTGTGTGCGTATATGCGTGTGCACGTGTGCGCGTGTGCGTGTGTGCGTGTGCGTGTGCTAATGTGCGTGTGGGTGTCGTGTATGCGTATCTGTATGCGTGTGTGCGGGTGGGCCTGTGTGCGTGGGTTCGTGTGCGCCTGTGTGCGTGTGTGCATCAGTGCGTGTGTGCACGTGCGCGCGTACGCGTGGGCGCGCGTGTGCGTGTGTGCGTGTGTGCGTGTGTGGGTGTGTGCGTGTGTGGATGTGTGCGTGTGTGCGTGCGTGCGTGCGTGTGTGTGTTTATTGTGTGTGTGTGCGTGTGTGGGTGAGTTCGTTTCAGTCATTGTGTGTTTATGTGTGTGTGCGTGTCTGTGTGCGAGAGTGCAAGTGCCCTTTTCTGGACAGGTGCTTGCGTGTGTACACGTGTGCGCGCGTGCGGAAGTGAGCACGCGCCTGTGTGCCTGTGTGCCTCTGTGTGTACGTGCGTGCGTGCGTGCGTGTGACACACACACACACACACATACACGCAAACACACAAACACACAAACACACAAACAAACACACAAACACAGAACACACGAACACGGAACACACGAACACGAACACACACGAACACAGAAACACGAATCACAGACACACGAACACACGAACACACGAATCACACGTTAAACACGAACACACGAACACTGAACACACGAACACACGAACACCGAACAAACACACGAAACACAACACACGAAACACGAAACACAAACGCACAACGCACAAACGCACAAACACACAAACACACAAAGTACAAATCACAAACTACAAACCACAAACACAAACACACAAACACAAACACAACACACAAACACAACACAAACACACAAGACACAACAATCTTACTATACAACCTTTATTAATTTAACATTTGTTACGTTTAATTGGCAATTCTTGCAAATTTTCTGTAGTTAGGTATTAGCTGCCGGTACATGTGTGTACTGTGGGTTGCCTATTCATCAAAATTGACAAATGTAGTAAATAAACAAATTCTTTGGTAATTTTAATTTTATTATTATTACTGACAATTCCATAATGCACTTCCGGTGAAAATTCTCCCTCAACGTCTTCCGCTAACAATTTTTGACATTGAGATTAGAAGGTTGAATTGTGTGGATGCCATTTTCTTTACTCGATTTCTTTAATTAAAAATCGCCCTATCAAAAAGGGGATCTGAAAGATTAGTGGCCTTTAGAAATTAAAATAATTAAGCCGTTATTGTGGTTCTGGTCTTACCTTAATTATTTTCTCGATTCGAGGATTAAAAGAAACCACACAATTCAAGTTCTTTATCGGTGCACATTCCACCGTAGGTAAATATTCATCGGAAGCCTAACCACACTGTAAATTTATCTACTTTATTTTAGCATTATTACTACCTTACTATTACCCTATTATTTACCACTCGTGGATAAGCTTCAATTGTGTCGATACCTTCTCCAAAAGCTCGCACTACACCGTAGAGGTATGTTACCAGCTTAATTCTGGATATCCATCACTAAATTAATTTATTGTAGCCGGTAGTGTAACTATCATGCCACTGTTGATGTATTATTATAGTACCACGATATACTGATGGTACACTAATCTCTGGAAGTCCACCGACTATAAGCAGTTCAACTACGGGAGTAACAGTATTTGCCTAAGGTCAGATCTGTGTTGTGTTTTGTCCGTTGTCCATCCACCTATAGTTCTGGATATTGTGATTTCATGTGTTGATGATTCACCGTCCAACTTTGTTCTACATGCTTTGTTAACCTAAAAGAAATTTGTTGTGTGGATCAAATATTATAACAGTCAATTATTGTGTACCTACTTACCTACCCAAGTTAGTTATTTTTATGTGTCACTTTGCTCCGTTTCCTTTTTTGTTGTAAATACATACCTACTTTTATGTTACATTGCACACTCTACCGTTGCTTGACTCATGCATTATATTAATTGATGTAATGTATAGCTTTCTTCTGTATAAAGTACAGTTTACACCTATCCATGTTCAACATGCTTATCGTGGACGACGCTTTATTATCACGAAGCAGTTAGTTAGGTATAATAGTCTTAATTAAGAATCATTATTTTGGGATGTTTTGAACCCCTTTAGTTTTGTTTCATTATGGTAATTCATTCCCCCTTTTTCGCGTAGAAGTACATTCATAATTTGGTTTTAATAACACTCATGATTTATTTGTTCTTCTATCTGTATGTGAGGCTAGAACAATTTATTTTTTTGTTGAAATATTAAGTATGTGTATTCTAAGTGCTCTGCGAGGCCTATCCGAGTACTGGGTTTTTTTTTTGTATTATAAGTAGATAATAAAATTTTGTGGATCATTATGTTAGCCACTGCGTCGATTGTTCGCGCCGTTAATATAATTCCTTGGGTTATTTGGATTTTGTTACGATAATTTCTTTTTGTATATAGATATATTTTTGTACTAATCTATATAGAAAATATACCAGATTAAAAATTAAATTTCCGTTTGTTATAAGTTGAATTTAATATATATATTTATCGTCTTCATCCATTTAAGTTTTGGTTATACAATTAAACCTTTCTTGTCACTTTATCCTTCCTTCTGTGTACGCTTACGGGTCCTAAATTACTTATGAAGCTGAAGTAGTGTGAAGTCGTTTCGAAGGTTCGTGTGTTCAAAAAAAAAAACATATAATTAAGCTTCTGGCCCTTTTTGTCTTTCTTTAAATATCAGTCACCCACGATCCTTACCGACTGTTTAGCTGGCCACGAACCCTTTTTTTTTTACCCCGCCCAATAAGCCACCTGCCCATTATCCTTCGACCTTCATTGTTCTTATCTTCCTATCGGGGGTAACACATTACTAATATTAATGAAATTTATTCTTTATAAAAATTTCTTATGAATAGGTTTTTGTGTTTTCACCTTCCATTTTAGAATGCAAATTATTTACAAACAAACAGTACCTTAGCAACAATGTAGCAATATCACAGTGTCTTAGTAACAACAAATTAGCCTACTGTCGACTTTATTTCACTGCATTTGCATTAGAAACTTGCCGAAAATTCTGAATCTTTTTAAAATTTTGTTCCAATGTCATGGTGCAAAATAAAATAAAACATTGTATGTACCACGGGCATAATTGTAGACTATGACTCTCAGGAATATAAAAGCCCTCCGCTTCGCGTCGGCCTTTTAATATTCCCTCGACCCATAATCTTCTGATTATGCCCTTAATACATAAATATCTATTATAGTAAACTTTACAACCTACGTAACCTCAGAAAATGCCATAATTTCTCGGTTTTTTACACATGAAAGAAAGATGATCAAATTTAATAATTTGTCAATCAATACAGATTGTACTTTAACATGATCAAAGCTTACTTAATAGATTTACTCTATGATGAAGCGTGATGAAATTAGTTATTTTAAATTGTAGCGCATAGTCTTACCTTTTGGCCCGCAATTATAGTAGCTAACAGGAGGTATCCTATACGTAGCGACCCTTTTATTTTTACATTAACAGTAAAGTCTTTAAATGGACGAATATTTTATTTCTATGCTCAAATATTATTTACGACATTACATGAAAGTTAAAATATCAGTGGACTACCATTAGAAATTGTTCATATTCTTCTTATTCAGCTGTTTATTTCTTATTTTGATAATCTAAACTCTTCAGCGTATTTCAATGGGAATAAATCAGCTCCTATTTCTGGTGTGCCTCAAGGTTCTATCCTGGGACCATTGTTTTTTAACATCTTGATAAATGATTTGATTAGTAACCTTAATGTTGGCTGCTTAATGTATGCTGACGACATTAAATTATTTAAGATAATTTGGCAATTTAATCTTACAAGGTAGTATCGAACGTGTGGTCG
This sequence comes from Vesta saturnalis, assembly GCA_036346205.1. NCBI lineage: Eukaryota > Metazoa > Arthropoda > Insecta > Coleoptera > Lampyridae > Vesta > Vesta saturnalis. The sequence goes on from JARFJB010002020.1 coordinate 615,553, forward strand.
ATAAAACAAATTGAAGGTTAACAATTCCCCATCCTCAGTTACATCTTTCAGTTGTAAACAAGACACCATCAGGTTTCAATGCAATGTAGATAACTTGATCTTTGTTAGACCCGATACGATAACTGACCTCGGTGATATGAAATTGTCATTTCAAACACATACTGAAAAAACAGTAACATATCAAAGCCTTGGTTTTATTAGGAAGGGCTTACGTTTTAAAAAATAAAACTTTAGAAAATCCTATTTTTTGACTATTGTTTACTCTCTAGACTTGCTTGTAAGATGAAACACAATTCGAAGCGTACATAGTTTCTTATGCCCTTCGAGGTTGTGACCCAGGGTTAGTTGCCTTAACTATTGAGCGTAAATGAAATTGACTCGTCGGTCACTTTAATTAATAATTAATGAACATTAAAGTTATGAAAAGTAGACTTATTTAGGTCTCGATCTTGCATTACTGCTTATTAAATACATATTTGAAACACTTGAATATTATAATTATTATGGTCTTCATAAATATGAACCAATATGTTAAGATTACTTCATTATATAATTGTTATTTGCACTTTTTTTTATAAATGCATTAGCGTAATGTTTGTTTTGGTGCTGACGTTTTCTGTAATCACTCGGTTTAGACATTCCTGTTATTATTTTGACAATAAAAATATTGAAATACAGATACCAATGTACACACATTATTTAAAAAATCCAAAATTAGGTACAAGAAAAGAATGTGAAGGTCAAAAAACAGAATAACTGCGCACTATCGGAAAAAGACATGAAATTCTCTTTTGCATGTTGCCAGCAATTGTAATGCGCCGACGTGATGCTTCATAATAGCACAGTAGGTTTTATACTGTGATAATAGGTACAAATTAATCACTGCTGCCCGGGGATGTTGCGGTAGACGGAACCTGATTAAAATCAATGAGGTCCTGGCAACATCCCTTGATTGTAGCTTCAACTATTGGAAACAGTTCCATGCCCCTACAGGACGCATTTCTTAATTGAGGTTCAATTCTGGCCACCTGAGGTTATAGACATGGGTCCAAAAGGTCAAGTAAAAGCGCTTAAAAACGTTGGGTATACGCAGGAGTTTGTAACAAACTAGCAAGATTTTGGTTCCACACGTTATGTAGCCGTTGATAACACGTAACATGCTTTAGAAGTAGTACGATCTGACAATACACGGGATGATATGTTCCACACATCGCTTTTAAACTTGCACGTTCTGCGTCTTGTAGGTTTTGTAATGCAACTTTCTTAACAAGGCTTAATTTGGTAGTTCTAAATTTAAACGTAATTATAATTTACTGTCACTAACAGTTGTTTTGGTTTGTCACATAAAAAGAAAATTAAATAAATCCGATTGTTATTTTTTGCCAGCTCAATAATTATTTCCAGTATGAAGTGTTGATAATAAATATTAGAAAATTTAATAGAATCTAATTCTAACCATACTAGGTTATGTTGTAATGTAAATTGCAATATGGTTCCTCTTACTTTATAAATATGTAGAACAGCATTAATTAATCAATTAATTATATAGAAACTAAAAAATAAACTCTCAAATTCGAAATACGACCCGATCTTTATCAAATTTTTCACACGGCCCAAGTTTAACGAGATAAGAAACGTGCCGGGTACCGTTTCGACGGGAACACTCACATTCGGCCATCGCGTCACCCCCTTTTGAGATTGCCTCGATCGCATTTGCGAGGGATCGAAACAAAAATTCGCCGACGGCTCGCCGTGAGGGTCGAAAGTTCGCGACCGACGGAATTGGGAGGGATTAGGGCGTCGTGACGTATAGTCGAAACTACCGTCTCACCACTCCGAGGGAGGTAGATTTTCTAGAAAACGGGATCTCTTAAACTTTAAGCATCGATATGGACCGGCGAAAACTATATTACCCCTATAATCCCATGGCCGGCTGTCGCTTCGTTTCGTAGGGGGGGAGGGTTTTTTTGTCAATTTCGACTGTCTCGGCCGAATGAAAAGTTAGAGGGTCCCCGTTTTTACGTTCGTTCGCATTTTGAATGCGCATTGAACATAGATGGCGAAGGTTTGAAAAGAATCACTCGATGGGTGGGGAAAACGGTCAAAGTGTCCGACCTGTACATGTCCTTTGGAAACGTGATTGCACGAGACGTACCATTTCACGGTTCGAATTTTTATGTAATGAAAATACGTTCACTATCGAATTAGAGTCGAATGACGTTTGAAGCTCTCAAATCGGATCGGATTTGAGCGAATTACGAATTCTTCCAGTACTTCTTAAATGGTGAAAATTCACGTGTCAATAAAAATGGAAGGAACAGGGGGAGGGGGGATTCCCGATTTCTTTCGATTCCTTTTGTCGAAACGAGCCGGGGAAAAAGATTTCGTCAAAGTCGAACTGTTAGTTCCGACGCAATGGCCTTTCAAAATTTAAAATAAAAGTGAAAGGGGTTAACCTCAGATATTTTTCGAACAAAACACAATTTTTTCAGTATATTTTATTCATTCTAACGGGTACCGGCTTCGAGTTTCACGACGTTTCCACTGCCGCTTATTCCAATTTCGTATCATTTATAACTTTTGAGTTGTAGGGCAAAATATGCAATCGAAAAATTGCAACTTTGCAATTTTTTTAATCTCTTTTTCGTTGGAATTTTAACCTGGTTTTATTTGATTTTTCTTTATGGCGACGAGTTCTACCACAGTGTAATTTTTCTTTTGGAAATAATGGTTGGAATATCTTTTTTTTTAAATTTTCAGGATTCCATCCCGATTTTTACGAAATTTTGAACCGTTGGAAATACTTTCGAACTATGTATCGATTTACTACAAATTTGATTTCGAAAAGAAGAGTCTGTGGTCAGAAGCTGAAAAAGGCGAAAATTTCTACTTTGAAATCGAATTTTTATGTTTTTCGAAACACATATTAGAGTTCGAATTTCGAAAAAACAAACGAGACGAGAAATTTTGTGGTTAAGACGAGTAGGACGAATTCTTCCTTTTTTTAATCCGAGGGATACTAACCGAGATAACAAAACCGACGTCTGACTTTGGCGGCGTTGCAACACTCGATCTATACGGTTTAAACGAACGACGTCTTCGTTTATTGGAGCATGTAAGTATTTTTACGATTTGCTATCGAATACACTCCTCCTATCGAAAATAGTACGTATCCTATGTTATTAGATGGGGTATACGTATGTATATAGGTAGCGCTTATTAAATAGACTTAGCTTAACTTAATCTTCATGCCATTCTCTTGCGGGGTGGGCAAAACAAACCCTGCCTCTTATTTATTTTTCATTCACAATCTTTCTCCATGCTTTCCTATCTCCGCATACCTTCCTAGCTTCTGTAAGATTCACACATTATCTGTAAGATGCCCTTTTATTTTTAAAACTCCTTACCTTTCTTTCCTTTATCATACATTCTACTACATTCAGCCAAGTTTTACGTGATCTACCAGGCCCAGCCTTTCCTCTAACCTCACGCACATATATTTGCTTCGTTCATCTTGCGTTGTTCATTCTCTCCATGTGACCAAACCAACGTAATGTACTACTTTTGTATCTATCCATCATCGTCTTTTCCTCGCCACACTCCGTCATTATGCATTCATTTTTTATCTCACCCCTTCTCGTTTTACCACATGCGCTTCCCAGGAATCTCATACCCACGGCATTTAATTTTCTTTCGTGATTTTTTGACATAGCCATGTTGTTACGTGTTTATTGTGAATAACGTGTATTTTCGATAACTTCCGTTACTTTACTTAATGAATGAACTAATGAACTAATTGGTTACATCTAAATATTAATATTTCCTTATTCGTTGGTGGAATGTTTTTAATTTCGTACCTCAAAAATTATTTTTCGCACCTCTACAGTTAAACTAATTTATTTAACGTACACATCTTTTTATTCCTTTAGAGATATAAATTTGGTATTTAAACAATTTGCGCCACTAAGATTTAGGGTCATTTAATAGAGTCTTGTTTTTAAAAGACAACAATTAGATATCTGTAAAAAATCAAAATTTGGTTTTAACATTCTTATCTAGTTTGAATAGTTTTGACAGGTTTGCAATATTGCTTTTGTTAGGGCGTTGTTCCTGATCTTTCTTTTGCTTAACACGCCATTTTCCGATGGGGAGATTGATCTTCAAGAAAAATTTTTCCTTCCGTTTATAAGATGTTTAAGCATCGTTTCTTTGGAAAATTTTTCATATAATGTAATGGTTTTTGGTATAAAACTTTACTGACGCTTTACAAGCGGATCTTATTGAAATTCTCAATCTTCATATCCTCGGGTAAGTTTAACACATGTTCGACAACCTTTAGTAAATTGATTCTTTCATTTAGGCACTTTCGCAAGATTAATTAAATTTATAACATAGGTCTGTTGAAGCGAAATCATCGCTATCGGCTCTAAACATCTAAAAAGAGGTATGCTTGTATAAGGTAATTAGCAACGTATTTACTTGTATCACTTTCAGCGCCTTGATACCGGCGAAATAAACAGCTATTCTTTATTATATAAGTAACTAGCAAATTGGAATCACTACGATCACCTTCGTACATATTCATACTGGAATTCTGGCTCTTAGCTACTGATTAGCTGTCTTGGTTTCACAAAGTAACTACCACCTTCGAAACACGAAGGGCATTTACAGTTTGGTAATTCTCATCAAAGGTCAGAATTCTTTATTATTCAATATACACAGGACTTGTGTAATGAACAGTGTATTTCTAAAATCCGTACAACATAGTTAGGTTATATTCGGTGTTTAACCTTATTTACTTACTTGCAACAAAATTTATAATTTACAATCCCTGTTATAACATTCTTTTGCTGGAGGCTAAAGTGGTTGACTAATCTAGAGTTTGATTTGTTCAATTTGTAATTAATTTCTGCATACAAAAAGAAGAAAAAAAAAAACCACACCTATTATTCACTGGGACGTTGACCTACTTAGTTCAATACCTTCACACGGTAGTTGCGCGTTGAAGCTCCTGTTTTTAAAATACATTATACAGGATGGAATAGATATCGAGGTCATATGAATTACAGTCATTGTTTGAAACCGTATATATATTTATATTCAAATTTAGAATTTCTGTAACTTTTCTGTACTTTGTCTTTCATTAATATTAATTATTTGTCACTACGGATAATTTTGTTCAGAGCAAGTCTTGCTGTAATAAAAATTTCTGTACTATTGAATGTCTTGCTGTAATTCTATGCCTTGCACTGAACAGACTATCCAGATATTTCTATTTAATACCACTTCTTAATGGTTTTAATAAAATTAAAGAAACCGAAATCAAAATCATTGGGGATTTAAATTCTATTTGGTGAAACGTAGGCAAGCCGTTTCAAAAATTAAGCACTACTATTTTCATTGTGGATCTATTTTAGATCGCACTTTATGGGTTACCTTCGCCCTTTCGGCTTCGATTTGTAAGTACTTACAACCGTCGAGAGCGGCACAATTAACGAAACTTTTTTTTACGTTTAGGGTTCGATTAATGAACTGAATAGATTTAGTTTTTTTATTCTTTGTGGGCATCTGCGACGGCTCACCACTTGCCATCGTCAGGGCTGAATTATAATTATTTTGTTAGTTAAGATTGTTATGTATACTTTGGGGGAAAATTAGCATATTATCATTATTGTTTACGTTCGATATTTCTTCGACAATTACTAATGTGAGTTTAAATTAAATTAAATATACGTTTACTTTTTGGTTGTTTGGGTAAAAGCTTTTTTTTCTCTTTTAAATTGTTTCCTTTTTTTTTGGAGCACTACCTGTTTCAGGTTTTACAGGGCCTGCCCCTACTCTACTCCTCTTTTTCCTTTTTCTTTCCTTTTATCCCTTTCCTGAATAAAACCTGTGGCGCCTATCCTTTAGTGGCTATCTAACCACGTCAACAACAGTGTAGCAAACCTCCAAAACCCCACGCATCCAAGTGCTCTGCGGTCAAACGACCGTACGCATGAGTCTAGTCGAGTGCACTTTCAAAAAAAAAAAGAAAAATGTTTACATGCTGGTTAGACATGTAGCAATGTCTCACACGTCATTGTAGATTGCTCATTTCGCAGTTAGGCTCATGCTTTAGTTTCTCATTATCGTCCACATCTGCAGTAAACATTCTACCCAGATATACCAGCTCGTCCACTTGCTCCACAATTTCATCTTGCAGAGTAAATACTCTACTCTCCTTTCCACCTTTCCGATTGAACACCACAATCTTAGTTTTGTTCACGTTTACTCTTAGGTCCATGCTCTCAGACTGTATCAAACTTCCTCAGAGCGGTTTGTAGCTCATCCGAACTGTCACTTAATAACACTGTGTCGCCTTCATACACCAGAAGTCATAAGTATTCACTCACACCTTCTCTCACACTAACACATGCCTGACTACCGCTGTATACTGCCGTTATTCCATTTATTACACCTTTATTTACGCCATATTCATTTAATATTTCCCACAGCTTTTCCCTATTCACTCTGTCGCATGCTTTCTCCAGATCTACAAACGCACAGTACAGCTTCCTTTTTACCCTTAAACACTTTTCGATCACCTGCGGGAGAGCAACCATCTGATAAACACATCCTCTCTGTTTTCATGAAGCCACCCTGCACATCCTAAATCTTAGTTTGTGTAGTTTCTCGTACTCTATCAATCAGAATTCTTCCAAATACTTTACCAGGCACGCTGAACAAACTAACTCCTCTGTAGTTCTTGCAATCACTCTTGTTCCCCATACCCTTATACAGTGGTACAATGATCGCGTTCTTCTAATCCCTGGGAACCTTTCCACTCATATGGCATATATTGTTTTCTTGAGTAATACCATAGCGAGCAGACCGGTTATTGGCCAAATCGTGCCGCGGACGATGTGTCATTCCCTACTAACGGTATCCACCTACTACCGGACTGTTATTTGTATACTGCCTCAACATGTAAGGAAAGAAGAAGTAGAAATATAGACAGAGTCAAGAAAGATATAAATAATAGATCGTATACTTACTGTATGAATATCTAAATGTACATATATACATATACATTTTTCACTTACATACCCTTTAATCACATCACGTTTCAACCGGATTGCTCCCTACGGGATTCTTGGCTCCGCGCCATTCATCGGACTTGCTGTTATTTATTTGCGACCAAATGTTTCAATTATTTTTAATTTAGCTTTCCGAGTTATAGTTATTTCTTTGTTATTTAATTAATATTTATTTATCAAATCTGCTTTATTATAGTCGCGAACCGTTGCAGCTTATGTTTCCATCCTCTAAGTTTCTTTTTTCAATTGCAGGGTAACAATAAATAACGATAATGGCCATGTTAACTCTCCCCATATTAATTGTTTACTTTTAGGATTCATTAATTACAATTAAGATCAAAGATAGTAGCAAAGGTAAAAGTTAGCTTAAATCTTGAATATGTAGTCATGGAAATATATTGTATATGGCAATATGCAACACACTGTCACAATTAAACTTAAAATCATATATAGCACCAAAAACAAAAATTAAATCGACCTTGAAAACAGAGGAGAAAAAATGTTCAAAAACTTATTATCACTTACTACAGATCTACCCTGTACATTCTCTGTAGTTTTAGCAGTTGTGTCAGTACGTCTTTATGAGTTTCAACAATCATCCGGCACGGGAGTTTTAGAGGAACCATATTTTTCGTAGAAGTTCAATGCCATAGCAATCCTGAATTTTGTTCACTCCCCTTTTTTCTTTAAAAAGGCATTTTACACATTACAAACTTCTACTGTTTAGATTATTATTATTTGTTATTAGTAATTCAAACCGTTAAAAATCTGTTCAGCTAATAAAACGGTTCCTATGACAATGCTTATGTTTGGATTTATTATAGAAAGGGGTTCATTGCAAAGATGAATCACATCTGGTATCTTTCCTCAAGTTATGTATTTATGAGTGTTTTATACTACACGCTGCCGTGGGCTACAATAAGTTATTTTATTAGTTCTCTATGATTCATTGTTCTTGCAAAAATGTTTACCTGTCTGAGTTTAATCCTTACACAAAAGGATGGTATTTACGCTTTAAGTTTACTTTACAATTTTACAAGTTTTAACAATCACGTTTGGTTGGGTTTAAAAGAGCCGTATTTTTCTTAGAAATCCAATACTATAGCAACCCTAAACGTTATCTTCGGGCCTATTGCAACTAATGGGCCATTTACACGTTATAAAAACTACTGATTAGGTTATTATTATCTTTGTTTGTTATTAATATTCAAACCGCAGTGTATGAAATCTGTTCAAAAACTTACCCTTACGTTTATTGATTTAGAAGTTGTCATTTAAACACGTATTTATTTTACTAACTGGAAGATAGAAGCGGAGCAACCTTTAAACATGCCCTACCGCTTTGTTGACCCGAAATGAATATTAAATAGAAACTATAAGGTAAATTTTCAAATTCGGAATACGACCCGATCTTTATCAAATTTTTCATACGGCCCGAGTTCGACGAGATAAGAAACGTGCCGGGTATCGTTTCGATGGAAACACTCGCATTCGGCCGTCGCGTCCCCCCCATTCGAGACTGCCTCGATCGCATTTTCGAAATAAAAATTCGCCGACGGCCCGACATGAAGGCCGAGAGTTTGCGACCGACGGTGAAGGAGGGGAGGAGTGATTAGGGTGTCGTGACGTATAGTCGAAGCTACCGTCGCACCATCACAGGGGGTGTAACACACTCATATGATGGTGTAGTGGTGTTTTTTTCCACGCATATCGATTCTGAGGAAAGTCGACTTCGCGCATCTCTAAATAATTTCGTTATTTACCGACCAATTTTTTCGAAACTTTGCACCAATGTAGATCCACATCAAATGCTAAAACAGGATTTTAAAGTTTTTGTATTCCCTCCACTTTTCGAGATATAGAGCCATCTTCCGTATCTCGCTCATCCGAACGAAATATGAAATATAAGTTCTCTGGGACACCTAGATGGAGAATCCGTCAAAAAACGCAAGTCGACTTTTTTGGCCCTAAACTTAAACTTGGAATTGAGCTAATGTTCAAACTCAGGTTACACGTGTTCTATTATGAGCCTGAAATACAATACAACCTTAAAACTGATCCTAAATTAAAACCGAGCTATACAATGGGAGAAAAACGTGATCACCCCACATCGATCCATCTACTCTTAAAATCATTTTCTGACCTTTTACAAATATTTTGGGTTTTAACCCAATTTGACCCATCTAACCTCAACCCCTTCCCAATCGCTCATATTGTATATTTATACCCATAGTTGTTTTCGCTCAAATTCCGTAGAAATGCATGTGATCAAATTTAAATTTCATATAAAAGGGTTTGCTCACCAAGTTAGTTGAATAATTTATAAATTTATAATGTTTTTATAATCTACATTCTTTTTATTATAATCTACTATAATTTAGCAACACGATATTTGATTATGTAAACAGTTAAAATTGAAATCAGTTTTTAAATATCATTTTTAATTTGAAATAGTTTCAATATTGTTAAATATATAAAGATACATTCCCTTTTTGATGCTTTGCGTTTTTAAGTTGGCATTTATGTCGAATTAATAACTTTTAAAATAAAAAACATACTTTTTAGTATAATTATGTACTTCTTTTGATTAACAGAATTATGGAAGCATTATTAAAATTAACTTAAAGTGACACTGCAATGTAAAAATATTTATTCGTTTTCATTACTTATTTAAATTTGTTTAAACATGCACATTTGTTTCCAATAAGCGTTAACTAATTTTTTTATTTATTATATTTCAAGTATCTGATTTTAATTGTAATTTAAAAAAAATTATTTATGTTAGACACTGAGGTTAAGAACGTTATTAACATGTTTAAGTTGGTACTTACATTAATATCATTCTGGTAACATTGCACGACAAAAAGTTGAATGCTTCCAAAAATATAGTTAGGCAACATTTAAAATTTTGATTGACAATTATTAACCGAGGTTAAGAATGTTACTTAATAACAGGTTTAAGTTGGCACTTACATTAATATAATTTTGGTAGCATTGCACGTCAAAAAGTTGAATGCTTTCAAAAATTTAGTTTGGCGACGTTTAAATTTTTGATTGACAATTGGCAGTCAGACACTGAGGTTAAGAATGTTACTTATTAACCTGTTTAAGTTGGCACTTACATTAATATCTTTTTGGTAACATTACACGTCAAAATGTTTCCAAAAATATAGTTTGGCAACATTTAAATTTTTGATTGACAATTGGCAAAGTCCGACACTGAGGTTAAGAATGTTACTTATTAACATGTTTAAGTTGGCACTTACATTAATATCATTTTGGTAACATTACACGTCAAAAAGTTGAATGCTTCCAAAAATATAGTTAGGCAACATTTAAAATTTTGATTGAAAATTATTAACCGAGGTTAAGAATGTTACTTAATAACAGGTTTAAGTTGGCACTTACATTAATATAATTTTGGTAGCATTGCACGTCAAAAAGTTGAATGCTTTCAAAAATTTAGTTTGGCGACGTTTAAATTTTTGATTGGCAATTGGCAAAGTCAGACACTGAGGTTAAGAATGTTACTTATTAACCTGTTTAAGTTGGCACTTACATTAATATCTTTTTGGTAACATTACACGTCAAAATGTTTCCAAAAATATAGTTTGGCAACATTTAAATTTTTGATTGACAATTGGTAAAGTTAAACACTGACGTTAGGAATGTTACTTAATAACATGCTTAAGTTGACACTTACATTAATATCATTTTGGTAACGTTGCACATCAAAAAGCTGAATGCTTCCAAAAATATAGTTTGCCAACATTTAAATTATTGATTGACAGTTGGTAGTCAGGCACTGAGGTTAAACTACTTATTAACATGTTTAAGTTGGCACTTACATTAATATCCTTTTGGTAACATTGCACGTCAAAAAGATGAATGCTTCCAAAAATGTAGTTTGCCAACATTGAAGGTTTCCAATTATCATTAGCAAAGTCAGACATTGAGGTTAAAAATATTACTTATTAAAATGTTTAAATTGGTACTGTCGTAAATGTTAGTTTGATAGCATTAAACGCGAAAATGAGAGTTCTTATTACCATTACATTAAAATTACAAAATTAAACACTTCCTGCAAGTGAATTTCTTTTGTTTTGCAATTTTCATATTTTTTCAATATTACACATATCAACTACATTCCTATCATGTAATGAAAATAAAAACGACGATATTCATTTTAATTACATTTTTTACATCCATACCGTTTTAAACAGAATATACCTTATTTTCGATGAAATAAAATAACCACAATCAAATTACGTTCAGATGTATTCTAAAACGTTTTGTGACTAGCATGATTTTAAGTGTGTAGCATTTACATGTCCACGGAACGATGAATTGTTCTGAAAAGCATAACTTGAGCATTTTTAAGAAAAATTTTACCTTTAAGTAAATATCGTAAACGGTTATCAGGGTGTGTTGTAATCATAGCGCAGATCGAAGCTCCACGCTAGTTATTGTTCTTATAAATAATCCTCAATTCTCAATATTTTACCGTTGTTTCAGTTTATTTTTGATTGAAATCACTTAATTCTAAATTGTAGTTTGTATGGTTGTTCAAATCTACTGGATCTACATCAAAATAAGGGTCGCAGGGTTGTTACAGAATTTTAATAATTATGGGAACTCGACGTATTACCATAAGTCGCAAATAGGTACTAATCGTCGTTAATAATGGGCGCCAGACTGTTGTTAAAATCCAAATCGGGGAGCACACCTGAGCGCAAGCAAAGTACAGCCAATTTAAACATTCAAATACTCACTCACTTTACGTGGACTGCAACTCGAGGTGTACGATAATTAAGGTCCAGGACCTTTACCTGTAAGAACTTCAAAATATCTACACGCCTTTATTGATTGTGGAGTTCCTCAAGGGAGTATTCTTGGGCGACTTCTGTTTCTTATTTACATAAATAACTTGCACAACTATTTGTCAATAGAAGACAATTTATGCCGATGATATTACCTTAATCTTAAGACATAGTAATATACAACCGATAAATTTTGAAAGTAATATACTTCGCAGTTTAGCTAATGAGTGGTGTATTGCAAACCAATTAAAGGTTAATTCCTCAAACAATAAACAATCTACTTTTTCTTTAAGGACATCTCTTGCGGAAACTTATAAGCAAGTGAAATTCCTTGGTGTGTATTTTGATTCTAAATTACAGTTTCATTTCCATGTGGAACGCATTCAAACAAAGTTGAGTAGCAACATAGTTTTGACTGTCGGAGAATGTTTCCAGTGAAGTTTTAAGAACTGCATACTTTGGTTTATGCCATAGTCTTTTAACGTATGGAATTATTGTGTGGGGAAATTCTTCACATAGTGGTAATTTGTTTCAACTACAAAGGAGAGCGGTTAGAATCTTAACTAATGTTCCATTTAGAGAAGATTGCAAATCCGCCTTTATTTATTTAAAACTTTAATTCTACCTTGTATATTCATATTAGCTTGTTTGAAGTATGCAAATAATAATTTATCTAATTTCACTCAGCGATCTGAAATTCATTGCCACAACATGAGAAATAATAACGATCTGCGACTTTCGTTGTTAAGATTAAACAAAACTCAGCAAGGAAATGAATATATATGTCCATCAAGCTCTACAATTGCCTTCCTAATTGCATAAGATCCTTAAATCACATATCATTTCAGAAAGCAATTAAAACTTTTCTCACATGCCATGCGTTTTATCCATTTAATGAATTTTTAAAATTTAATTTTGAAAATAATTTTATTCTATAAATAATTTACTTTTGTTTACGAATTTTTTAAAGTTTAGTTATATTACTACAAGTGTATTGGTTTTGTTATGACGAGTGTATGTAACTATTTTGGTTACTTCACATGAATAAATCTTATTATTATTATTATTATTAAAAATATAACAGTTACCCTTTTTTAAGTTAAACCGCGTATGTTAACGATTTGTCTCTCTGATTGATTATGGGAATATATTCAAGTATAAGTAGGTGTTTTTATATAAACTAAGGCTGCCACCAAATAATTCTACAGGCCTACATAACCTATTAAAAACCGAAGATTGCCTTGCAAAGGTATCTTATTCACACGCGGGCTCCTTAAGCTGAAAGCTGCTAAAATAAAAGACAGTACAGGACTCCTTCACTCTGGTATTGGTGTGAATTAGCATTGTTGTTTTTTGTTTATATTTATATTTGTGTAGAGGCGGGCTGGTGCACGGGTACATGATACCGCTTAGGTTATTAATTGTAAAAGGCAATTGACAAGTGGGTACACACTACCGAGAGCAGATAACCTTTAAACACCTCGAATTTTATTTTTATTGTTTTTATTGTTGTATAAATGAGTGTGTAACCTGAAAAAGGAGCGCTGTATTTTTCTAATCCACTCAAATTTATATGTCGGTCACGATGTTAGGATCTATTTATAACTTACCCTTGTAAGGCTTTGTTTTAATGAGTTTTTTTTCAGTTTAAGAAGAATTATTTTCCCAATTTCTCTTTATATGTAATTTATTGTAAGTTGACTTATGTAATTTGTGCTTCCGTAGTCACTATGGTGTACGAGTAGATTTCTTGTCTATTAAGTGCTAGGGAAAAAATATACAAAACATATGAATTTGGCCTTAGTGCGGAAATAGTCCATCTCAGGACTAAGTCTGATGACGGAAGCAGAGTTCGATTTCGGAACGTCGCGCTCAAAAGGCAAAAACTGTGGAAATAGGCCGATCAACTCAACTAGCTTATTTCATGTTTAATTTACTGGCAATATAATTAAGTGTTTTTTAAATTATTTCCTTAATGTAGTTCATCACTTCGCTTTTTTAGCATCTTTGAAACATCCAAATGTTTGATAGTATGAAGCACATTTTGCGTGTTACTTATATTTTGTTGCATATTTTCAAAAAAATTATTAGCCTGAGTCAGTTCAATTGTTGGTTGTCTCACTTTTTCCACTACCGATATCTCACTTTAATGTGGTAATTTAGAATGTTTTGCAACCACCTCACACTTATTTTCTTGAACTGTTGAATGGTCTTTGGACCTTGGGTTTGGGATTCTTGTCCCTCTTCCATAATGAGATTCAAATGTCTGTCACCATATTGAAGAGGGGCTGCTAGCAGTGCTAATATTACAGTTGCAGGTGTAATGCTAGAAAAATAATAATGGAGAAAATTAGTAATATATCTATCCATAAGTAAATTATTATGAAAATATTTAAATTATGTAAAGTGTACTTACCTTTCAAAGAATTTACAGCGATCTGCCTAGACATCATCACTGATTAACATAGTTGGTATATGTTCTTTTTGTCCATCAAGCGCATACATCGGGAGCGGATCTAATGAAGGCGGTTGCACCAAAGCAAAGTATTGACTTTTTTGTTTAATGATAATTTTGTTGGGCGTTTATCCAATGAAGGCATTCTTCATCTAGATGTACGTACGTAACTATGATAGAATAAAAGTTTAAGACTAATGCCAGTAATTCAGTTAACGTTAACAAAACTTCCAACAAGTGGAGGTGGTTGTTGATGAAGAAAATATTCCCACAGCTGTTTAGTAAGTCTAGCCTTGAGAACATATGAGGAGATAATAGATATTCTTGGTAAACGCCGATAAAGGTCATTGAAAAATTGTTGATAAAGTTGCATGGTGTTTATGTCAATAACATCTACGTATATACACCAATCATACTTTAATACTTAATCACGTACATAAATTTATTAATGCGAACGTTGCATTTACAAATAACCAATTATTTTTACAGCGAGTCCTTTCATTTGTGCAGGAGATTTCTGTGTAGGCGCGAACGTTATCAATACATGAACATTTTTACTAATATTCCGCAAACAAAATGCGATAAAAATCCAAAAGAGTTAAAGATCGGCATTGCTTTCAACATCTAATATAATTTATTTATTAATTATTAATTTATTACATTTTATTACATATTTACCATTGAACTTATTCGTTCATAACAAAACTTATAATAAATTAATGTTAGTCAAGTTTATTTGGCATGTGTGAACCCTTGCAATATTGCAGGATCACATTCCATTAATATAAGTAATTTGACTGTAATCTCATTATATTTAGAATTAACATCAGTTCTACACACATAAAGAGAAAATTTACATCGATTGGGGCTTGAATCTCGGTAGCGCAGGTGGTTAGCGCGGTACTCTAGCAAAGTACAATTTCAAATCCTACTCGAGGTAAACTTTTTGTTTATGTATTTAACAAAAATTATATATAAAATATATAAAATAAATAGTAATTTTGTAATAAAAAATATAATAATTGGGTGTCAGTGTTGTTAATAATAATTCCCCTTATATTACTTATACTGCTAATAATAAATAGAAGATTTTGTGCCATCAGCTCAGTCAGCGATTAAACGGGACCATGTTCCTAAAATTTGATTTGCATAATTAGAAAAGGTGTGTGTGGTTAGATATGTTCACTTTACAAAAAAGGTGTAACTTCAAACTGTAAATAATGTTAAAATATCTTGGACGCCAACTTATTTTATGGAAAACAATTAAACCGTAAACGTAACAAATGTAAAATTGAAAACAATAACAAGGTTTATTTATAAAAATCTTTAACTTAAGTTATAAAGTAGCAATTCCTAATACTGTTAGTAACTGAATTAACTTAAAAATAGCTTATGAACTAACGATTAGAAATGAAATACCTGTAGTACTTTTAAATTTTGGTAGAAATATAACAGTTTTGATATTCGTTGATCCCAAATAAGTAAATTCCTTTACAACCAGACAAACTTGGTAGATTTAAATGGGTTAATGAACTATTTATTTATAATTTTCTGCGTAGCAACAAACTTCTATTGCGTCATCCTCGTTAAATTGAAACGTAACACAATGAAATTACGTAAATGGAAAATTTAACGTTATACAAGTAAAAATAAAAGTGAAACAAAAGTGCCGTAAAAAATACGACACTTTTGATAAAAATAATCAAGATCAAATGTGGACGTTTTTTGCTTTCATTATCGTAACAACAACCTCAAAAAGATGTCTGCGCAGAACTGATTTGCCAAACAAAGTGCGCGTACAACCTCTTTTTAAAATGTCTAAGCGCATTCTTTTCAGCCACTAAGGTTTGCAATTCACGTGACATAAAAATGAACGAAGTTGCCTAAATTATTGCATATTTTAACACAACTTAAAAGGTTTGTCACAATTGTTAAAATATATAACTATTTTTTGTTTTGTGTGTAATAAATAATGAAACACATGCTTTTCAATGTAACATTCCAGGTATCAAATAAAAATATCCATTCATGATGTTTACCGGGAAAAATACTCTAGATATTGCATTTTTATTTGCCCATGTTCGTGTCCGTGTCTGTGTCCGTGTCCGTGTTCGTGTTCGTGTTCGTGCCCATGTCCGTCTCCGTGTCCGTGTCCGTGCCGTCCGCGCCCGCGTCCTCGCCTGTGTCCGGGTCCGGGTGCGTGTCCGTGTCCGCGTCCGCGTTTGCGTCTGTGTCTGTGTCTGTGTTTGTGTGTGTCTGTGTCTGTGTCTGTGTCTATATCTGTGTCTGTGTCTGTGTCTGTGTCTGTGTCCTTGTCCGTGTCCGTGTCCGTGTCCGTATCGTTTTATCTCCCTCATTTAGCCCAATATCCTTCTTAGTTTCATTCACCACTTCTTCACAATTTTCCTTATTTAACCCTTCAGTCTTGCTTTCCTCACTACTGTACAGCTTTCTGAAATATTCTTGCCAGCATTTCCTCACTTCAAAATCGTACCGTACTATTTTGTTGCTCAAATTCGTCACTCCTGCTGCGTTCTGTTTTGGGTCACGTTTTGTATTTTTGACCCATTTCCAGAAGTGTTTTTTGTCTGCCTCAAGATCATTCTGCATTTTCCCTCAGCCATCACTTCCTCTTTACTTATTCTCACTGCCTCCTTCGCTTCTTTGTTTCTTAATCTGTACACCTCATACAATCACTTTTTTTTAGTCTAATTTTTTGTAGCAACCATTGCCATGTACGCATCTTTTTTCTTACATACTGCCTTTTTTTACCGATTCATTCCACCAAGCACATTTTTCTATCTACCTACAGTCGCTCTCCACATATACTCAAGTCCCAATTGACAACACAGGTTTTTAAGATTCTCCGTGCACTTTAAACGTCAGTGTCTTTTATTTGTTTGTCCCTAATATAAACCAAAACAAGCCAAAAAATTTACAAAATTACTGAAAATTTTTGTACTATGTGATCGATATTTTATAGAAGCATAGCATAGCAGCATCAATATGTCTATCAACCTCTATCTGACATGAAGTTTTAAACGTCTGTTTCACATGGATTATTGTTTTTGTTTTTACACTGTTGCGTATTCTCGTCATGAACGTATTAAGACAGAGGCTACATAATTATCGTAAAAAATTATTGCAGGCTGGAACGTTGTTTCACATCAGTATTTTTTTAGGATATTTATACATCTTGTATCTTACTACGTTCATAAAAAAAATAAACAACATTGTAAAAATAAAGACAATAATCCATGTCAGATAGGTATTTATAACTTCATGTGAGATAGAGGTTAAAAGAGATCTAGAAGCTACCTAAAAACGATTCCAAAGTCGCCTACTTCCATAAAATATCGATAATACAGCTAGACATGGTCAACTCGTATTTAATTAATTTTTCAGACTTATTTTCTTTTAAATTAAGAAACTTTATGAAGGAAAGTGATATCAAATTAAATTATTATTAAAAATATGTGTACACACTTTCTCATAAAACTAAACGCTATTCAGGTATTGAAAAAATTACCTCCCCTCTGCACCTCAGAATTTTTCCAGAATCTGATCAGCCCCAGGACAAATTTAAGTACGTACATGCACACACACACAGCACACAGACACAGACACACGACACAGACACAGACACAGCACAGACACACGACACAGCACAGACACAACACAGCACGCACGCACACGACACAAGACACAGACGCACAGCACACACAGACTACAGACACACGACACACACAGACACAGACACAGACACAGACACCACGACACAGACACAGACACACGACACAGCACACCAGACACAGACACAGACACGACAAAGCACAGACACAGACACAGACACAAACACACACACACACACACACACACACACACACACACACACACACACACACACACACACGCACGCACGCACGCACGCACGCACGCACGCACGCACGCACGCACACACACACACACACACACACACACACACACACACACACACAGACACACACGACACACAACACACAACACTACACACACACACACACACACACACACACACACACACACACACACACACACACACATATATATATATATATATATATCCATATATTCATAGGCATCATAGCCATCTTGGCGAAACCTTGTAGGTTGGAACGTCGTCCCACACCAGATATTTACAAAAAAAAAACTCAATTACCGTTCCACTTCACACTACATTTTAAATATTCTTTCTGTTTTTCACACATGGAAAAAAATTGAGGCAAGCTATTTTCAAATTTAATAATTTGTCAATCAATGCAGTTTGTGCTTTAGCATGAACGATAACTTATTTAATAGATTTACCTTGTAATTAAGCGTGAAGAAATTAGTTAATTTAAATTGTAGCGGAAGTCATCATAGACGTACCTATCCTTTTCCTTTACGTTAAAGGTAAATTCTTCAAATGGTCAAGTATTTTAATTTTATCATTATAATTATTATTATTGTTATTATTATTATTATTATTAATATTACTATTATTATTATTGTATTATTATTATTGTTATTATTATTATTTACTATTTAATATTATTAATGACATTACATGAAAGTTAAAATTATCAGTGGCGTAATATTAGCAATGCTTCATGAAATAATGTACATTAAAGAAAAATGAGGTGTACAAATACTCTTTTACATTATTAAAATGTTAAGTTATTAGTACGACAGTGTTGATCAATGAGTAATAACATAAAATATCCCTAAAATTTAGAGAAAAAAAAACTTTTTTTTTAAATTCAGTAAACATTTGTATTTGGGAAAACTACACATATAAAAGAGTTATAAGCAATTAAACATTGTTATTAATTTTATTAAATACATAAATAAAAAGTTTACCTCGAGTAGGATTTGAACCTACGACATGTGCTTTGCTAGAGTACCGCGCTGACCAACTGCGCTATCAAGTTGTAAGTAAGTATATTTTATTTTTCGTTTACTCCTTTTTGTTGAGTCGACTCAAATAACCCGGGGTGGAAGTTTTTTAAGTCGGCTGACTTATTCTTGTAAAACTACATCTGCCTGTAGACGAAGTAATAATGTCGATGGCTTACGTTTTAAAAAACAAAACTCATTCGCATACTTTATAAAATTCTATTTTTGTTTTCTACTATTGTTTACTCTCTAGACTTGCTTGTAGGATGAAACACAATTCGAAGCGTACAGAGTTTCTTATGCCTTTCGCGATTGTGATTGTGATGTAGTGTTAGTTGCCTTAACTATTGAGCGGAAACGAAATTGACCCAATGATCACCTTAATTGGTAATTAATAAATATTAAAGTTATGAAAAGTAGACTCATTCAGATTGTCATCATGCCTTACTGCTTATTAAATACATATTTGAAACACTTGAATACTGTTTCTATGGTCTCCATAAATATGACACCAATGTATTAAGATTTCTTCATTATGTATTTGTTATTTGCACAGTTTACAATTGCATGCTCGTGATGTTTATTTTGGTGCTGACGTTTTCTGTATTAAATAACTCGGCTTAACAATTCCTGTTATTATTTGGACAATAAAAATATTGAAATACAGATACCAATGTACACAATAAAAAATCTAAAATTAGGTACAAGAAAGCAATGTGAAGGTAAAAGAACAAAATAACTGCGCACTATCCTTTATTGAAACAAGTCGGAAAAAGACATAAAATTAGCGTTTGCATGTTGCATGTTGGCAGCAATTATAATGTGCCGACGTGCTGCTTCATAATAGGTACAAATTGATCACTACTGTACGGGGATGTTGTGGTAGCCCGAACCTAATGAAAGTCAATGAGGTTTTGGCAGCATCCCTCGACAGTAGCTTTAACTATTGGAATTAGTCCTTACAGGACGTATTTCATAATTGAGGTTTAGTCCTGGCCACCTGAGTTTATAGACATGGGCCCAGAAGGTCAAGTAACAGCGCTTAAAAATGTTGCGTATACGCAGGAGTTTGTAAAAAACTAGCAAGATTTTGGCTTTACACGTTATGTAATATGTAGCCATAGATAACACGTTGGATACTTTAGAAGTAGTACGTTCTGACATACACAGGATGATACGTTCAACATAGTGCTGAAACTTGCACGTTTTGCGTCTTGTAGGTTTTGTAAACCATTTGATGTTTTACACAATAGTACAACTTCCTTAACAAGGCAGCGATGTATTGAAATAAAAAAATGATCACCTCGAGCCACCAATTTGGAAGTACTAATTTTAATTATAATTTACTGTCACTAATAATTGTTTTAAGTTGTCACACAAAAAGAAACTGAAATAAATCCGATTGTTATTTCTAGCAAGCTCAATAATTATTTCCAGTATCAAGTGTTAATATAAATATATAGAAAATATAATAGAATTTAATTCTAACCATATTAGGTTATTATGTTGTAATTTAATTTGCGATACGATTCCACACACTTTATAATTATGTAGAACAGCACTAATTATGATTCTTGTAAACAATCCTCAACACTCTATTACTTCCACATCCAACGGATGGGAAGTACTGTATCGCTAAAAAAATTTTCAAAAATGTTTAGTTGCACAATCGCTTTAAAATGTTTGAAAACGTCCAAAAACAAAATTTGAGCAAAAAAGTTTTGTCTGTGAGCCTGTGAGTGTGTGTGCTCCATAACTTTCGAAGAACTTAACTTATAAACTTGAAATTTGGCTCACATATAAATATCAACTACCCAAAGCGACTGATTTTTTTGGGGTCAGTGGGGGATTGGGGGAAGGGATAACATTGGGAGGTAAGTACCCCTTTTGCAAATTTTTATTTTTTTAGATCTTTTTCTTTTTAATACGTGATTAGTAATATAATTGTAAGTATTTTTGTGGCTATAATTTTTCTGTACCACAAACGGTTTACAAGATATTAGCACAAAACCATCATTTTAAAAAACCGGTTTTTCCTAAATACCTCCGGAACTACTTAACATATCCAAAAAGTGAAAATAACCTGATAGGAAATAAAATTTCTCATAAAAAGTGTTTTTACAATTTTTGCGAAAATTTTGTCATTTCTGAAATATTTCCAAAAAACTCGATTTTGGAATCCGTCCACACGACTTTTTTTTGGTATTAGAGAATCAAATTTCTGATCGAAAAGCATTCTTGTAATTTTATTTGTAAAGTTAATCGTTTCCGAGTTATTTATGTGAAAGTATTGATACAATTTGCAGCGGTTTATTTTACTGTTGTCTCAGTTTATTTTTGATTGAAATCACTTAATGTCAGGATTGAATAAATAATTTTTGTAGTTTACCTGTATAAATGGTAGTTTATATGGTTTTTCAAATCTATTATATCTACATCAACAGTTGTTTAATATTTGATTTTACTAATTTCATTACACTGATCTCAGACCTTATAAATCATAAATATCGTGCTGTCCTTGAATTTATTTATTCAATTTGTACTAAACAGTTAATGCATCTAATGATATTTGTTTTGTTGAAAACCCACTTTATTTGCAATCTATACATATAAAGTACATTCAGCAAATGTTATGTATTTGAGTGACACGTAAGAGAGTGCCCAGTGACAAACTCCTATAACAATAGGAATTTATCCGTTGTGGAGATGGGAGAAAGAACTTACATACTAAACCTTAATACTAAAACTAACTTAAAATAAAACATTAAATCTAGTGGGCAGATCATTGGGCATGTATCTTTGTCACCTCCTATTGATTAAGGGCTGGTTCTGAAGTTCCATTGTTAGAAGGTTAGGGTGGGCATTAAAACCGGCACTATACTTTACATTGACTATAGAGATCTGAAGGTCTTTAAGCATAACTTTGTTAGACACGAATTATGGTGCATTCACTATCATGCGCAGCACTTTTGCTTCAAAATGTTTGAGGATTTCAATGTTTGATGTAGATGCAATACATAAGACCAAATAAGTTTAATTATTACTTTATACAGCAGGAGTTTGTTTTCAATAGTGAGTTTGGAATAGCGCCCCAGCAACCAATACATTTTGGACAGAACCAACCCTAACTGTTTCGTTTGGTGGTTATGTGTTTTTTGCCAGGTTAATCAAAATGCAGTCCAACATATTTTACTCCTTCCTGCTGGGGTAGCTATTGATTATTTATACCGACTTGAGGGCGGGTGGTTCTTCTTGTGGCGAATGCCACGTGAGTAGATTTAGTTTCATTTATTCTCATTCTCCTTTTCCTTTGCAATACTTGGATGTTTGTTAAGTTAGTTTGTAACAGTTGTGTAGCAATTTTTGAATCACTATCGGAGGTTAGAAATGCAGTGTCGTCTACGTAGGTTGCCGTTGCGACGTTTGGTGTAATTGGAAGGTCTACTGCATACAAAAGATATAATAATGACCCTAGGTACACCAGCATTTGTGGGGCACAGTTAAGAATACCAGTTATCTATCTTTACAAGCAATTGACGGTTATTAAAGTAGGTTCTATGAATGATAGTAGTTTAGAGGGAGAAGGGTTCGCAGCGTATACAGGGTGCCTCTAAAAAGTGCGGAAAAGTGCTACCACAAATTCCTGAGGCTAAAATATCACGATCTAACCCGACTTACCTCAGTCCAAAAGTCGTTGATTTCGGAGATACAGTGTGTGTATACTCATGAAGATCATTAAAATTCCCATTTAAGTATAAGAAATGTCACAAGTATATTAATATCTGTTGTTACTGGTAAAAACGGGATTAATATCGGACGTAACAGATAACTAAAATGTGCTCAAGTAGGAAATAAGTGTCGCGGGGTTGTTACAGAATTTTAATGATTGGGGTAACTCTCCGTATTACCATAAGTCGCAAATTGAGATTAATCGTCGTTAATAATGGACGTCAGACTGAGCGCACGCAAAGTACAGCCAGTTTATACAGTGAAATATTCATTTACTTTACGCGGCCTCTAACTCCAGGTGTACGATAGTTAAGGTCCAGTATCTCTACCTATAAAAACTTCAAAATATCTACAGGCCTTCAATTCGCGCTATCAAATCCGCTGTTGGGTCAACGGCCTCCTTTAACCTATTTTTACGTTATTGATCACCCAATGCTTTAAAAAAATATGCATGAACAAACGCTAATTATACGAAAGTTGAACACACGCGAACAAAGCTATATATATATATATATATATATATATATATATATATATATATATATATATATATACATACATATTACACACACACACACACACACACACACACACACACACATATATATATATATATATATATATATATATATATATATATATATAGAGCGGCTCTGGACCACTTCAAGGTCATTCGCCCTATGGTGGTGAGAACTGAAAGATTTTGGAGCGCGTCAAGGTCAAAATTTAAAGCTAAAAATAGAAATAGCAAGGTTATCCTCATCGTGATCATATTACAATTCTTAGTTTTTAAGGTCAAAGAGTAATGACCTGCAGAGGGTATCATATTACATTTTTAGAAATATAAAAATAGAATCAGTTCGTGGAAACAAGAAGTTTTTGTCCAGGTTAGTGGTTTTGAAGAATGCAGATTTATAGTAGAAGGTTTCCTTGGGTGCGCATAATTCAGGGAACTTTTTATTAGCAGACATAAGGAAAGTAATACGCATGACAAGAAGAGAAAGTAAAGAAAAAGAATTAAGTATTGATGAAAGAAAGAAGAGGCTTGAGGAGTTAGTAAAAAATAAAGAAATTAAAAATAGATATAGAAATGTTTGAACTGAATAGAAAAATGAAGTTAAAAAATAAACATGTGTAACTTGTAATCTTTAGCGTAGATACGAGATAACGCATATAAAAAAATGTGGGATAACATGCATGAAAGGTGAAATAGAAATTTATAGAAAATTAAGCGGTAATATAAATTATTAATGTTGATATGTACTTAGGGAATAATGTGTCATGAAGAAAAGTATTCAACAAAATGCAAAAATTTAAGGAAAGACTCTTTCAAAAAAGTAAATAAATGATTTTAACATGTTTTGTATTTGTATTTAATGACGAATCAAGCTTGTAACATATAAAAAAAGAAGCTTGCAATTTTAAAATGTAATACCAATAAAGTTATGTATGATGTGTCAAAAGACTTACCTAATTAAAATGCACTTGTAATTCTTTGCATTATCTTCGTAGTATATTTTTAAGTTATTATTTCATATAATTATGAATTATGAATACATAATTATATTTGAAATTAACATGTTGTATTTAACTCTTACTTAAGGATTCAATTATTTCCTTAACTTATTATAAGTTTTGTTATGAATGAATATGTTCAAAAGTAAATAATTATGAAATTGAAAATTATTATTAATTTTACTAAATACACAAATAAAAAGTTTACCTCGAGTAGAATATTAACCTACGATCTGTTCTTTGCTAGGTAAACTTTTGATTTATGTATTTAACAAAATTAATAATAATTTCCAATTTCCTTAACTTATTATTATTTTTTTACTTTTTAACCTTTAAATAAAACAACTGATAAATAGTTTGCAGCCTTGAAAACAAATTGCATGAAGAACTGTGGTACAGTAGTGATGAAATCTACAAAAAGCACGTAAGGATTAAAATTAGATTTAGAGCTGTATGAAATGAATAGAACAATAAAGCTGCTTCGAGTTCAAAAATAAAAAAAATGCTTTATATGTTGTAATATTTAACTGAATTTTATGTAGAATAATTTTTGTATTTCTATTTAATAATGAATCAAAATTGTTAGGAAAAGCTTGTAATTTTAAAAGGCATTACCTATAAAGTTATGTATGATTTTATATTTAACTTCAACTGAAATAAACGTTCTATAGTGCGAATCACACCGAGAATGCAGTGTGGCGGGGTATAGGCAATGTATTTGTAATGGGAGGCCGGCACACTGTGTTGCCGGTTGTCCCATGGCTGTGACAGGGTCGGCTCTGAAGTTATTATACAGTGCCGCCAAAAAGTTGCCACAAATAAAAACTTTTTATTTTTGCGAACGATACGTAAGAGTAAACTGTCCTTATTTTTGAAAAAATCGGAAAATTTTAGTTGAAAAAATCACTCAAAATTCTCAAATATGAATTTTCAAGACGATCAAAATATCGTTAAACAACTGTATTAATTAGAAAGTTACTCACAATGCATTCACGTCATTTCAAACCAAGCTTGTGCGGGAAGATATCTTAATGAATTTTTAATGTAACTGAAAAGTAAACAAACAACCCTGAATATAATACTGATTTTCATTCTTGTTTGTGACTTATTACCGGTAACATGGAATTTAAGAAATTCAAACGCGAGCAAATGCTCCAAGAGCAAAACAATGGTGAATTAAAATCTCCTGCAGCAAGAAAAAAGCGGGTAAGTCAGTCAAATTCTGGCGCATATGCATACGATCAGGGTTTTAAGAGCTTATTAAGAAGAATTGTGCACAATGACTTTTTTTTTAAAAACATTCCTCCAACTTTGAAAGCTGTATATAATGTTATTCGAGGGAATGAGAATTAGCCATCGTTCTCTTTAAGTACCCTAGGTAGATTGATTAAAGATATTGGTTTTGAATATATGAAGCGTGGTCGCAAAAGCATAATGTTAGAGCGAAACGACATCATTAATTGGAGGCACAGATATTTAAGAGCCATCAAAAGCTATCGCCAAGAAAATTGCAACATTATCTACTTAGATGAGACTTGGGTCAACGTGGGTCAAACGGTAAACTATGCATGGTGTGATAATACCATAACAAATCGTAGAGATGCTTTTATAAAGGGTTTAACCACAGGCCTCAAAGTACCTACACAAAGAGGTCCACGTTTCGTTATTCTTCATGCAGGATATGAAGGTTGATTTTCATTTGGCGTCGCACGTGTTTTCTTGGCAAAGAAAAACGATGGCGATTATCACGACGAAATGAACGCCGACTATTTTGAGCAATGGTTCGAAGAGTCGCTGATTTCTGCCTTACCCAAAAACGGACGGAAAAACGTTGTTGTTATGGATAACGCTTCGTATCATTCGCGTAAATTTAGTTTTGCAACTACTTCATGGAACAAACCCCAAATTAAAGATTGGCTGCTCGAAAGAAATATTTTCTTTGACGACTCCTATTTAAAATCTGAACTGCTTGAAGTTGTCAACTCATATAGAGACCAATACGACAAGTATAAAATTGAAGAAATAGTTGCAAAATACGACGTAACTGTTTTGCGTTTACCACCATACCATTGTGAGCTTAACTCGATCGAGATGGTGTGGAATCAGATTAAGCACTATATTGCAACAAAGAACTCCGATTTCAAGACAGATCACGTCCGTTTATTGATAAATGAAGCATTTGGACATGTCACTGCACAAAATTGGAGTAATTGCGTTGCACATGTCAGAGAAAAAACGGAAAAAAAATGTGGGCTGCTGATAACCTCCAAGACAACGTGGATAAACTCATAATAAGTGTAAATTTTAGCGACAGTTCTGAGAATGAGATTTCAGATCTCGATGATGATTGTGTCCACGACGTGCAGGTGTAAAAAGTGTAAATATTTTATTTGTTTATAAATGTACAATTAATTCTTTGTTTATTTTTCCTTATATTAACTTTGCCTGAAATAATTCTTTTGTAATTTTGAAATTTATTGTTTTTTATTATTAATTATTGAAAACATAGTAAACGTCGGGTGTAAATAGTGTAAAAAGTGTAAATATTTTATTTGTTTATAAATGTACAATTAATTCTCTGTTCATTTTTTCTTATATTAACTTTGCCTGAAATAATTCTTTTGTAATTTTAAAATTTATTGTTTATTATTATTAATTATTGAAAACATTTAAACAAAAGCGAAGGTATAAACATCGTCAAACTTCCAACAAGTTTTTAGCGAATCTGTGAGAGCGGCGAAATTTGCCTGAGACCGGACTTGAGGTTTAACCGATCCCAGCATAACAACTGGCAACGGTGTGCTCCAGAAGACTCCACACTGCATTCTCAGTGTGACTTTCACTAGACTCATATACAGTAGTGAAAGATGTGTTGCATATATGATTGGCGTTACTTTAACAATTTTAAAGAAATAGAAAGGAAGTATGTGTAGGTGTAGAATGTTAGAAAGAAAAACTTAACGACATACGTGCTATTTAATGGAAAGAGACGAAACATAAGCTGACGCAGGGTGTGGTGGGGGTAGTTGGGGAGGGCCTTAGATCAGTCCAAAACATAACGCGCTCCTGAATTTTTAAATTTACGCCCTCTCAGTAAAAAAAACTTTTTTTTCAACATGATAGTGTTTTATTAATGGCAATTTAACCTTTTCATGTATAAATTTATCAAAATATGAAAAATGGTCCTTAAAGTAACCAATTCAATTTTTGAAACAACAAACAACACTTAAAACACAACTTTTATGTACTTGCGTAAGCTCAGAAGAAACACATGCATGTTACAGAACCATTTCAAAAATTTTAGTTTGATTAGGACTCCAAATTTTCAATTTTCAATGAGACATAAATATTATGCATAGTGAACTGCTTCAACAATTATAGGCAGGTTTGCTGTGAATAAACATATAAATGATACAGAGAAGGGTTCGAAACATTTTTTTAATTTAGGGGCGAACAATAACACTATGAAAGAAATTATAAAAGGAATACATGAACTGTAATGTAGAAAATTTTATAGGACCTATACTGGGATTTAACAAAAAAGTTTACAAATGTCACGAATTGCATACCTCTGAAAATCCTATTAACATTATCAAAATTAATTCGTTAATTATCGGGATGTAATATAACAAGTGGAAGTTTTAAAAGTCGAGAGGCATCACATATTATTTATCAATTCTTTCCCAGTGTACCAGCGTGATACAAAATAATTGAATCCCCTCTACATGTCATCTACTTACCTATACATACATCCAGCATTTCAACCATAACACTTAAAATTGTAGACCAAACTGGAGACCTCGTCAATTTTAACGGTGAAGTCATAATCATAACGATAGAATTACATTTAAAGAACAGTAATCGTTCAGCGCTCAAAGCGTTGACAGCGCAGAATAGAGCATACTTGCAAAGTCATGGTTTTACAGTAATACAATGAGCATATTAAACGTAAACGAAAAATGTGTTGTTGATCATGTTATAGTAAATTCCGAACTCCACAACCATCAACCATATGCTACGATATTTGGAAACAATGATGAAATCAGAATACCCATTCAGGAATACATGTACACTGTACCATCAGAAAGTTATGTGTAGGTCGAGGGAAGATTACTGGGGAGGACGGTGCTGTGTCTAACACCGCGCGGTTTGTTAATAATGGCATTGCATTTTTATTAAGTAAAATTGGATACGAAATGATTGGAATAGTGGTAGATTTCGTTACGAAGGTTGGATTAACGCCTACAATGAAACGATTGGTATCATTGACACCCAACGATCTCGCTCGTCGTGAAAATGCAGGTTGGTTGCCTACCTCAAATAGCACACTAACAAATGCGTTAGGGTATTTTAATGTTTGTTTTGTGCCACTTTGCGAATGCTACCTGGCTTTGCGGAATACTACAATAAAGTGAGTTTGAACATCACTTTAATTTCTTAGTAACATTGATAATGATGCAGTAATTTCAACTGTTGCAGATTAAGCACTAAAAGTTAATATAGATAAAATATAATGCAGCATTAGCGAAGGAATTGGTGCTAACAGTGTACGTTGATAAAAATGTAAATACTCCAGTAGCATCTAGAAGTTGGAGACACATATCCAGCAGTTCCAACAACAGATAAACATACATGGACAGTCAAGACATCGACTAGTATAGAAACGCCTAGATACATTATTATAGGAGTTCGAACGGGACGCGAAAATAATGTTTCCCAAGATATGATCAGATTCGATGAATGTGCACTAAAGGATATTAGTGTATTCCTTAACACGGATCGTTATCCGTATGACAATTTAAACGTTAATTACGATGATAATTGCTTTCCTACATTGTATGACATGCTTGCTATATTCCAAATGTCATATTATGGAAGAGATGGTTAACCATTACTCACACCTAATCAATCTACAGCAGTCGCGCTATTGACTGTGGTAGATTGTTCGAATCAAAAAGAGGCATTACACTCTAAAGCAGTAGTACTTCGTGTAGAATTCAAAACAGCAGTCAACATACCCGCGAATACGGCAGCATACTGTGTTATACTCCATGATCGCTTAGTTACGTACAAAGCGTTAACCAAAGCAGTAAGGCAGCTGTAATACGATGTCCGTCCTAGTCGACGTACAAGGGTTTAACATTTCAAAAGTTTTTATATCGAAAGAACTCGCAATTTTTAATGAAACACAAGTCGCTCACTACATGTTTATATCACCGTATCCATGGCATACGTTAGATGCGGAGAGTCGCCATCAAGCTACTTGGTTAATGCATAATCAACACTATATAAAATGGGAAGAGGGGCATACACACCAATTTCGAAGAATTCTCCTCGATAATAAATTATGACGTTAATATTATTCTATATTCCACTACATTAAGTAACCGACCTGGAATGCTGTATCGATATTATACGTATTAACATGTATGCTTCATATGTTCGTAGCTTTATTATGGAGATAGTATATACACATCTAAAACTAACGAGTATCAGGTCCCAAACTATTAGTTACTATCTGGATTATACAAATTCATTTACCTAGCAACCTGTAGTAGACCAATCCAAAGATCAACGCTCTCCAATTCCGGAATTCGTCAATGTTGTACACGTGTCACGTAATCCTGGGACCTAAAGGCGATTTTGTTTAACATCTCAATATATATATATATATATATATATATATATATATATATATATATATATATATATATATATATATATATATATATATGATGCAAAGTTGATTTAAACACGAACATTTTACACATTACTGTTTTATCAGACGCCTCGGCAACAGATTTGTGGTCTACCTCCGTCAGTACTTTTTGAATAACGATTTTCTTAACACCTTTCGATTTCTTAACCACTTGATCATCGGCAAGGTTTAGACAGTAATATTTTGATCCTGCTCCATAGGGGTATTGAATAGCTTTCCCTGAATACTCATCTTTCATTCTTTCCACGACAGATGTATTCGTTGTAATGCCATGCAGACCGTCTTGATAGTTGGATGTGTCATATTAATCAACGTTTTTCTGCATATGTGCATACAAATCATCAGTTGTTATATCGACAATTAAAGAATTTGTGTCCGTATAGAGTAACGTTACATTATTACCGTAATGACTGCACAAGGTATCGTAAAAATCGATACATTATAATTTTGGAAAGATCTAAAATACTAAATCCAAAATATACGGGTTTGTCACTGGTAACGACCTGTTTGGACAATTTCACTGCAATAATTTATCAGTAAATTGAATAAACTTCTTAAATTGCGGTTCTGCGACGTCCGTTATTTTCCCAATGTGTTCATAACTTTATTACTCTTTTTTTGTCGACATTCTCCATTGTTTTACCAAATACGCCATTGTTCATGTATTTAAAGAAATCCTTACAAAACCGTAAAACTCTATGAGTATGAGTAACAATTAACCCATGCTGTATACGTTGCTTTAAATATCGATAATGTATAACATAGTTGGTTTTACCACACAAGTTAGAAATTAATTTTTCCTCCTAGGAATGTGGTGCGCAGATCATTTCGGGACAAAAATTATAATCATTATGCTCATTATGCAGGTGATAGTGTATATCAACCTCTAGTACAAACCCGAAATCGTCATCATCATTAATCATTAAAACATTGAATTGCCTAATTTCCTCTTCAGTTAACCACATAAACCCATCATAAGGAAGATATTTCTCCATACTTCATCCGTATAAATTCGTGGCATCTAAATACTGTAAAATGGTTTTAGGACGATTAGGGTCATAATTTGGAACAAACTCGTTGTCAGCAATACTTCTTCGCTTAACACAAGTACTCACTCCACCACGAATACCTTTCTTAGAAGAGTGGTACATATCCATATCAGTCAATAATTCTAACTCTACTTTAGTACATTTCAACATGGCTTCCCACGCCAATCCTGGTATTGCAACATACTGCGCTGATTCACAGACCTTTATACATACCCGCCTAAGGTTTTCGTCAGCCAACAGCAACACGTCTGATTTTAAATATATATCAGCTTAGTCCCCGAGTGTATTACATTTTATCGTAGAATTTGTCATTGGAAGGTACAGTGACATTCTCTAATTTACTAAAATTGTTTAGCACGCGTAGGAGAAATTACCTTTATTTCTAACTAATTTAAAATCAATATCATCACCAAAATGTTTGCTTACCTCTCTGATCATCTGTTAAATTATGAGATAGAGTATTTAAGGATGCCGCCATGAACCTACAGCTATCGACGAATCGCGACCGCGACCGTTAAGGAATTCGTCTACATAAATATGCTTACCGAACGTTATACAGGGTAAATCTTATCTAATCCGCCAAAATTAAATAAGCACTAGAACTCATCATTATAAGCAAAAAAGTTCATATGTACATGGGTCCGGAAATGCTTCGTTTCCGAGATACAGGGTGTCAAAGTTGAAAAAAGAAATCGCGATTTCTTCAGTATTTTTTGACTGTTTCGAAATAATTTCATGAAATTTCGTATACGGGTTTTTTTTTGGGACAGTTGTTTGAACGGTTGTTATCAAAAGAACATGTTTACTTTTAATATTAATTTCTTTTCTTGTTTTTTAATATTGGATATTTTAGTGCTCCTTACAAGTTTTAAATAAATAAACATTGTGAGTTTTAAATGTGTTTTTCTCAGAAACGGTTGCTCCTAGCGACATCACTAAAATATACTTTTTTAGCAGAAAAGATAGGAGAATCGATTTTCTAGTCCAAAATGGTATACAGTGTAGCACAAAAAATTTCAACGATTTAAAGGGGTCGAAATGGTTGCTGGCGCCTCTAGAGACCACAACTAATGGACCACAAATTTGCATATTTCATTCAAAAACCATCGTATACGAAATTTCATGAAATTATTTCGAAACAGTCGAAAGATATTGAAGAAAACGCGATTTCTTTTTTCAACTTTGACACCCTGTATCTCGGAAACGAAGTATTTCCGGACCCATGTACATATGAAGTTTTTTGCTTATAATGATGAGTTCTAGTACTTCTTTAATTTTGGCGGATTAGATAAGATTCACCCTGTATATTATTCACTATTAATAGGGAGTACGGTAATTTTTTCAGTTTCACTCGTTAACTGTTTGATGAACAAGTGGACATCATAACCACTGAGATTATGAAAAAAACTGGAATAAAAGTACGTAATTGATAGTTTAAATTGCGATTTGAAAACTATATATACTAATGACATGGCAGCGATCGTCCGTAAAAACTTGTCGCATATGTAACAAATACGACTTTGTTCATGTATCACCAGTTGTCCCATCAGTTAGTGGTAACATTGGAACAACAGTTTTCAAATGCTTATTATATATCCGTTTCACATCTCCCTCGAGTCGTGTAATAAATACCTCTGCGGTATTAACCCCCATATAAAGTTCGAATTTGGACCAATCATCGTTTACACCTCAGTTAATATAATAACTAAATGAGTATGGTTCATGTTTATACGTTTTTATAGTGAACGGTTGTTCGGGATAGGGTTCAGCCGTATTTACCGGTATTAATAAAGCTTCAAAATCTGCATATACTACGAATAGTAGAAACACCGGTTTTTGATAGTTCCGAAACGTATGTATATTTTCCGCATAGAACTCCCCGGTTCTATCTTTTCTTTGCATTACGCCAGGTAATTTAGTGTATACGAAATTACAGTCATGAGACACGTGAATCACAAAAATATTTTGCCCTATTACGTCGGCTTATTTGGCTGCTAAGTAAACGAGAAAATTATTTTATTCATACATAATGCTGATTATCCGTTTGGATACTGACTAATAGTAATAAATTAACATGAATAGGTTGTTTAGCTCTGGTATAGTAGAAAGGATCCACTACCTCAGGAATACGCTGACCATCACATACGTATCATCCAGTCCATAAACATTCATGGAGATATTATTGTTGGACTTAAACATTCAGATGTTAGTCAGTTTAAGAGGTAATTTTACACCGTTCCAGTTTAATAACGTCCTGAGGGTAAGAAGACGTCCGTTGTGGTAACCCTTTCGGTGTCACTAATGCTGATACAATAGCCCACGCAAAGCAGCAATTATCACTATTCTTTACATTCACTATGGCGTGTTTATGCGCAATTTCAGCCGGGACATTCATATAGGATGAACCCGTTGTGGTGGAAAATTTCAACATGTTTACCTCTAAATACACGAAATTCAGCAGCGAGCACCCTACAAAACAACATATATTAATAATATATTACCCTACTATTCATAACTCGCACTTTATGCTGAAATTCTGATTGCTTAGTATCCAAGATTTCCACTACTCTTTGAAAATACTCTTCCAACACCATTCCGACACTCAATATATCATATTTCGTATGAAAGGACTTAAATTCAGTACTTCTCTATTGTTCTGAAAGTACGACCCAAACAACTTAACATTACATTTGAACGAGAAGCGTTTCTGCAACTGAATTTGTATTAATTTAAAAAAATTTACTTTAACGTCACCCATAAACGTCTGCGCATCCGTATGGGTATTGCATGGTCTATATGAAACAATGCGTTGTTTAAAAGCATTACGAATTACTTCAACCCCAGTATCAACGAGTAGACACACATTTGATTTGTGCCTATTGCTTCTGAGGTGTCCTTGATTAGAATATTAGAATATAATTTTCTTTGTACTGGTTCGTTGCATTGATCTGACTTACTCTTCAGTGAGTTGTTCAAACCCGCTGGTCCTGGTTCTGCAAAGGAATAATCAGTATGCCTGTGTTGCGCATTATTCTTTAAGTTGTTTAACCCTGATGGCCCAGGTTGTGCAAGACGCTCAGCCATATGGCTATGTTTCGTCCTGTTCGCATCGAAAGTATTTGGTTGCGCCACATTGCTATGTGCGGCACGGTCTTGTGGCACAGCCAGCGGCATCTCTGAAGGTGCGGTAGTTGGTATCCTTATCCAACACACAGTGTTCTGATGTCGCAGCAGAGAGTCTTTTCTTGAACATTTATTCAGACATTCAGATTAAAACATTTTATTGTGATCTGTAACAGAGAGAGTGTATGAACAATGTATACATGAACGGGTAGGGTTACGTGTTTTGTTATGATTCCTTTTTAACTATTTATTCGTTTGTATCATTTATTATAACTGTTAAAAAAAGAAATCATATCCAGCGATGATAACACGGACGCAACGTAACATATCGCCAGGAATTGGATGCTATGTCTGATGGATATATCAGGTTGAGGGGTAGAGTAGTGTACGGGTAAGGAAACAATAGCAATGATAGTCGGGATAGAGTGTTGCTGAGCACACATATTTTACCCAGCATTGTATCTCACTCTGCCATGTGCTTTGGGATGGAAGCAAGGTATTACCCCCAACTGTTTTCCAGAAACTCCGAGGTGCATGTAGGGCTCAATACACTCTGGGGAGAAGATACTGCGTTTTCCATTATATCCCTCACCGGTGGTTGCTAAGGGACGTATTGTATGGGTGCTGCAGGACTTCTAGATATTTCTGTCATTTAGCGACCATTAATTATCTATAAAATCGAGAGCACACACAGGACTGAGGATACTCTTTGATGAATCATCCATTTGCTCGACTTGTATCGAAGTGTTCATAGTATTCCACTATTGGGCTAACTCTGCGATACAAGTAGGGATCAAGACAAATCAGAAATGTGCTCCCTGACCTATCCTCCTGCCGTAGAACTACTGTACGACCACTCCTACATAAATTCTACCGTAGAAGCAGGACTCAGCAAACGTTCAAGTGGATTCCCTACTATTCTACCCTCTGCGTATGTTGCAGATGTGGACGATTGCGCATCTACAATGCTTGAAGGTGTCAGAGCAGTAGGAGATTCCTCTCTGCCCAGCTCCAGATGCGATACAGAGCTTGACGATGAACGATCCTCCACAATTGGAGACCATTCATCCCCAAACTCTGCAATGCAGCTAGGACTTAAGACATGGTACAATACTACCAGATCTTCACTCACGGGTAACTGCATCCTCTCATACGGCTCACGTATAGGTTGTAGGGTGAGAAGTATTTCGTCCACGTCTGCCTGCTCGTACGTGCGTGATAATAACACATCCAAATTGTTCGCTTGAGGTGGTGTACCCAAAAACCGCAACGCTACTTCACAGTCATCCTGGTCGAAACACAGTCCGCTCTCCACCAAGTCACCGGCAGCACCACCCTCATGGAGTAGCTCCATCACATCCTGTGCGTGATCCGGTCGGTCTCCCAGCAACCTCCTCAGGATGAGAGGTCATCCCGCGGTACTCTCACAACGTGGCCCTCCGCAACGGGACGATCATAAGCCACGCATGCTCGTGACGTACCTAAAAGCAAAAGAACGTAAATCACTCATTTGTTGCAGTAATACATGAAAGCGCTTTCGTACCTCAGTTTACGGTTGACGCAGTATTCTCCACTACGGCGCCGGCTACACTTGGGTTTACTGAATCTAAAAGCGATTACTATTATTAGTACACAAAAGATAAAAGTCCACAAACTAACTTTTGAAAATTTTACAAGTCCTTAAAGATTTTATTAAACATTATTCCACAAAGTCCACAAAGTAACCTTGAAACATGTCCTCTAAAAATGCATGAAAAACGTTTTTAGTGGGGGAAACACCTGTATTTATCGAAACGAAAGCAGTAGAAATTATTCGTACGACTGGTTCTATAGTTCACAATACTGCACTTACAATGAGCAATTTCCCTATCATCTCCCCAGGTAAGCACCAACAAGATTTCTGTTTTTAATTATTA
This sequence comes from Vesta saturnalis, assembly GCA_036346205.1. Classification (NCBI taxonomy): domain Eukaryota; kingdom Metazoa; phylum Arthropoda; class Insecta; order Coleoptera; family Lampyridae; genus Vesta; species Vesta saturnalis. The sequence goes on from JARFJB010002020.1 coordinate 651,869, forward strand.
TTATTATTTTTTCTATTATTAACACATTTCTAATGTTCATTTCTTAATTTTTCAGGTTGCTGTTACCCTCCGTTCTCCATCGCTTGGGGAACTTCTGTATCACTTCGACTTTATCTCTTAAAGTATCTCTTATATCTGAATAATAAACTGATCACATTTGTACATTCAACAAATAAATATACTAACATATCATTACTTTTTTTTATTTTGTCCTAAGCGTGGTATCACACAATTGTAAAAAATTACACGAGCAAGCCTTCAAACAGTGAGATAGCTATCTGAGTAGGTAGAACGCGAAAACAGCCTTGAGAATGTGTTAAGTGTTAGTGACCTACGTATTTTATTTCACCTTGGAGCTGCGGTAGTCTTGGAAATGTGTGACCTTGGGAAAGTAGTGTACACACATGACCTACTTATTTTCTAACCTTGAGCCGGTGGGAACTTGAGATTGTGGTGACCTTGATAATGTGGGACCTTGGAATTGAGGTGTGTTACAGAAGCCTCCAATCTTACCTACTTTTATGTTAACCATATTAAAAAAAAACAATATTAAGAAAATGTTTACGTAAATTGAAATAATAAGCGTATGTCCATGTTTCTCCAGTGATATAAAAAGTGAAAAACTAAACCAACACACGCGACTATCTTCTACTAGTTATAGATACACTTCTGACCTAAAATTAAGGTTGGCACCCCTCTCCTCTCGCTTAATTAGGCCTGACAGTGCCTCTAGGCGCTAATGGGTTACCATTTTTTTGCGTCAGTTTACAAGTTAAAGAAACTAAATAATTCAGATCTGAGTAAAAAGCTGTAATACCTTATTGTAATACCTTTTTTGAAACTATATTTAAACTTTTATGTAATTAACACAAGAATTGGGTGAACTTTTTATTAAGTAATAAATAAGTTTACTCGAAAAATGTTCAAACTTTTCAAACACTTGTTATCAACTAGAGGCCAGGGTGTGATTGCCTAGATTTTAAACAATGATACCCTTTATAGGCAAAAAATTAGGCCCTTTTGGTGGTAAACAGGTTCTTGTAAGTTGTAACAACCTTTTTTTGTGGTTGTATTAAAAAATACGTTAATCTAAGATCATTAATTTATTTGGTGTAAAATTAGAGGAGTTTTTAATTATTTACATGTAAAATTGAGAAAGGCAACTTAAATTGCATTTCATAGAACATATATTTTGGGTGTAATATTATATAAATAGTTATAGTTCCCTTTCTTTTAAAAATTGGACTCCGATCATTGTATTTCGCGCAATGCGTGACCACTTCTTGAGGGGGGCACTTACAGAAGCGTTTCTGAAAGCCTCTATTTTTTACTTCACTTGCTGCTGAATGTTAAAGCAGAAGACATTGTTATAATGGTTTTTACTTAATTTTTATTTTTGGTGCCATCAGAATTTTGGTGGTAAGTTATTTTTCACTTCATTATATTTAAAGCTTAAGCATTTGCTCTTTCCAGGCACTTACGTACACTTACGTACACTCCCGTACACTTACGTACACTCCCGTACACTTACGTACACTTACGTACATTTACGTACAATCATTATAGTACTTATATTATTCCCTTATACTCACTAAAGGCACTTATTTGCTTACTTACTTACTCATACTTATATTTATATTTTAAATGGCTCTTAAGTTACTTATTTACACAAGTTTTCTTCATTCAAATAATTTCATCTTAAAATGCAATGTTAATACAATAAAACATCAAGAATACAATAAGTTTAGTGGATCGAAAATCCTTCAAATACATAATTGATCGCGTTGTTACAAGAATACGCAAGGAAGATGTAGAAACGCTTTCATACTGGTTGACCGTTCCGCATCCATAATTAAACGCTGGAAGCTGTCTACAAGAAAATCATTATACTGAGGAATTTATGGTAAATTTTATATTTTTAAGCTTAGCTTTAAAACCTTTTCTTTCCTCTCCTTAACCATCCATATATTGGGTAAATAAACTTAATTGCACATTGTTAATTTTGATATTTATAGAAAATTATTATTGTTCATTATTGTTCATTATTTAGGTTTTGTTATTCCTGGACAAAGATAACATGGCGCTCGAAGGCATTTAATTATATATATTTTTTAATTTTTACATTGTTTTTTATTAATTAGAGAAAGGAAAATAATTAAGCAGGTGAGAAACAAGCCGCATTTCAGGTGTGTTAACAAGTCAATATAGTAGAACCTCCTATATTTAATCAACCGATTGTAGACGAGACGGCATATAATTAGTGGTGAAAGGTTAGTAATTCAATTTGTTAAAAATTTGTGTTTAGAGATTACATTTGGCGTTTATTCAATGTACAAATTACATCACCACTTTATTATTATTATTGTTATTATACTGGCCATTTAAATTTTCTTAAACCTACTTCACCACAACAATTTTATTTTGATTATACTGGCGAGCAGGGACTTGAAATAATTTATTGCTTTTTATTTTAATCACTTTATATTTGATTTTAATACATTTGTGTTAATGTTACACTGGGGCTCGAAAAGGGACCTGATTTGCTGTTGTTTCTAATGCTAGTTGTTTTCACTTTTGTTTTGATTATTTAGTGTTTACAGAATTTTAAGGAGTGTTACGGTTTATTGTTTTACGCTTGGTTTTTATGTGTTTATATAATGAACTTTATTGAGTGTGTTATATAATATTTTTACGATGTCAAATTTTAATTATTTAGTTGATGTTTTATATATTGATGAGTTATATTAGTAGATTTAAAATTTTTAATTGTAAATGAATGGAACGGTTGACATTAGATGAGAGACGTAAATTAAATTGAGAAATTGCTTTGATTACATTTTATGTAGTGAATTATTAAAAATGCATTCAATATTTGATTATGATACATTACAACGATTTATGGATTCCATTTTAGGTCATGATTTATCCCATTCAGTTTTGTTTATTTAGACGATATTATTATTTTTCAAGTACTTTCAAGGAACATGTTGCTATTTTAAGAGAAATTTTTAAAAGGCTAAATGATGCCAAGTTAAATATTAATTAAAAGATAAATGTGAATTTTGTAAACCTCAATTATCATATTTAAGTTTTGTTATTGATAAACTTCACAATATTCAATTGTTAATACATTTATTTAAATTTTGAAACGATTCATTAGAATTTATTGAATCCATTTAATGAAAACTTTGAAATGAATAATGAATTACAAATTTAGATTATTTTATTTTTATGTCACATAATGACGATATTAATACTTCAGTTAGTATTCCTGCTTAAGATTTTCCAAATTAATTGGAATATTTATAAATTTTAAGAGTTCCGTTTATATTTTTTAAATGTAAAATTTAATGGTAGTAGTTTAGATGCGAACGTTTAACATATTTTTGTGTTATTTGTGTGTAAATTCCATTTTTTATTTTCTTAGATTGTACTTCTTCTATGTTGAATTGTTTTTAATTGAAATCGTAACGCTGTTCATGAGTCTACGAAATTTTCACCTTCCTTTTTGGCGTTTGGTCGGACAGTTCCTATTTCTGGAGATTTTTATGGTCGACTAAAGGATTTCAAAGAGGATGATTTATTTATTACTAACCGTGAACAATTAGTTCAAGATTTAAATGAACTCACACCCATTTTAAACATGTTAAACAAAATTTACATGCAGCTTACGAAAGAAATTCAAAATCTTACAATTTGCGACGTCGTCGGTTGAAATTGAATGTTGGCGATTTGGTTTGGAAAAAGAATTTTACTTTATCTGATGCGACTAAAAATTATAGTCAAAAGTTAGCTCCAAAATTTATTGAAGCAAAAGTTATTGAGGTGGTAGGTCCAACTACGTACCGATTGGCCACCCCTATTGATAATAAACCCTTAGGTGTTTTTCATGTTAAGGATTTAAAACCACATTAGTCCTTATTTTTCGTATTCTTTTAATTATTTTTCTATTTTAGTATTTTTACATTCTGGTTTTCTTATTTATATTTTTAATTATTTTGATAATTTTTCAAAATAATTTTATTTTGTGCTTATTTCGCACATTATTTTATTTTATATTGTTGTGGCTTTGCAAACCACTTAATTATTTTTTTTTACATTTGTTAGCATGATTCTTGCTACATTTGTTTAGCACGATGGTTGATATTTAGATCCCATTGTGTGATTGAATTGCCGACTTTGTGGTACATTAGTTCTCAGGCAGATTATCTTCCTTTATTGGATTTGCAATTTGCTACTGTTACAATAGTAAAATTGAAGATAACTATTTTGAGTTTACCTCTGATCGTTAATTTGACGTGTAAAACTCATAACCATGGATAAGAAAACTAGTAATGCTTCTATACATTTTTATTTTTTGATTGATTTAATTATTTTATTTTTCCTGATTTGTGTGGTGTTACTATTCTTGGACGGTGCTTGAGGACTTCGGTTCGCCTCGTGTCAACCTCGATTAGTTCACTTCCTGATTATGACGGTTTGGTAGTTTTAGGAGGGGGTTGTTGTGTTCGTAAGAGTGCTTCATCTTTCTCTTTGCTATCTCTCCTAGATTTCGATTTATTTATAAAACGTGCGTGTTAGTTAGGGTATGTTGAGTCTTGGACGATGACTGTGGAACAACATGAAACCTGAATCTCGTGAAGGGTAGAGTGGCCTCTCTTGTTCTCCACGACGTAGCATCCTGAGCTAATTTGCCAAGGAAATAGTCGTATCTTGGTTTACCGATTTTGACTCACTTATCGAACGTGACAGTGGCAGTTGTGTTATGTACCCAGGAGGCTTGGTTTGAGACCACCGGGGTAGGGTAATTGAACCGCTCTCTCTCGACCTCAAGTCTGGCGATTATTTATTGTTAGTCCGGAAGGATTTTTTTTTTATTTTTATACTCTCGAGTAGAGTGGCGTTTAGCCTTGATTTTTTATAAAGTTGCACGATGACCGTTTCCGGGTTCTCTGCCCACTGTCCCTTCAGGTCATGGTAGGTTACGGTTTCCGTTCGTTTTTTACCTTAGATTCAAATTTTTTTACCGGATACTCATTTTGCTCTTCTGATGGTGGTTTGCTTCACTAACCCCACCAGTTAAAGTTTTTTACTTTATTTAAGGTTTCGGGTCCTTGATTCTCGACTAGTGGCGTGTGCGGGTGGTAGCGCCTCATTAGCTTTTTGGTGTTGCGAGGGTCTTTCCTGACCAACGTCACCACATTTTCCGTACTTCTTCGTACATTTTCTTGTTATTTTTTCAATATTGCTTATATTTTAATTAGCTTAACATTTTGTATTTTTTTAAATTTTAATAATTTCATTTATTAGCTTAGTGTTTGGAATCTCTGCTTTGGTGATCTCCGAGTCCAAATTTTAGGAGGGGGTGTGTAACAACCTTTTTTTGTGGTTGTATTAAAAAATACGTTAATCTAAGATCATTAATTTATTTGGCGTAAAATTAGAGGAGTTTTTAATTATTTACATGTAAAATTGAGAAAGGCAACTTAAATTGCATTTCATAGAACATATATTTTGGGTGTAATATTATATAAATAGTTATAGTTCCCTTTCTTTTAAAAATTGACTGATCATTGTATTTCGCGCAATGCGTGACCACTTCTTGAGGGGGCACTTCAGAAGCGTTTCTGAAAGCCTCTATTTTTTTACTTCACTTGCTGCTGAATGTTAAAGCAGAAGACATTGTTATAATGGTTTTTACTTAATTTTTATTTTTGGTGCCATCAGAATTTTGGTGGTAAGTTATTTTTCACTTCATTATATTTAAAGCTTAAGCATTTGCTCTTTCCAGGCACTTACGTACACTTACGTACACTCCCGTACACTTACGTACAATCATTATAGTACTTATATTATTCCCTTATACTCACTAAAGGCACTTATTTGCTTACTTACTTGTAACGCTTACCTTTGTTTATGTTACTCTACTATGTTCGGATGTCAAATGTAAATGCTCAAATGTTTACTTTAATTATTACTAATTAATAATTCTTACTTTTCCCTTTTCTAGCTCAGTCGGAATTTTGTACTTGCAAAATTGGGATCGGGGTTCGTTATTCAGGCTCTCAACACGTTGAACAAATAGATTACAAAGGTTTATATACATATAACTTTATTTCCTATTTACTACACTTCTATATTGTATGGTTATTTAATTTTCAACTAAGATATATATACAGGTAAATATACTGAACTGTGATCCCGGCTCTCGAGTGTCCAATATAACGGTTAACTCCCTCTTTGTTATCTTTAAGTAGACATCCTTCATCCAGGTACTAATGGTTAGGTGGTCCTCTGGAGTTTCTGTAATTTAACGTTAATAGAAGGTTTGGGGTTTTGACTTTTAGTTTACGTCCTTTAACTGTTTTAATTTATACTGGTTAAATGTCGAAATAAATAAACAATTTTACCTAAATACGTCCCTGTATAAAATGCAGAAGCAGGTAGCAAGATAACGCGGTATAAACACGTGCGCGATAAGACACTGAGTTCAACGCTCTGCCTTTAAAGAAGTAATCAATATTTTAAAGCGGTCGGTTACAAGTGTAAAGTTTTATACCTGCTTTTCTTATGAAAATAAACTCATTCACGTTTACATTCAATTTTTGCCCTTTTTAAATAAATGAAAGCTTTTCGTTTATTTACGTAGCTGGTGTACGGTGGCGGCGTATTATTTGTTTACCTTTACGAGATTAATTTTAGTATACCGGTTTTTATTTAAACAAAATAAAAATTAAAAGCTTTTTTTATGTTGGCCGTTTTTAAAATATAGAACCTTCGTTTTCTATTTTAAAGTAAATTCTTCGCGTCTAACTTACGTTTTATGGTGGAGGCGGTTGTGGTTTGTTTTACTTTTCGGTGGTTATTTAATACTGACGGACACGTCTCGTGTTTACGGTTACGTTTCTATATTACTGGATTAACGGTGTTTACGAGGTGTTCAGCTTAATCTTCCGGCGAGGTTTTAATTACAGGTATCTGGCGGTCGCTGGTACGTTTGTCGAGGTGTATTGTGTTGTGGTGTTTGTGTAAAGTTGTATAGGTGGATCTCCTTTGTTAGAAATCTGGACAAACCACCCGTTAAACTAAACAATAGGATCTCGGTCGGTCAAATGGAATGTCGGGCTACTACCCTTCAAACTCCACAGTGTAGGTGTGCATAGGTGGATCTCCTTTGTTAGAAATCTGGGCAAACCACCCGTTAAACTAAACAATAGGATCTCGGTCGGTCAAATGGAATGTCGGGCTACTACCCTTCAAACTCCACAGTGTAGGTGTGTATGTGTCGTAACAGAAGAGTACGTCGGGCTTACAACCCTGCATATCCCGGTCACCAGGTATCTCAACTTACGTACTTTCAACGTTAGATCTCTGCAACTCTAACCTTTTGACTTCGGTGATGCTATCAGGTCGCGGAGTCGCGATTTCTACTCGGACGACGGTTACAGGCGGACGATTTACAACAGGTAGCAGTCGGCGCGAACGCGAATATTATTCTTTACGACTATATATCGATCTAACTCTTTTTCAGCAGCGCGTGCCGCGTTTTTATAAAGAATTCGCGAGGGTGGTTACGAAACTTTGGTGGTGAGATTCCGTAAGCCCGTATTGGTGGAAGATGTTCTGACGTATACAAACTTTTAAACGTTTTTGGGATTTACGTCTGGAGGGAGGATGCATGATTAATTATTGTGCAATTTTATGCAACGTTATGAAATCTGTTTAACTTTTACTAGAACTTCTACGAATTTTTATGATGCTTTGCACCTGTGCATTTAGCGCGTCACGTTATCTTACTAAATTCTGTGAATCAGTACTGGTATTTTACTTAGCAAATAATTAATCATGATAGGAAAATTTTTATAAAGGACGGCGTCTTGCTAATAAACTTCGGGAACTAATTAAAAATAATAAAAAATCGGGATATCTGACGGCATCCCTTTACATACTTACTCATACTTATATTTATATTTTAAATGGCTCTTAAGTTACTTATTTACACAAGTTTCTCTTCATTCAAATAATTTCATCTTAAAATGCAATGTTAATACAATAAAACATCAAGAATACAATAAGTTTAGTGGATCGAAAATCCCTTCAAATACGTAATTGATCGCGTTGTTACAAGAATACGCAAGGGAGATGTAGAAACGCTTTCATACTGGTTGACCGTTCCGCATCCATAATTAAACGCTGGAAGCTGTCTACAAGAAAATCATTATACTGAGGAATTTATGTGGTAAATTTTATATTTTTTAAGCTTAGCTTTAAAACCTTTTCTTTCCTCTCCTTAACCATCCATATATTGGGTAAATAAACTTAATTGCACATTGTTAATTTTTGATATTTATAGAAAATTATTATTGTTCATTATTGTTCATTATTTAGGTTTTGTTATTCCTGGACAAAGATAACATGGCGCTCGAGAAGGCATTTAATTATATATATTCTTTTAATTTTTTACATTGTTTTTTTATTAATTAGAGAAAGGAAAATAATTAAGCAGGTGAGAAACAAGCCGCATTTCAGGTGTGTTAACAAGTCAATATAGTAGAACCCTCCCTATATTTAATCAACCGATTGTGGACGAGACGGCATATAATTAGTGGTGAAAGGTTAGTAATTCAATTTGTTAAAAATTTGTATTTAGAGATTACATTTGGCGTTTATTCAATGTACAAATTACATCACCACTTTATTATTATTATTGTTATTATACTGGCCATTTAAATTTTCTTAAACCTACTTCACCACAACAATTTTATTTTGATTATAAAGTAATAGTACATGTAGAGTTAAATACATGTTGGGTAAACGGGGAACTATTATAAACTAAATAGATATTAGTTTACTGCAAACAGGCATCATATAAATTATGTCTACATTTATATTCTTTAATTTTTTCCAGCAGGTCTTCTCCAACCTTTCACTTTCTTATATAATTTTACTTCTTTTTGTTTGAATAACCAAACAATATGTTAATTCCCTGCAAAATACACTTAAGCTAACTTAAAGGTCAGTAAAATTCATTAAACACTTAAACCTCACGCGACTGGACCTTGACTCATAGGCGTCCTAGTATTAACAATATCTGTCTTTCTTATTCTCATGCAATTTTAAATGAGTAAAATTGGTCATATTTAGAACTGTCCTCTAAACAATAAATCAAACAGTGATGTTATACGCCACAACAGAAAGCTGTGATATTGTGGTTAGAATATTTTGGTAGCATATCAAGCGTCGAATATGTTAGGATTTTGACGATAGAATGAAAAAAACGTTACAAAGTAAAGTAAGCGATACTTGAGTTATTCATTTTTATTTAGAATTTCGCAACGATATAGTTGTGGCAAAAGTAAAAGCCAAATAAGGAATTAGCCAGAAGTTCAGTCGGTCAGTTAGGAACTTGGATGGTGGCCAGTGGCTGGCGCAAGAACACATAGTGATAAGAGGACACCACTCGATATCAATTTATATCGCTCTGAATCAACAAAAGGTCTACGACACAATATAAGGGATACGCTAGTTAAAATCAAAAATGGTGGACGCAGTCCAGGAAAAGAACAGGTTCGGATAGGAATTAAATCCTACGCCGTAGTAATGAAGAAAACTACTGATAGTTCAACACAAATTGTTTTAATTTTCGCAATAATTTGTATACCCCAACACTTTGTCGAGCCATACAAAAATATAAATAACGCAGTCTTTATTCAGACCCACTAATATAGATAGATAATGGCAGCAATTATAAATAATAGTAAGTGCTAACACAATCGATATCGTAAATTTGGAAAAAATCGCAAAATTTCTTTTCGAAAATAAATATTTAACCCAACTTTTTAATGGTAATACACTGACCTTTCTAGAAAGTGCTAATCCCTAAAGAAACAATTTAAGAAAAGCATAAAATTTTAATGTATTAAGAACAAAACCACTTTTAAGCACTGTTCGACATCTAATGTTGACCATAGAAAGCAGCAACATATCACATAATCAAAATCAAATAAAATATAAAAACGTGGTTTTAGGAGGAGCTGTGCTTAAAACTGGAGTATCAGCCTTAATTCAACCGAATAGTAATTTAACTTGATCAGGATAAGTAAAATATGTCAGCCAAATGTCTACCATTGTGTTCTGAAGCGAACAAGAAAATTTAAATTTGATGAACGGTAAAAAAATAAAGCTTTCCCCACTGCGTTTCAAAACTGGTGGCCTGCAACTATTACTACAAGCATAAATCAAAAGCCTAAATTAAAACCTTTACAAATTACCAATAATATTAGAAACAAATATATATATATATATATAATATATATATATATATATATATATATATATATATATATATATATATATATGTGATGTTTAAAATTAAATTAAATAATCGAATATGGGGCTATATTATTATTAATTATAATGAGGGGATAGGGATCAATTAGTTTGGGAAATTATAAATTTAGATGTGTAGATGTAATTATATGATTAATGAATAAATGTGCACCGAACTAGCTCAATCTCAATTTGGGGATAGGGATCAATGTATTTAGTTGGAAAATTAAATTTATTCTGGATGTGTGTGTGTATTTATATGAATTACACTTTATAAAAATTATCACAAATGTATAAGAATGAGTCTGAATATAATTTACTTCCAACGCATGCGTTGTAACGTAATTGAGTGAAGTTAACAATGTCAAAATTGTCAAATAATAACTTGGAAATTTACTGTTTACGTCCACAATTAAATTTAGAATATGAAAATAATTTAAAATTTTGTTTCCTTTACAGGTGTTTATACAAGTAATGTTTGAAATTCTATACCAATACATATACCTAATAAATAATAATTTGCAGGAAATTTACCACAACAATGTACACAATAAAATAGGGTTATATAAAAAAATGTGACACATATACTGTTCCCAATACAAATTGATATCTTCGAGTAGTTCCAATTTGATGCAGGCACTTTCCACTTGATTCTAGTTGTTACCATACACCCATATGCTGCTGACCGGTTCTCGGGTTGTCGATGACACCAACTTCCAAAAACTAATAATGTTTTCTTCCAAATCGGCAATACTCCAGTCACTTATTTTATTTTGGTAAATTTTTTTATTTAAATAAATTAAAGCTTATTGATTGGTATCGTTTAAAAAAAATGTTTAAACGTTGTCCAAAATTTTGTTATTATTTCACTTTTAATTTTAGATGCCGGATCAAATATTAATTATTTAAAAGAAATTGTACCCAGAAATAAAACACAGATAACCAAATAAATGTGATTTTAATTTGGTAGAATGGAATCAACTCAAGTTTGATAACACGAAAACTCTTAACAAAATCGTAACACAAATTAACTCGTACAAAAATATTTTCCGAAAACTAACAGGTATCGGAGACCTAACTATTTAATTTAATCGCCGGTATAAAAACAATTGCTCTCGAATATTTTCTTCGTTAATTATAACTTTCTTTACGATAATTAAATTAGGTTATGAAAACTTACTTATTACACAAATGCACAACACTGCTTTAACCTTTTTTTTCAATTTGAACAAATTCTAGAGAGCTCAGCACTTCCAGGGCAATTCCTTTTATACCTTTTTGGTTGTTACTAAAAATTCAATTTTTTTCAGCCATACTACCTATGTAACTAAGGCTCTGATTGGTTGACACATTTTAAAATTTGGACTAAAATAGAAATTTGGCCGTAACTTTCTTATATACTAACGGATTTAAAAACTAACAACAGAAATGAAAACTACATAAAATTTCAAACAAAAAGACACCTAACAAGCTATGGTTCCTAAAAATAATATGCGAAATCACTTAATCTAAATTGAATTTGCTTATAACTACCTAAACTTACAAGCTACACTTAATCTAATTACATAAACGGAATCCTGGGAAAATTTTACATAAGAACACACACTTTTAGAGTTAGAAATCTCGAATTTAAAGAAATTTTAAGTTTATGTAAAAATATTCTAAATTCACCTCATATTTGAAGAAATTTTGCGGTGAAATGCATTGTATCCTTTTAAAAACTGTGAGATATTGAGAAAGAACTCCTATTAATTGCTTTAAGAGCATAATTTAAGCCTAATAATATGAAAAAACTATAAATTTATGCAAAAAACCTAGAAATTATAACATAACCAAACTTAAATCTAAAATAGCAAATAACTTATATTTAAAAATGTTTTTATCACTCAAAATGTTATGTTAGAGGTTTGTAATACTAGTCTTTATTATATTCACTGTTCATTTCTAATGCATTGTGTCATATAGTGTTGCATTAAAAAAGTCCCTTCGTCTAACACACTTACTGGAATTTTCATTATAAAAATGTATATAACTATGAATGTCTTTATGGTAAACTGTTCTATGGATTGTTCTTGCTGTTAAACTTATATCACAATGTTTGTCACAGAGTTGCTTCCAGAAATATGTGAGAAAAATGTCTAATATGTCCATATTATAACCCTTTTATGAAATTTTCACATTTCCTGCATTCTAAAACTATTTACACAATATCCCTAATATAATCCTAGCTATACAATTTATGTTTAAACACCTGTAAAGTGTTCACTTGCCAAAATACCCTCGAAAAATTGACTTTTATTGAAATAAAGGAAATACTAAATTGACTTTACGAAAATAAGTGTATTTAACATTCTTGACATTTTTGTTGGCAGCACAATGCTTTTTATGATGAAACCAAACTGTATAAATAATATTCAGACTATTTTGTACAAAACAAATCTACTTTAAACACATCGTGAACCAGATTTCTATCAAACAATGTCTCGCACATGTATCGAGCTTGAAATCACCCCTTTTTATAACTAAATTATCATTTAAACTGTCCGATCCTTCTTTTACTTCTTTCTGAACATCTCAATATATATATATATATATATATATATATATATATATATATATATATATATATATATGTAACCATGGGGCTGAAAGCCCAAATAGTTATAAGAAAAATAAGGTTAATAGCTTACTTATTATGATAACCTTTGCTAACACGTATAAATTAGAGCTTAAATAATTAACACTAGTGAGACACGTATGACATGTATTAAACATTTAACACCAAATAACTACAAAATTGTAATATGAGTCACCCTATATTAGCAATTTACTTCATACAAGCACAAATAGTAACATTTATCGTGAAGCACTCAGTATAGCAACCGTTGAATTTCGTAAGTGCAAAGTTCAGATGGTAAACAGATACCATTTCAAAGCAGTAGGTCTAAAATGCAACAGCTGTTTAATAAATACTACAATTTTCTTTTGTGTAAATAGCAAAACATTACACCTTTAAAACAGAAGAAACGTGAAGCAATATTAACGACTGTAACCAACCGAGCACCTGTGTAAGTATGAATTGGTCTATTTCCAATAAAACTTTACTTAAACAGTTAATGTATTACAGGTACTTAACCTCGTTATCACCAACGCTATTGGAGGTTCCAACTAAATGTAGCTACTCTCACGACTTAGAAAACAGCGGTATACTTGTGATTGTAATTCATTGGAAGGACGAGCTACTGTTAATTACTTCGAAGGTTAACTGAAATAAATGTCTTTATAACAAGGGCATCGTCATGAAGGAACAGTAATAGAACACGTTGTGTGTGTATAATTACTTAACCGATTGTCTTACTAGCTCTAAACCTGTTCGTTTTATGAGAGAGCGAGCCAATGTGAAGTAACAGTTGGAAGTTACCTTCAAGCTGATTCTCCGAGACTATTTCTAAGTTGTTTCATCGTTAGGAAGAAGCGCTACTCAGGTATAGGTGTAAGAAACATTACAGCAGTATCTTGAAGAAAAGAAAACAGACGATCTCAACCCCTAATCGAAAAACCTCCTGATACGATGAGACCCTAAGTAGTTACTAAGAAACCTTTTACATCCGTATTAAACTAAATTAATATATTTGATTAGAAACGTTGCAGTATACATGTTGAGGAATAAAAGCCAACGTAACTGTATTAATAATTGTCTGCTTTGGGCGCGTATTTATAGCATTAAGCTGATTATGTATTATTTACCACCAATTTATGCTCTCAATAACAGCACTACAGAATCTCTCTACTAACCGAAATTGTTACCGTACACAAAGGAACGCATATTTAGAATTACCGCAAGAGAGTAACATCATGAAATCTAATATTGTTTTGGAAATCAGGACAAAATATAATTTGAGAAATTAATGTACGGTTTATACCTGTAAATAAACTTTAATGTAAAATCAATAATGTTACGTATTGTTTAAGGACAAACAGGGTTAAAATGTACTAAAAAGAATCTCCCATGCTCTGGACATGCTATAAGGTAAATTTTTTTAATTCCGTGATATCGCAGGTTTGGAAGTTTTGTTTGGGTTGGTTCCGTTTTAGATTTTCTTTTTAGCAAAACCATGTGAACTTAAACTCCTTTATGGGTGGCTTTAAAAATCGATGAGGTTTCCAGAGTGGTAGAAGGTACCTATTGAAGGAATCAGGCATTCTGCATACAGAAAGTCTACAGTCTACCTTTAGTTAGAGGGACTGTAAGGCTGAAGCCCAGCTTAAGAAAGTGTTTGCTTATCGCAAAAAGTGAATTTAACACACTCTATTTTTACTATTAAGATTAATTCTCATAACAAAGATTAATGTAAGCATTAGATATAGGGAATTGCATTTGACTGTTTTAATTATACCTGAACCCTATTGTTTGTCAAATTGATGTGCATGTACAGGATTAAGCTTTCATTCATAATAACGGTATTTATTTTAAATGTCGTAGATGCAGTTTACCGGGGAACTATTCTAAGTATTTTCTTTAGGAAATTATACTGATTAGGATAGGAGAAGTTGATAATAAAAAAGAGTTTGCTAAACTTAGTAATTAAGTGTATATTTTTTCTCTATTCTGTAAGAAAACAAAGTTTCGAATAAGTGTTTAAAAATGACGATAAAATTGAGATCAGAAACTAACTGCAAAGTGACGCATGTTTCACTAAAGCATGTATTATTTATTTGAAAGATAAGGTATTAAATAGTATTACTTTTCGGTTTTTAATATTTAAAAAGTTTAATCAATTAGGAATTATTTTGTTCGTGGTTATTAAGTATATTAATATTAAGTAGTTTTAGTCAATATACGAGAGAAAATTCAAAAGTATATGGAATAAATTTCAGTAAATTGTTAATATTTTTCTGGTAACATATATGTTTCAAAATTACTTAAACCATTGGATGTTTTGTTTATTTTTGTTTTTAATATAACCTTGGTGTTTTTCGATGTCTAAGTATTTATTATTTAGAACCAAAATAAATTTATTGAATCTTGACGTACTGCTTTAAAGTTAAAGGATATTATTTATTTATCGATTTTGAACCAATTATGTCATTGGTGTCATCAATATTAGTTCATATTTTAGGCAAAACAAATGGTTCGGTTAGGATTGATAATACTTTGGACTTGTGTTTTCTAAAAGTACTAACGCAATTGCTTGCATACAAAGCGAATTATTTGTAGTGTATACTAAAAGTTCAGAGTGTCATGTACCAGTCCACGATCTCGCAAAACTAACATTATAGCTTAAAAAATGTTCAGGGTAAGTTTAGATTGTGGTGGTGTCGCGGGTTGAACGTATAATACATTTTTGGCGTCTAAAGTGGGGAGTGTTGTTTTTTTTTTGAGTTAGCAGTT
Source organism: Vesta saturnalis (assembly GCA_036346205.1). NCBI lineage: Eukaryota > Metazoa > Arthropoda > Insecta > Coleoptera > Lampyridae > Vesta > Vesta saturnalis. Next base: position 667,590 of record JARFJB010002020.1, read on the forward strand.
TAGACTGTGGACATATTGGTTAGATTTTGTTATAATTATATATTTTGACACACATATGAATCATTACACATAATTTGTAGTGTCAGTGTACGGGTCTGACACTCGAGGGAATTTTTGACAGTTGAGTGATTTTCTTTTCTTTTGATTGGATTTTCATTTTTTAAAGTTTTAGTAGATTTTATTTGTCGCAATGGGTTATACCATCCATATTAACTGTTGAAGTTGGGTAAAATTAGATATGAAATAGCTATTAGAGAATTACGCAAAGTACTTAGGAGTTTTTATAGCAAAGAAAATGCGGGTACCGTAAGTATTTGTATCCTGTACTTTTTTTTGAAACAGATACATTAGCTATCAATAAAGCCAAGTTAAAAATTAAGAAATTAATTTACAAATGACAAACTAATTACTTACTGTTTAATTAAAAATTATTATTAATTTTATTAAATACATAAATAAAAAGTTTTCCTCGAGTAGGATTTGAACCTACGACCTTCATACGTAAGACAAAATTTACATCGATTGAGGCTTGTATCTCGATGGCGCAGATGGTTAGCGCGGTACTCTAGCAAAGTACAGGTCGTAGGTTCAAATCCTGCTGGAGGTAAACTTTTTATTTATGTATTTAACAAAATTAATAATAATTTTTAATTACATATTTACTTTTGAACCTATTCATTCGTAACAAAAGTTATAATAATTACTTACTGGTTACTACAAAAATTATTGCGACTATTGAAACCAAATATAAATACACATTTAATCAAATCAATTGTTTTGTAGCTAATACTGAAGCAGAACGTAAAGAAAAACATTTCATTATAAGTATGGCAATTATAGTTTCAAATTATGAAGTCTTAGATGGGAAAATTGTAGTTAAGGCACCATCTGTAGTAGTTTCTTTAGGCACGACTACACATAATGCGACGACTTCACATCGGCATCTGTTTTACTAATTGCTGACCTTTTAATTAATGTAGCATTTATTATGAGTGCAGGTAAAATCATATGATTGTGCAAGTGAAATCTCTCTTTTTCTGGTACACTAAGTCTTTATCGCTGAATGCATTTTTAGGAAGACTTCCAAGTTACAAGTTTGGCGTAACGTCAGACTTGAACACTTTTTGTTGAATGTTAAGACTTGTTTACTGGTCCAGCATTTTTTCGTTTTCAATCCAAGCCAATTGGGTATGATGAAAGGTTAATTGAAGAACTTAAGAGACGTGTCGAGGCGGCAGATGAGCATTTATATTGCGACTATGCTCATTTTATTTTCGCGACTTAATGAAAAGTTACCGGAAGATAAGCAATTACGAACTTTACTTAAAAATATCACTCCTGTTTACTAAACCTCAATGGTCAGAACCGAAACCTTCAAGGTCTAACCGGATCATTATTGTAGCGAAACCACGTTTGTGTAGCAATTTCCAGCCGTAATATAAATATGGAGTAAACGAGTGCGACGTTTTCGAAAAGTAAAGTTTCACGAGAATAGTTACTTGATAGTAAAAATTCAGATAAACGACCTTTTATTTATGTGAATCTACATAGTCAGCCAATCTTAGCTCTTTTGGGTAGTGGTTTACAGCGAACCATTTTAAGCGTAAATTGGTGGAATACTTTAGAAAAACTAGGAGTTAGGCGTGTTACTACTTTCGGTGTGGACAACGGACAAAAACTTTCGTTTGCATGCACCGTAACCATACCTGTTAAAGGTTAATAAAAGATTATTATTAATTTTATTAAATACATAAATAAAAAGTTTACCTCGAGTAGGATTTGAACCTACGACCTGTACTTTGCTAACCATCTGCACCATCGAGATTCAAGCCCCAATCGATGTAAATTTTGTCTTTATGTATGTAGAACTGATGTAAATTCAAAATATAATAATTTAAAGGTTAATAGTTATTATAGTCGTGATATACATGATACTCGTAAAGGTGAATGGCAATTTGAGACGCTAAACTAGATCGAAAAAGGACTAGGGATGCCATAAAACAATCTCGTTTAGACTTAACTACCGAACAATTCCTTATACCTAATTAACTGACGGTTACTTTACAAAAATTAAGACAGTGAGTTAAGATGTGCTAAATGAATAGAACTTCGTATTAGGACTAATAATGACTGTATTAAGCAACGTTATTAACGTGTGTTATTTTCTATGCAAAAGCAAATTAACGAAGCGCTAGAGAAGACGTTGAATGTTAATTATTGTCGAAAAATTTAGGCAAATGTGATTACTAATAAATTGATATAATAGTAACATTTTTAGTATAATTTAGGAATAAATAGCAAGTAAAATATATTACACTATACTCAAGAAAACGGTTTTTAAAATACCATTAAATACAAATGCATAGTGTCGCCACACGATATAGAGGAAATTATTCTGTATTCGGTAGTAATAAGAAGTAGACTCTAAAGAACGCGTATCTTTCAATTAACAAACCAAGCTGGTAGCGTAGTGGTGACACGACCTGCTTAGCATTAGGAGTAATGGTTCGATTCGTTACCGTCTACATAGAGGTTTTTAGGAGGTTTTCTCATACACATGTAGCGACATGGAACTGTATATGTACACCATGTTGGCTACTTAGGAATGCTGTATATTTTCATCAGAAACACTGTTCCTTCCGACTCCTGCACACCATCCTTAATCACCATGAATATATACGTACTTATAGTATGTTGGGAATCCAAGTAACTGAAGGAGCTTGGAAAGCTCGAGCAGCTTTTCATCACCATGTGTTGCGGGAGGTTGTTAAGACGCAACTCGTTATATTTAAAGTGGACATTGAAACGGGTCGATAACTAAACTACATCAACATACAACTAGCGGCGAGCACTTCTTACAGCTGTTTTGTTTTAGCAAACCTATCAGAAACATCATTTTCACAGAAAATGTACATCTTATGATTGTCGTTTTTATTTTAAAAGGTAAACCATTTTCTTATCACTAATTCCAGGTAATATTATTGCACACACTTTAACAGTGACTTATTACAGTTATATTTACTTTAAAAACAAGAAAGATAAGACAATGGGTATATTGTCATCTATCCTCTTAAGACATGAACAAGCTTTTTGTATCTGGTACTGGATAACCTAAACATGTATATTGTACTGGTGAGTTTTCTTTAATTCTGTAATGTCTTACAATAATTTAGTGTGTTATTTTAGTTTCTAATCTTCACTAATGTGATATTCCAGTAAGTATTTCTTTTTAGTATTGAAATTCAAAACTTACTCCGTTAGATCCAAGGCACAACTGTCATCCGTAGATGTTCTATGCCAAAAACCACTGTGTGACATTGTGTGTCCCTATGGCAATGTAGTCGATGTCAGAGGCTGCACAACTTGTGACTGTACAGATCCATGCAGGAATTACATTTGTGGACAGGACGAAATATGCCAAGTAGAGCCTATAGTGTGCCCAAAAGGGGATTGTGGTTATACTGCAATATGTATGTTCAAAATTTGTGTATCATGTTGTGATTGTGTCTTATTAAACAGGTGTAAGCATATGCCCTCTTATCAGATGTGCTGCATATTGTCCCTACGGTAATGAACTTGATGAAAATGGATGTGACACTTGTACCTGCATCGATCACTGCAAATGTCATAGATGCCCACGTGGCCAAGTTTGCATTACAGAAGAGGTTTGTCCCGGGGATCCATGCGGAATTAGGGTTAAGTGTAAGATATAACAAAATATTGTTAACTAAATTTACCAAAAGACAATGATTAATTTTATTTATTTCAAGGCGTGAAAAGATGCCCAACTTTAGTTTGTCACCAGTACACAAAGTGTGCATATGGCTTCGAACTAGATTGTGACAACTGTCCAACATGTAAATGTCGAGATCCCTGTAACTCGGTAATTTGTCCTCAAGATAGTTTTTGCTCTGTAAATATTGTATTGTGTAAAAAACCACCTTGTCCACCACCATATGCCGTATGTGAGTAAATACTATTACGCCAACTTGTTCAAACCTTTAAAATATGTGTTTTAGGTAAACCATATTGTCCGTACGGTCCACCTTTACTTGGATCTGACGGTTTACAGGTAAAGTGCTCAGTGAGTGGGGCACGTTGTCCAAGGGGATATTTTTGTAACACTATTATTGATTTAGGCGCATCATATTGTTGTAGCGTACCTTATGTGGCTGAAACTTAAATTTTTGATAAATAATTATGACTAATTAAGACTAAATTTAAATATAATAGTAAAATTATCATTTAAATCTGCTAAATTAGCTTGAGAACATAGACGATTAGAAAAATTAAATTTAACTGAACTTTACTTTTGCAGTCACTGTTATGTATTAATAATAAATACCACAAACGTACAAATAGCCAATTGTTTTCAAATAAGTGAATAATAGTTATCTACGTAACAAGCGTAAAAAGTGGGTGTATATTGCAAGGAGGACTTAAGGCCGAGTTGGAAAACACCAAGAGTTGCGTACAATATTTTTTTACGTACCCACAAAAAAAAAAAATATCTTACTAGGTATTATTAGTAAATCAAAAGTAATGTTTAAGACTGTCTATTACATTCTAGAGACAACTGAATTCCGCTAGAGCGGCGTTACTGGTAAATTTAAACATTATTCAGCTTTAGTCATACCTTAGCACTAGCAGGTAGACACAACAGGGTGTTAGACCCGCCTTTATACCTCCTCTACTATCTCTGTTTATACCTGAAGTGACTTCTTACTTTCCGCAAACAAATATTTCGACAGTTATATAACTCTGCATGCAAGTTTGGAATAAGTGCACAAAACATACATAACGCAGTTTTTGTACAAAAGAATAGTACATGAAATGCTCGTAATCAAAGTTATACAAGACAAAATAAATAAAAGAGGGTAAGAACCACATTAAAATTTTTATTTGTATCACAAATAAAAACAAATTAACAAACAAACAAATTAATTTCGTATTATTATTATTAGTAGTATACTTATATATACTTACTGAATATTCCCACTTTTCACTTCAAAGCAAGTTTAACTTGTACCAGAATATTAAATTTTGTTTGTTCCTGTAGAAGGAAGACATTTAATTTCAATTAATCCATCATTGTCAATTAAACCATCTGGACTTGCACTCAAAGACGGATTATATGAATCAATGAAAAGTCCACACTTTTCAACCTCCACGTTATACGTATTTTCGTTTTTTCATGGCAACGTTTTCGTAAATTCGACCATTCACTACAGCAGTAGTTCGTAATTTTTGACTATAGAGCAGTCTTTTTAGTAAAAGTAAATTGTGGCAAGAGGTGGATGTTCTCCGTTTGACAACTACCCCGAAGTTAGAAGTAATCAAACAATCGTTCCGAAGCTCGGTCCAACGTGGATTCTCATGTTGTCCTCGGGTGTCGAGTTCAATCTCCTCTATCTTCTTCGAACAATCTGCTCTGTCATAGGTTTTTTTAAAATAAACATCACACGCTTGTTTTAATTCGTCTTCCGTCAAATCTTTTTGTTTGCTTCTGGGCAGTAATTACAATCAGAATTTATAGCAATGGTTTTTTTAAATTTTAATCGGAGCGTTTTGTATCATTTGTTTTCTGTTGCTGCTTACTATACGTCGCCTTTCGAATACCTTCGTTGTAGCATAACCTGGTGGTCCTTTATATAAGCTATGCCATGTATTGAGATGCCAACTTGGACCATGTTTCTATAAAATTGCTGCAGCATTTGCTCGAGCTGTGTACGACAATCATTTGGTGAAGTTGGTACATTTTCCACCGGTACCAAAGACTTAAAGTTGAAATATATAAAAAACAACTATTATTAAACATCATATTACCTTTCCACGTGATTAGTAGTTTCATTGAAAGCAAGTCTATTTACTTTTTGCACCATCGGATCTAAATTTTTTTTTATTTGAACACAAAAATCGGTGTTGTCGATTGTTGCAACTATATCTTTTGAAGACTGTTTTTCTAAAATGTATTAATTTAATGTTTTTACCTGAAAGTGGAATGTCTGCCGAACACATGATAAGGAGCGTTGAAATTAGCTTCACGCCATTTGTTATTATTTTCTTCGTTAGCGCAATTCTTTATCGACATTCTGATTCCTTTTACTAATCGTTCGAATCTAGAGATACCTGCATGTTTGTCGATTAGAAATTTTCTCAATTTTAATGAATACGTTGTATTTGTGGCACCCTTATGTAGTTCATCACTTACACACCGAGTCATGTGATTCGCAAATTCTATTTTAATTACCTGTTGTCCACAAGACACGAATGTACATTCGAATCTCCGTCACCTTAAAAAGTTAGTGAGTTGGTAAATATGATCAAAGAAAATATGAGAAGCTGAAATGCGTACCGATGTAGTATTTGTACATCAGTCCATGTTGTCCTAAACTTTTGGAGAAACGTTCAACAATAATGTCGTGTTTCTTATAATTCTCTCTTACTAGGTACATCAATTTCAATTTTTTTCAATTTTTACTAAACGCATATGTATTATCTCAAATAGTATCGACTCTGGATATTGGCGTGCGCAAATTAAATTTTTATTACATGTTCTAAAGAAAAGTAACATGCTTTCATCTTCAAGAGTAATAAGAGTGTCTTAAGAAAATTTTCAAATGTAGTATCATTTTTTTCTAGAACACCAATTTTGATTAGACCTTATACACCATACAGACAAACCTGAACTTAATTCCAATTGGTTGATCATATTTTTAAAATTTACAATTTATTAATTTGACTTATATCTTTGTTATACAAGGATACATCTTAAAAATATTATAAGCATTACATTCTACACAAAATTTGTTTAAAAATTATAGCCCATTTGCCATATTTCGCTTTTAAACTACTTTGCTATAATAATTAAACTATTTATGCATTTTCACATACAAAAAATTACTTATATCTAACTTATCCTAGCCTCCACAGGAAAACTATGGTCATATTTGGATTCTCTGGCCCAAAAACATGAAGTTACACTAACTTTAATTTCAACACAGTCAACAATGTAAAATACTATCTCACAATCGGAGTCTAAAATGTGCATAACCTATCTTCTCAACACATTTGGTTAATTTGCATCAACAATGTTAATTTATGTGGCTACACTTCCTTTTAGTACAACTGTAAGTTACTTTTACACTAATTACAGTATTATTCTTCATAATTTCATAAATTATATGAATCTTTCTAATATTGTCTTTCTTTGTTAACTTCAATCGTACAATTTATTTCATCGACATGTTATCTAATACATACCATTTTCTTTTATTTTAGAACTGAAGCAGATTATGGTACCAGAACAGGCTTTACCTTTTACAAATGGAAACTACATGTTATCTCATCCGAAGGTGATAGGAGACTATTAATGTGAAATCTCTCTTGTACAACCATGATTAAAATGCAATAATTGTAAAACTTGAATCATTTAGCTCACAATGTGCTGTACAACTGCATATGTACTCAGTTATATGTTATTATGAACCTATGTACATATATATGTTTATCTAATTTCATCACACTAACTCTAATCTTTATAATCTTTACTTCTATATAACCATCATGTTTATATCATATATATATATATATATATATATATATATATATATATATATATATATATATATGAAGTTGATGTTCCTCCGGGCTTGGTCTCGCGTAGATTCTCCTCCATGGTTCTTAAAAGAACCGATGTTGAAATGACGACGTTTTGGCATAATCTCATCTGCCATTTTCAAGTCTTCGTGTTTTGCTCGTGGTAACTCGAACTAAACTGAGGTCCTCGCTGATAGTCGGCGGTATTTATGTGCTGACTTTCTTGGTCGATGCCCTGATTATTGGTCGTTGTGATGATACTTTCACTTTCACTGTCACTTTCACTTTCACTTTCTCCTTTTCTCCTCCTTTCTCTAACCGATTTCTCCTTTCCCTTTCGTTCGTGACTGGGTGTTTCCTGAGAATAGGATTCCAGGTCGATGGTAATCTCTGAGTGTCGTCTCGTGAATTCAAATTGTGTGGTCGTTTTTCGATTTTGATAGCTTTTCTGATAATCCGGTGTGATATAAGTATAAGCCTCGGTCCATCTACTTCTGCTAGAAAATTGGGACTGAAATATGATGGAGTTAGCATTCCCATACCATTTCTGGATCGGTAACAGAAACGCCAAGTGTGCTACCAGATCCCCGATAAAGATATGCTTCTGCACTATATAAACTGAAAGAAAAGGTATTACTGTGGTATAGAAATATCCGAGTGTTTTAGATTACCTGTTCCGACTTCCTAAAAGATTTTCGACAATTTGTACCCTCAGGATACCAGTATAAGCTGGAGGAAGAAATACGCAATCGTATTCAATGACCCAGAGAACGAGCAGCAGATTAGGTCACCGCGATGATATGACGCACGAAGGAATTACCATGAGCAGCCAATTGAAAAGGATGTACGATAATCTGAGAACAGAATATAAATACCGCATCAGCCAGGAGAGACTTTACCAATTTAGCGGAGCTGCCGAGCTGACCAACCACTTTGAAATGGTGCCCCCAAGAAACCAAAGTCCTGCACCTGTTACCAGTCGTGGCCGCGTACATTGTAGCGGTTTATCAACTGCCTCCACGTCTCATTCTGCTCCTACTCGACTTGGAAGCCAGAAAACAAATAAACCAGAATTTATACCTAGCTTGATGTACCTACAAGAAAATGTATGCTGGACCGGTAGAGAAAGGGGGACATTTCCGAGGTAATTGTATCGGAACCTTCAAAGTCTTCTGCTCCAGGTGTGGAAAATCAGACGTGTTGTGCAAAGATTGTCAATGTCCCTGACCGCAACGCAATCCTACTCCAGTAAAGGATACAAAAGAATTTTTACGAACAGTGACTAATTCCTCTATGCAGTATAGCAGAAGCTAAAGTACTTTAACAAAAAACTCCAGCTCCATCACTTTATATGTCGTCAGATGACTGCCTCTTCGTACTTCTACTCATCTTTAACAATCCCATCCAGGCACTGGTCGATACAGGCGCTTCTAAAGCTTATTTCAGAAGGAAGTTAAACAATATCTTAATCAAAAATTCTGTTTATCGAGAGACCATAGCCAGTGGAATTGCTCAACTAGCCGACAACCTCTTGGGTCCAATGGACCCTACATATTTTAAGCCATTCTAGGAACACATAATCACCCGGTTTTAGGTCAGGTTCCAGGAGACACGACCACCTGTTCCCACAACAGACAGCGTAACCGGATCGAAAACCGGCTGACTGGATACACCGCGTGTCCTGGAATCAGAGAAAAATGAGATTAGAAAAACCTTTGCTCGCCAAAACTAAAAGTACTCGTTTACCTAAGTTAATCCAAATTTGCTGGTCAGGAATCAACCGAATAGCAATGACCAGCCAGTCAGAAGGGAACACCAAGGCCAGCATACCAACGCACCAGCCAGTTAGTCAGACTGTGGTCCCGAAGCCGCCAGATCCAGATAGAACGTTTCACCTGCTGACTCGTCTTCAGCACTTGTCCAAAAAAGAACACGGGAGTAAGAAATTATTTCACCTGCTTCCCTCTCGCGCATCTTTCCGCTCTCGCACACCTTTCTACCTGTCCCCTGGGGTAAGGGTGGTCTGTAATGATTCTAAAATCCTTATAATTAATTTTTCCTAGTAACCTCCGCGAAACTGTCTTGTTTATAAATTCGATCAGTTCCGCACTCCTTTCCTGTTTCTCCCTATAAACCCGTCCACCCGCTCCCCAAATACTTTTACTCATACTTTTACTTTTTACTTTTAGTTTCAGGTTTACTTTTATACTCTTATTATTAAGTAAATTAAGTACATGTCGCGAGCTTCGCACAGAGCTTCTCTCGCGAAGGAATACATCTTCTGCTCTTCCTCCAACTCCAAACTTTCACTTGCATTTCATTGATAATATATGAAAAAACCACATTTCTACGTACAATCGAATTGTACCTAATGATCAATTCAGGTAATTGTTTAACAACCCCCAGTTACTAAGAAATACTATGATATTCACATTAGTCTGTACACCGACAAGTTTCATTAAGACAAGTTGCATTGAGTATCATTTACATTCAATGTGATACAATTTTGACTTAACATTTATTTGATAATAATCCCATTTCGAGTATATAAATCACTTCACCTGAGTTCACACCACCAGTAATTTATATAATAATTAACTACTGGCATTTCATTACCGAAAATAAACATGTGCTATTAACCCGTTATTTTCAGAACTTGCCTTAGGCGATATCTAGGTCATTCGCAGGAAAACCAAGTTTTCAATCATTTATTATAATACAATTACTAGTACAGCTCAGTGGCGACTCGTGACAATACTGGCGAGGTAGGAAAATTGTTTTATAGCAGGTGTTAGATACAATTTCTTTGCGCTTTATGTTGGCCGGCATATTTTAAATAAAATAAACCGTTCGGCAGGAACCATGAGAAGGTCTAAAGCACACTCTTGCGACGATTTAGGTGTTTGTTAGTAGGTAAAAGATGGTTAGTAAATAAAAAATAAAAGTAAAGTATATAAACAAAACAAAAAATAAAACCTAGTTCTAATGAAAAATAAACTTAAAGTTTTCTTCGCAAAGCAAAATAAAAACATTCTTAATATAATATAAAAAAACTAAATAAAAAAATCTTAAACAAAATGCCATACAGTCCAAATCAATATAGGTACAGTACAACCCTTAGAGTTCTATTAGTATACTTCTACACCCATGGCTACAAATTTTAGTTACTTAACAGTTTGGGTAATAACTGGAAGATTTTGTGCCTTACGCTCAGTCGTAGATTAAAGTAAGCAGGTTCTTAAAATTATAAATTTGCCTTATTAACCAAAAAATATTTACATGTACGCAGATATGTTCGCTTTAAAATCCGGGTTGCTTCTTCCTGAAACCAATTGTTAAATACTCGGACGCCAACTTGTTTTTAAATGTGGAATAAACAAGTAAACCATTATACAATAAAGTTAAAAAAAAAATTTCTACAATAACAAATTTTATTACACTTTCTGATTTAAGAAATAATTTTATGGTTATGAAAATGTACTTTCACCGTTATCACACATAATAAAATATTTATTTTTTTGGGTTTTTTTAATGGTGTATTTTAAATTATACAATCCAAACGTTTCGATAACACTTACAGTTATCTTCGTCAGTAGTAATATCTGCTAAAAATTGTTAAAGATGTTGTAAACAATTTTGTCAAAGCTGAAAAATTAAAACATAAACATCAGCCTGTTATCAACATAACAGTTTGAGAAACGTATAAAGCCAACTATAAAAGTAAAATCGGGGTTGCTTCTTCCTGAAACGAATTGTTAAATACTATAATAATATTAAATAATATTGTCAAGACACATTCATTATTATGTTCGTTTACAACGTGAAGCTATTGAAATATATAAACACCCTAATAATATTAATAGACAAGAAGAAGATCTCCGTTTAAATAGATTTTGGCATCTAATAATTAAAAAAAACCATAATGATACGTCTTAATTTTGGTTTTAATTTTAATTTTTGGTATGTCTAGATTTTATGCTGTGTTTTTCCTAGACCTTGAAGTAAATGCTTTACCAGTTATATGTTAAATTACCACAGCACTATAATTTAACGTAAGTAGTTGAAATAAAGATTAAAATTAAAAATTACAAAAAAACGTTGTTAATTATGCTTTTCATTGTTAATAACACTTGCACTTATTGATAAAGATGTCTCTTTGTTAGATTTAACTGGATTATTTTATTTGATGTCATGTTTATATTTGTGAATGCTTCTATCATTTTGAAATTGAAGTTTTTCACAACTTTACACTTACATCTTGACTAAATTTTGTTAAATGTGTTTTTTGGCTGATATTTTTCATTGTTAGATTTCGTCGTAGAGAGTGTTCTGATTTGTCATCTTTAAGGCAGTTTAACAATATTTAATTTTGAATAACTTTTACTAAAGTTTAATTTTATAGTTGGCTTTATACATCTTTAATAATTTTTAACAGATATAACTACTGACGAAGATAACTGTAAGTGTTATTCAAACGTTTAGATTGTATAATTTAAAATACACCATTAAAAAAACCCAAAAAAGATAAGTATTTTATTAATTTCATGGTTAGTTTTGACGTTGACAATTTATTTACGAATATACCTTTGGACGAAACCATCGACATTATTACTTATTCCTTGTTTTCAGCTGGCTCTTCTAAATTCTTAAATCTCACCAAATTTAAATTTAAAGATTTATTAGGTTTGGCTTTGGCTAAAGAAAATCATTTTATTGAAAATAAAATACAATACAAGCAAACTGAGGGTATCTCAATGGGCATCCCTTTAGGACCGACTTTTGCTAATAATAATAAATAACATTTTATCAATAACTGCATAAGAAAACCTGAACAAGACAAGCAAAGTTTATATTAAACTTCCTTTTACAGGTTTTCATAGTTTTCATGTTAATAGAACATTTCTTAAAAAACCCTTTCCAACAATTAAATTACATTTTGCATTTACCACATTAAGCAGACTTGGCTCTCATTCTCGAGCTAAGGATGTACTCTCGGATGACATTTCGTCGAATATCATTTATAAGTTTAAATGTAATAGTTGCAATGCTATGTACCTCGGGAAAACCCGTAGCACTATACTATTCGACGCTGTGAACGTTTAGGTTTAACTCCTCGTCTTGGAAAAAGATCTTTAACCATACCCAATTCAGCAGTATTTCAACATCGTCTTGGCCAAGATCATGACAACACCACTACGATCTAAAACCATCTTTAAATACGCAGATGGATATGGCAAACCCAAAATTGCTTCAATAACACGGATGTCATTGTAGGGTTAACATATTTAATTTTTTCATAAACATAAATTTATAACCTACAATTTGTCTCATTGTCACATTTAGCTGTCATGTGTTCTTGTGTACATTCATTTTGAAAATGATTTACGAACTAAATAAACCGAAACGTTAAAAATGAATCTAGTGTTGTGTTTCGTCTTAAATTTTATTTTATTAATCAACCTATATTTAGTTATAAACGGAAATACCTTAACGCTAATGTTAGTAACGTTACAGCGTAATGAATAATATTATGAGCAATTAATGGAATCAGAATACATTATTCTTGGTCACACTGTAGATAACGAAATGGCTGCATGCTCGGTCAGCGTTTTGGAAAATGTTGCGTAATATTACTTCAGGGATGTATTCTTCATAATTCCCAAATGAATAAAATGTTGGCACCCCGGTAATATTTGCAAAGAAAATTCTGCATTCTTTAATTTTACTGCAAGCATCCTGTAGCATGAGATTGAACCTATGAGCGTAACAGTGTGTGAATAAAGCTTGGGAAGCTATTTGTTTTATTTTGGACTGTAGACCGTTTAACTCTCCTGACATTACTGCAGCTCCGTCATAACTTAGGCCAATTAATTTATTTGCAATATCAAAATTTTCAAACGTTGTTGCTAAAAAATTGAATATGTCACTACTCGACCTGTGCTGACATCAAAAAACCCATAAAACGCTCAATAACTTTACTCATACCCTCATTAGCGTATCTAACACTGACCGGCACTTGAGAACGGCACTTGATATCTGTGGTTTCATCTACTTGCCACGAAAAACATAAACTTTCCTGAACTTCTTTATCTTTGTCAGTAATATCAGAGATTATTTTATTAATACTTTCATTTCATTCATTTTGAATAGTGTTAGATAAGCCAGAGAAAATAGAAGAATCATTTAAACATTTTTTAAAATATTTATCATATTTTGACAAAAAAATGTCATTTTAATTTAAAAAAAAATGAATATTACGTACGTAGTGGATAATAGTTGATGTTGATCCAACAAAAAGTTAAAAAAATTACGATTTCAGACCGTTTGTTTTCACAATGTGCAATAAATTAAAACTATGCCACGATTTTCTACTTCTCTACTCGAGTACGTAGAGCTATTGCGGTCACCTTAATCGATGCACGCTTCAGCGCTTGTATACTGTTTTTATTTAACTTACCTGCCTTCCAATAACGTGTGTCTTGGACTAGTCATACCGCATTAGGCTTGCCCCTTCGGCAACACTTCGGCCGAATCTATCTAGCGGTTCTTACTGGTGATTGTTGTTCGTATCTGTATTCAATTAAATTTATTATGACTCATAGCTACGTGCGTCGTTCTGCAACTGCATCCAAGGCAAGATGCAGTTTACGAGCTTCCAATTTTATAAAAAAAATAACTTCATAACTTCAAAGTAAGATTTGTGATAAAGAATGTATTAAAAAATAAAAGACAGAAGAAAAATAAAAATGAAATAATATTACACAGATGAATAAAAAATAAAGACGGTCTTGTTTCGTAGGACGCGCAGTGCCCACCTTGCCCACCTCTACGAGTCGTCATTGGTACAGGCATGCATAGTAATTATAATTTTAACAGTTTGTAAAAATAAATATCTACATAAAAATTGTCCCTTCCCTGTAAATAGATCACACACCACCCACTGGCTTTGACTAAATAGCCTACTCTACATGAAACCTTTTAATAATTATATCAAATTAATTAAAATTTGTACAGCAATGAATACGTATGGTATAATACACATAGCGTGTCCCAGTGAGATCTAATCATTAGAAGTACCTGAAGAACCGCTATTCGGATATTTATGAAATGTTGGTTCAATAGGTTTTCGTATTGGAACTCTCCATTGAAAATATTGTAATACAGCACATTCGGTTCTACCTAAAACTGGGAATAACTGCATTTTTTTAAATAGGAACACATACATATTATAATGCTAAAATTATAACAAACTTTTGTCGGAAACTTTTTTCTGAATTTTGAGTAATGACTTCACAATTAATTTTTTTACCAAATTTCTGACAGATGCATGCCTTCACTTAAACGGATTTTGTTTAGTTGTTTGGTGAACTATTTCGTTGAAAACTCACAGAGAATATAATAAAACTTCATTTATCATGTAACGTGTGTATCGTTACCTTAAATTAAGCTTCGAAATTTGCATTATTATTGATATTGATATTTACATTGCATTACATTAGTATCTGTAAGCATTTCTTTTCTCGTTCAATGATTAAATTTTTTATATCTCGATATTTTCACTTTAGTCTACATAATTACGAGTACCTCTGTATATAATCTGTTATGGTCTTTGTTTCGTACGCAACTCGGCACGCTTTGACGCTTAACACATTTCCGTTTGTTATGTCGTGCAGTTCAGACGTTATCTTTTTTAAGCTTTGCTTCCCTTTTATAAGGTATGTAAAGGCGTCTAATTACATTTTCTATATAATATATTTAATAGGGAATAAGAGTAGGAACAAAGGTAGGAACAAAAGTAGGAATAAAGAAACCGCTTATGTTAAGAAAAAAGCTTTGATTTTGGTAAATTTCCGTATCGTTGAAAGGCGTGGTGTGACGTCACGGTTAAAATGGTGTTGATATTGCACCGTCATCTTTATGAACATAAATGGAGATACTGTGTATTCTGTGTTCGTCGTTCTAAGCAGTTTTCGTCATTCCAATCTGCGTTAGTCGTGTAATCTACCTTTTCATTATTGTAGGTGGAAGACTTTGTGACAATCACCTTATGTTATATGCTACAGTTTCTATTTCGTTTATTTGTACGTTGAACACACATGAAAATTACGTTTACATTATCGTATATTTGTTTTGGAATTAGAAATGAAAAATCTCAAGCTACAATTAGTTTAAGACAAGATTAAAATATTTATTTTGTACAAGTAAGTACTTATCCTTTTAATGCAGTTTAAGTAAATACCAGTCAGTTAAGTCTTATTTTGATACGGTTAAAAAAAAGTAACAGCTCAGTCCTGATCCTAAGATAAAAAACATTTGAGTTCATAACCTATCACAACTGTAATTTGTTGACATCGGTCACTATACGTTTCATTATTAAATACAGTGTTGATAATATTGCATTTTGAATTTTAAGTAGACATAGATTATAAGGTTGTACAGTGTTTAATTCAGTAAATTTAAGATCGTAAGGCTTTACGAGAAATATCGTTTTAGTTATTTTATGCTGACATTAATCAGACATTTTGCTTTATTAAATATACATATAAATACAGTTGTTTAGTGTTTATTTAGTTTACCTATTACGCTTTGAAATACAACCTTTCTCAATTTTTGTTGTTTTTTAATTATTAAACCTGGAAATTGAGTGGGCTCAAAATAAAACAAATGCTAATACTGATTACATTTCTGCTTACCTCACACCTGATGAATGAGTTCTCAATTACAGTAAGTTTCATAAGTTTGTACCTCACTGAGCTAGACCGTAGTGCAATTTTCCTTTGTAATATAACAACAATACAACACCACAATTTTTTATTTGTTATAATTAATATTGTCTACCTAATTTGACAAAATTAATATTTGGAGTCTTAGTAAAATTTTTAAAATGTGGTTAAAGATAAGTCATATCTTTATTATTTTAAATAGGATGGCCCATTTTTCTTGTGTCGAACGAAGACAGGGGGAAAATAGGGTACATTTGATAAAACATTATTTAAAAAAAAACGAATAAAACTATTGAGATCCATTGGGTTTGTCATTTTGAATGAAACGGGAAGATGTGCACATGCGCAATAACGCACGATTTGAAATTTTCATAGAAAGGCTGAAAATTATAAGTTGGCTTAGGAAACATAAATAAAGTTATTTGAGTAATTCGACAACATTGCCTGTATGGCATGTGAAATAGGGTAGTTGAAAGAACTTGCCCAAAATGACCCGTAATAATCAGAAGAAACTTTTTAACGGCAGGATCGGGAAAGACAGAACTTCAACGGCCCAATGCTGTTGTTAGAGAAGATAACGTTGTAAACGTTCTGAGTTATTTTAATGTGTACGCTAAACCTTCTATCCGTAGAACTGTTGCAGAGATGGACCTTTCTAAAGGATCCGTGGAAAGAATTTTAAATGTACCCTTTCAAGTTCACTCCAACGCACTTTCAAAGACGAATAAACTTTAGGGAAATTTGTGTTAGTGAAGATGCAAGAAAATCAGTACTTCTTAAAAAATGTTAATTGGACTGACGAACCTAAATTTAACCGGGAGTGTTTCTTTAATAAACGCAACAGACATTTTTGGACAGACGGTAACCCTCATATTACTGAAGAACGTGGGTTTCATTACAAGTTTAGTGTAAATGTTTTTTGTCTGCTTAAACACAATGAACTACGATTTACAATTTATAGAGCCTTAACAGTGATCCCTTTGTTAATATCCTAAACAATGTCGTGGTTGACAGTTTGCTATTACCAAATTTAAGAGACTTGTGGTATTAGCTTGATGGTGCACCGGTTCACAGTACGGATGATGTTGCCGAAGTTTTAACTAATATTTTCGAAGATCGTTGGATTCGGCGATTGGAGCCATGGGATTGGCCAGCTTGATCCCCAGATCTTACTACTTTAGACTCTTTTATTTGGGGGAGAGTAAAAGAGAGTCGATGGTGAATCTATTAATAACATCAACGATTTAGAAAATAAAATAAACCAGGAGTTTGCCCAAATTGGCTATAAAATCTGTTGAAAAAAAAATTCCGAAGGGCTTGGAAGTCAATAGTGCATACTTTGAGCATTTACTGGTTTACAAAAAGTAGCATTAAAAATTTTGAAAAAAGTATAATAATGTTTTATCAAATGTACCCTATCTCTTCCCCTGGTTTTGTTAGGCACAAGAAAAATGGGCCATTCCATTTAAAATAATGAATATGTGACTTATTTTTGAACCACTGTTAAACTAGCTAGACAGTATTAATAAATAACCTTTTATTATCCTTACTGTGAGTTTTTAACGAAATAGTTCACTAAATAACTAAACGAGATCCGTTTAAGTGAAGGCATGCGTCTGTCAAAAATTTTGCAAAAACACAAAATATGTATGTTCCTATTTAAAAAAATGCAGTTGATCACCGCCTCCGGTGTAACCGGAAGTGCTGCATTGAAAATATTTTCAATAGAGAGTTCCAATACGAAAACCTATTGAACCAAAGTTTAATAAAAATTCGTATACCTTTTTCACCATTTTCGCTTCGGCTACTGTTTCCTTTTCAGTTTTGTCGGTATTGGCTGCTGTTCTTACTGTTGTGGGCGCTGTTGTTGTAAGTGATTCTTGCGAGGGCGAGGGTTTCTTTGTTTGGCGAGTTAAATTCTACCTATTGGGCAAACTTCGATAATCGCTTTGTAAGTTGAGGTTCTGTTCCTGCTTCCCAATTTCGATGGCTTCTCCGTCCGTTTTGACGAGTTATTTCAGTTCAAATGCTATGGTGTGCAATGTACGAACGTTGATCCTCTTGTTTGTTTGTCATAGGTTTACCTTGTCACATGTTCCACAAGGGATGGTGTACATTCCTTCCTCCTCCGTTATATTAATGTGCATATACAGAATGAGTCATTAAGAATGGTCAATCTCTGAACGATTGATAGTAAACAACAAAATATGAAGATTAAGCTCAACGTGCCTTATAAAAATGTTGCTGGTTTAGGATATACAGGGTGTCCACGGCGAAAATTTTATTTTAAAGTTTCTTAGTAACTGAAGTTTTAACAGTATGAACATAAAATATGGTAGTTTTAGGTTTTGTGACATGAGAAATACAAATTTGTAACTTATTTTGTGACTACTTACAGAGGGCGCTAGTGGCACCCTGTTACTTCAGTAAATTACATTATATCTTCTTTGTTCATTGAATCATGTTTAAAATAAGTTAAAAATCTGATTCCTGTTTAATTTCGTATAAAAAACGCACTCTTGTTCAGTTTGCCTAACTCTATCGGTTTTTTAGTTATTCGCTCTTAAAGAGGTCTGTGTTTTACTTATAAAAAATTTATTATTTTAAATTATTAGAGTGAGCGAAGTGATATTAAAAAATAGACAGTAATTAATAATGTCAATCACTAACATCAACAACAACGACAAACAAAATTTTAAAGTACATGTTCGAAATGCCCACCACCTCAATACACTTTACCATGCGCTTTTTTAAAAACCTTTGAATATTAAGCAAAACGTGTCTATTATCTTTAATTACATTCGCGTATTTTTTGATGCAACACGTTGATCGGATTATTTTATAATTATATAAGCTATTATAAACTATTTCTTTCATTTTTGAAATATCCAATGGGTTTAAATCTGGACTCCTTGGTGGCAAAAAAATTCACTTCCACGGCCAATCCAACGATGGGGCAAATGTTGCTGCAGATACTGCCGCACAGGCAGAGAATAATGTGGAGGCGCCCTATCCTGCATAAACCACATGTTTTGCCTTACGGCGAGTGGGACATCTTCTAGTAGCTCATTTAAATGTTCATCGGGAAAGTTTAAGTAAATAGGTCCATTTAGACGGAAGTTCAAAAGGACCATTAAAAAATCAGATATCACACCAGACCAAATATTCACCTTAAAATCATACTGAAAATGTCTTTTTCTTACAGCATTTGGATACTCAAAGTCCCACAAATGATTCTTTTCCAATCTCTCATCTACTGAATGTGTGAATCAGTGAAAAGAATATTATCCTAATTTATCTTGTAAAAATTAGGCAAATCGGAAGCGTGCTGTTAAATCATGAGGTAATTAACTTTGGACAGGAGTGTAGTGATATGGGTGGAGTTTTATTTCTTTAATATTCTGCAGATAGACGATTGGCTTATCTCTGTTGCCGCACTTAACCAAAGAGTACTCACATTTTGATTTTCCAAAACACAAGTTTTTATTCATCGACATTGATTATTTTTGGCGCGCCATTGTAACTCTTGGGACGAAAAGACCCTGTTTCACCAAGGCATCTGTGCTTCTAAACAGTTTGTGATTCGAGTAGGTGTTCCAGCACTTGTGCATAGGAAAATTTTGAAGGTCGTGGGAACTAATTTTTGGCAATTGACCCGCGCCACACCCCTTTGATATTTGCCGACAATATTTCAGCAATTTTCGGCACTTGGCCCGGGCCAAACCCCCCGCAAGGTCAAACGTGGGAATTTTGACAATTATCGGCCTTGGGGCTTTGGGTCAAATCCCTGGATACCGCCAAGGGCAAAGTTTATGGACCTCGTGGGAATTTTGGCAATTTGCGGCACTTGGTCTGGGTCAAATCCTTTGATTCCGGCAAACTCAAAGTTTATTGACCTAGTGGGAATTTTGACAATTTTCGGCAATTGGTCCGGTTTTTGATTCCGCCAAGGTCAAACGTGGGAATGTTGGCCATTGGTCCGGCCTTCGATGTCGCCAATGTCAAACGTGGGAATTTTGAAAACCTTTAGCAATTGTCCAGGCCTTTGATGTCGCCAAGGTCAAAGTTCATTGACCCTTTCAAGGACAGCAAAGGTCACACTCATCATTTCATTGACCGGGGTATTCTGTTTACTATGTGTGAAGATTTTTTTCTTTTAATTATCTAATGAATTCAAGGAGATTCATGTTAAACAACAATTAAAAGATATAAGAGATTTCCGCTAATAACAAATAGAAATTGTGTCCAAAACTGGAACTCATTATAAATAATTATACCGCCAACATAAATGCAAGTTTTCGTTTTGTTATTCCGGAATTAAAATCTAATAAGTAATAATTTAGTTTATATTAATATGGGAGATAAGAAACCAGAACATTAAGGGAGACCTTGAAGTTCGATCAATCTAATCAAGTGAGTTTTAAATTAATATAAGCAAGTAACAAGTAACACCGTCCTCATAAATTAGTTGGTTTTAGTTAGTAAAAATTGCATTGTTAAATATCAGTTTTGATATAAACACGTGAAGGTAAACCGGAAATACCTTCTATGAATTCAAATTACAATGAAAAGAATGTAATCTGTTACCACTATATAAAATTTTGTATATTTAAATAACGCGAACACCGACAGATGTGTCAAACAATAACCAGCTTTTGGAATTGCGTGATTTTGAGTTGATATAAGTGTTGTTAATTACTAATTAATACCGTGTATAGAATGAATACTTTTTTAGACAAAAACTCATCGAATTTGATACTAGCGATTTGTTATCTCACAAGTAATGAGTTTAACATAGTGAAATACATGTCAGGACAGTAGTTGATTAAATGTGAATTACGCTGCTGGCTTACCGCTCCAAGTTGGAAACCCCAAGTTCGCCCCACTCGAAAATATCATTTTCTATAAATATGAGTGCCAGTACAAAATTGATTATCTTTTTCGTTCTCACTGTTAGAGCACCGAGACAAAAATTGAATTGTCTGAATTAGTATGAGGTAAAGAGTAGTTGGCAAAAATTAATTGATATAATTCAACTTAGTAGATACTTGCTCTGTAAATGAGTATAACAAGTCAGATAAATTTACTTTGACAAGTAGAAAAAATTACTTTGCCACCGAGCACCGTTCATATTTATTAAAAATCGTTCATTTTCATCCATCATTGGTGAAGAAATGTTGTTTGTCAAGGGGGCCTGTGACCTTTGTTTACTGACGTATTCGTTTCCCTCCGGAATAACTAAGCTTTAGGTACATCTTCGTCCGTGAGAATTCAATCCTGAATTTATCCTCCACTACGTAACCCGAGGTAGCCGTTTAGAAGCCGTACGCGTTCAGGGGTGGACCCAAAGACCGCCTGAACAATAGTTTATCTTTAGGTTAGCATTGTAATTGGAATTCATAGAAAGTATTTCCGGTTTACCTTCACGTGTTTATATCAAAACTGCTATTTAACAGTGCGATTTTTACTAACTAAAACTAACTAATTTATGAGAACGGAGTTACTTCTTACTTGCTTATATTAATTTAAAACTCTCTAGATCAGATTTATCGGACTTCAAGGTCTCCCTGAATGTTCCGGTTTCTTATCTTTAATATTAATATAAACTAAATTATTACTTATTACATTTTAATTTCGGAATAACAAAACGAAAACTTGAATTTATATTGTCGGTGTAACTATTTATAATAGTTAATGAGTTCCAGTTTCGGAATAAGAAGAGCTAATTTTTATTTGTTATTAACGGTAATCTAGATGTTCTAATTGTTGTTTAAAAAAATCTTCACACATGCGACTGCAAAGCCACATTGGATGCACTCAAGTGATCGTTAAAAGAGATGGTCAATGAATGTCTGTGGCGCGATTGTTGGTTGTCTAGGTCAAGATTAAATGGTTCTTGTATTGGCTAAATTATCTTTAAGGTCAAGTCCTTGGAAATATCAAAATAAACATTCCTAATTAATGACTTTTGTATAAATCTTAGAAGCTATTACAATTCCTAGATATCAAAGGTCACCTGCAGTAGTGTCATAGTTCATAGTATGGCAGAATGTTATCTATGCTAAAAGTAGGTCAAATGGTTCTTGGTTAGGCTGAGTCAGTGGGATCCTAACCCACTTTGACGTACACATTCGCTGCGTCCAAGTACAAGGTTTTCCAAGGTCAAGGTCATTGAAGCTCACGTACACATTGCCTCTGCCACAGTACATTGTTTTCAAGGTCATATTCCCTGCGCCGAAGCCAAGGAATTCTCAAGTCAAGGTCAAGTACACGTTTCAAGCATCAAGGTCAATTTTCAAGGTCATGTAGGGATTCTACTATTCAGGGCTATTAATTTCAAGGTCACATTTTCAAGAACACCGAGAAATTCTTGAAATTTGGTCGACAGGGCCTTGTGTTAACTCCTAGAAGTTGTCTATGCTAAAATGTAGGTCAAGGTCGAATCGTTACTGTATTGGCAGGGTCGAATAGCAAAATAAACATACTGGCGCGCCCCCACCATTTGCTTTAAATTTCAAGGTCACACCTCAGACATCTAAAAATAGAATTTACAAGGCTAAGCTGAACGCTAGGTTAAGGGTAAATGGTTTCTGTATTGGCTAAATGCTCTTCAAGGTCAAGTAGCAAAATAAGCACGGCTTTGCGTGAGTGAATACCAAAGTTACTTATAGTATCCCCAACTATTTGTTTTAAATGTCAAGGTTACAATATGTCATAATTCTGAGAAACCTAAAAATAAGGTGATAAAGTCAAGCTTCTCAAGGTTAAACGGTTCCTTTATTGGCTATCTCTGTATCTGCATATTCATGTATCTAGCATTAAGGTCAAAGAAGTCGTAGGTTGACTCTGGACCACATTTCTGTGTTGAAGTTAGTCAAGGTCAGGTTATTCTATCTATTCTTGGCGAGTCAAGACCATGTGTTAATTCCTACAAATCATTGGCCACCTGCACGGGTATCCCTACCTTATTCGATGGTAATACGAGGATGATACCAAATCATATCTCAAAGAAAAACTTTTATTTCATGTCTATGAATGTGAAAGCTTTATTTTTGATTTTGTTGATTTTTACGTTATTACAATTAAACATTTTACATTTTTTTAATGAAACTATTCTATTAATAATGTGTCATAAATTGATGTAGTTCTATAAATAAAGTTTCCTTAACGAGAATTTAAGTTAACCTTTGTTTGAAATATATTCAAACGTTTACTTGTTTACACTTGTTTACAAGTAAATCATTTTAATACTAAAAAATTTCCATCTCTGTACCTCACTTTTTATCAAATCTTCGTTAGAAAATTTTGTAACCAATAACGCATTAATATTTACATTTCTGATAATGTATGTGTGTGTGTGTATGTGTGTGCGTTCCGCAGTATTTCGAGAAAAAAAAACGCAGCGTCAGGCTAATTGTATAATGA
This sequence comes from Vesta saturnalis, assembly GCA_036346205.1. Taxonomy (NCBI): domain Eukaryota; kingdom Metazoa; phylum Arthropoda; class Insecta; order Coleoptera; family Lampyridae; genus Vesta; species Vesta saturnalis. The sequence goes on from JARFJB010002020.1 coordinate 691,337, forward strand.
TTAGCATTACTTTTTACAGGTCGAGTACTTGATATATAAAAATATGCCACAGCGTTTTAAATTGAAAAACTAGTCTCTTTAATGTGTTTACGTTTTTAAATATCAATAAAAAGCTATTCATTTATTTATACTATTACTAGATAATGAATGAATGAGTATTCATAGTAACCAATTATTGAAATGTTAGAATAAAGAATAAAATGTTTCTCTTTTTACTTCTAATACTTGTGGTAAAAATATTCCTAGGATTGTTTAACAGTTTCAATAATACTAAAGGTGAAGTGATGAACAAGATTATAAAGAAAATAATTTTCGAAAAACACTTAAATATAATATAATTAAAAATTATTATTAATTTTATTAAATGCATAATTAAACAGTTTACCTCGAATAGAATATGAACCTATGACCTGTACTTTGCTAAAGTACAGGTTATAGGTTCAAATCCTGCTCAAGGTAAACTTTTTATTTATGTATTTAATAAAATTAACAATAATTTTTAATTACGTATTTACTTATGAACTTATTCGTTCATAACAAAAACTTATAATAACTTAAATATACTGTTAATAAAAAAAAATTAAGCCTTAACATGTAATCAATGTTAGTATAAAGAGGATTACAATTCTCATACGTTTGTGCTCAAATTTCTGGATACCACATCAAATATCTTTCAACCATATAATATAAATATAATTAGTAATTATGTCAAGTATGTATAAAACAAGTAGTAGTAGTAGTAGTTCCCCACCTTAGGTAACTTGTTTGCTGGTCTTACAAAGATCATTTGTAATGTACGCTTCAAGCCGAGCGCTTGAAGATATTTGCAGCTCGAATTTTATATTACGTTAACTTTCAAAAGGACGTAAACTGAGTGTGTTTTTTCCAAGATGCTTGCGACCCTCCAGATAATCTTACCCGTAGAATCACATCCCTTACAAACTGCCTTCACATTCTTCTTCTTCTATATCCAAAAAGAACACAACAACGATTAAAGTCTTTATTTTTTTAGTTATACATCTTCTAATCGAGAAAATATAATCAGTAACGGACTAACACTCTTCGTACTCCTCTTTTTCTCGCTCTTCATCTTCACTGGTATCCCTAACTTCGCACTACTTAAAATCTAGAATGAACTCTTCTAGTTGTACCGTACTTAACTTTTGTATTAAACAAGTCAAACAATATCGACCCTTTAACACTTTTTGCATAATTTCACATTTTCATATTTCTTTGCACGTGCATGACAATCCTGTTACCTATAAAAGCGTCCTAAATCATATAACGTCTCATGATCAGCAACAAATGCAAATGCCGTCAAATTTTAAAATAAACGTTCACGGCCGTAGGTGCATCTACAGCTTTGGTCCATGAGTCCGCTGCGTAGCACATCTACATATTGAATCAATTTTATTTGCAAATTACTACTTACATACCTTAATCACTTCCACATTTACTTCAAACCCCCTGTGACTTGCTGATGATTTTCCCATTTCTATTCTTAGATTTGACCTTAACTAACTTCAACACAGAAATTCGTATAATGTGATCCAGAATTGAACTATGACTTCTTTGAGCTTTGATGCTGTTACCCTTCTAATTTATATTTTTAGATTTGACCTTGAATAACTTCAACACAGGGATACCCCTGCAGGTCAAAATTGATTTCTAGGAATTAACACACACATGGCCTTAACTCGAGCAAATTATAAGAATTAATTGGTGACCTTGAAATTTCCACCACCGCTATCTTTCAGATCGAGTCTTTCGATTTCTAAGAATTGTAATATACCATTTGATCTTGGTCTACTTTTTAGCATAGACAACCTGTCATTCTGCTTGTTTCCATAAACTGATTCTATTTTTATATTCTAAGAATTGCAGGTGTCCTTGGTATTCACTCGCGCATGCGCAAAGCCAGTTACAAAAGTCATTGATTTGTAATATGACACCATTCGGGTCAATAAACTTTAACCCTGAACATGTATTTCTTAGAGCTGTAATATGATATCCGTCACGAGCTGATTCTACGTTTAGATTTCTAAGAGTATGGTACCCCTGCAGATCAATAAACTTTGATCTTGAAAATTGATTTCTATGAAGATGAAAAAGCACGGTCTGTAGCGGGGGTCGCGGTTTTATTGAGAATCCTTGGAGGGCGGAGACGACTTCTGGTAGTGATTCTAAGCAGAAATTGGTTGTTAGACTGGTGTGGACTCTGACGTAGAAAACTCAACGTTTTTTGAAACAAGGTCGGAGGGGATATAGATCCATTCTTTGAGGATTTTTGCAATTTAATTAAAATTGGGTAATTAACAAATAATTAATAAATATGTCGTAAAGCAGGCTGGCTCTTTACATAGTTAAAGAATACAAATTTGTTCATCTTCTGTTTGTCGTTTTTTCAAAAGCAAACCTTTCTCTTATCACTAATTCCAGGTATTATTATTGCGCATTTTTTGACAGTGACTGATTATAGTTATATTTACTTTAAAAACAAGCAAGACAAGCCAATCGGTATATTACCATCTACTGTCTTAAGATACAAAGAAGCCTATTATTTCTGGCACTAGATAACCTAAACATGTATTTTATACTGGTGAGTTTTATTTAATTCTGTAACGTGTTATATTTTAGAGTGTTATTTTAGTATCTAACTTTCACTAATGTGATGTTCGAGTAAGTATTTAGAACGACTACTTTTTAGTATTGAAGTTTTACGCGAAACCGTTTTAGATGCATGGCACAACTATCACCCATTGATATTGCATGCAGAGAACAACTGTGTGACATTGCGTGCCCCTATGGCAATGTACTCGATGCCAGAGGTTGCATAACTTGTGAATGTATAGATCCATGTAGGAATTACATTTGTGGACAGGACGAAATATGCCAAGTAGATACTACAGTGTGCTCAAAGAGGAATTGTGATTATACTGCAATATGTATGTTCAAAATGTGTGCATCATATTATGATTGTCTCTTGTTAAACAGGTGTTAGCATATGTCCTCTTGTCAAATGTGCTACATATTGTCCTTACGGTTATGAACGTGATGAAAATGGATGTGACACTTGTACCTGCATCAATCATTGCAAATGTCATAGATGCCCACGTGGCCAAGTTTGTATTGCAGAAGAGGTTTGTCCTGGGGACCCATGCGGAATCAGGGTTAAGTGTAAGATATAACAAAATATTGTTACCTAAATTTAACAAAACACAGTGATTAATTTTATTTACTTTAAGGCGTGAAAAGATGCCCAACTTTAGTTTGCCATCAGTACACAAAGTGTGCATATGGCTTCGAACTAGATTGTGACAACTGTCCAACATGTAAATGTCTAGATCCTTGTAATTCATATATCTGCCTTCAATATAGTTTTTGCACAGTAAATATATTCTGTAATACAGCACCTTGTCCACCACCACGTGCAGTATGTGAGTAAACACAATTATGCTAACCTGTCCAAAATTTTTAAATGTTTATTTTAGGTAAACCATATTGTCCAAACGGTTCACCTTTTATTGGATCTGACGGTTTACCGGTACAGTGCTCACAGGTTGGGGCACTTTGCCCCAGGGGATATGTTTGTAACAACATTAGTGATCTAGGCACATCGTATTGTTGTAGCATGTTTAAAGTGGCCGAATCTTAACTTTTTAAT
>JARFJB010002020.1:697500-805000 GCA_036346205.1 Vesta saturnalis
CCTCCAGTTATAATTTAGACGCAAATCTTTTTTCTAATTTATTAATATAGTAATAAACTAATTCCTGCATTTGATTGTAAACATCTATTTACAATTAGAATACTAGTTACAGTGTTTCCATTTTGCAAATAAGATACAGTTTTATTCTTATTTTGAAGTAACAGAGAAACAACTTCCGACGCACATTCTAAATATAATCATTTGTTAGAATTGTATAAATTAGAAAAAAAGCGTTATTAACAGATATTACAATGCATGAAAATAAGGTTATCTGACCGCAGACATATCCATTTTGTTATCAGCGCTATTCAAAATTTATATGTAAACTGTATCATTTCTATAGGAAGGTAATGATTTCAATTGAATAATTGCGTAAAATTCGATATAAATACTAGTTACAATCGGCATATAACTTCAGTTACTTATATTACGTTCTTCAATATGAATCTTCTACAACACCTTAACTTAGTAGGCGCAGCAAATTTTAAACCTGTATTGAAAGTTTCTGATATGGTTATTAATTATAAATATCGGCTAAAAATATAAAAATTATAAACACCAAATATGGTAGAACTTGCAATTTCCTCAATACCACCTTTACTCTAACTTTCGATATAAAGGAGGCGTATGTGCTTACATCAAGGACAGAATTGCATGCAAGAGGGTTTCTTCCTTAGAAACTAAAAATTTTGACGTGATTTGGTTTAAACACTCTGGTCCTAATTTTGTAAAATTCTACTGCTGCATTTAAAGGTCTTCTAATCACAGTAACTTTCAAGACTTCTTCGATTACCTTAGTATGATAGTTGACTATCTCCTGTCTCAGTTTCCATCTTGCGATATTTCAATTGTAGGCGATTTCAATGTTCATAACTCTAATTCGCTTCAGTTTTCATCTATTACAAATCCTGTTGGTCATAGTGCAGAAACGTTTACTATTTCATGTGATCTCACACAAATGATTTCTAAACCCACAAGAATCCCTGATAACCCTAACCATACTCCACATCTTCTAGATCTCTTTCTTACATCAAACCCTCTTGCTTATAAAACTTCCGTTCTTTCGCCTTTAGGTCTTTCCGACCATTGTCTAATAGAAATCATTTCTACTGTACCTAATTCAACTGTTGTTCGCAAAACCGATTGAACCTTGTGGTGCTTTAAGTCAGCTCGATGGAGTAATTTACGGGATTTCTTTGCAACCCTTCTATGGCGTGAATATTATTTTAAGTCGTCTTCTTCGGACATCGCTCTTTTAGTATCTGAAGTCATCCTCATGGGAATAGAGTTATACATTCCCAAAAAACAGTACCCTATAGGTCATTCACGTTCCCAACCCTGGTTCAATAAGGCTGGTGCTGATGCAATATCTTTAAAAAATAAATATTACATTAAATGGAAATCTAATAAATCGGTCGACAGTCATGTAGAATACGTTGGTGCTACAAATATCTGCAAAAGTGTCATCACTAAAACTAAAACGTTGTTCGAACGAAAATGCAATGAACTGGCTACATCTCCTTTAGGCAGTCGTAAATTTTGGTCTTTAGCTAAAGCCATTAGTAAAACTTTGGAACATCTTTATTTTCCCCCTGATATCTATTGACGGATCGGTAGTTGCTGATTCTGTAGACAAATCCAATTTTTTTGTGGATTTGTTTGCATCAAACTCGTGTCTCAATGATTCTGGAAACCAACTCTTCTTCATACGCTGTGAAACCAATTCATTTACGGTACAAGCTCTTGGAATCGATCATTAGTACGCTTCATCTCAATAAAGCGACTGGCCCAGACGGTATACCAGCTATTGTCTTAAAGAAATGTTTCCGCAAACTAGTACCAGTCCTATCTAAGCTCTATGCGATCTCTATTGCTTCTGGGAAATTCCCTTCATCATGGAAGTTAGCAAATGTTCAACCTATTCCCAAAAAAGGCGATAGGACCGATCCCTCAAACTACCGACCAATTGCCATCACTTCCATTTTGTCTAAAATCATGAAAAAAGCTATCAATCAGCAACTGCTCACGTTCCTTGGAACTAACAAACTCCTTGTGACCACCAATATGGGTTTAGGCAAAGTCGTCATTCAGTTGAAAATACAACAAAAATTTATTTATTAATGATTTGTAGCTATCAGGTAGTCAACTTAATTTGAATTTTGGTGTAACTTAAGTGTATATACTTCTTAATGGTTTATACTCCCACTTTAAATTGTTCTGCGTATATTTTCGCGCAGGCGTTATCATCCTCCGATTTCCTGACCGTCCATCTTTTCTCACTGATTGTGGTACGCTGTGAGATGCAGAAAGCTTTTTTTGGGTTTCTACCTAATTTTGTGAAAGTGCCATTAATTTGATGGTAAGATATTTTAACGCATTATACTAAAAATTAAAACATTTACTCTTTTCAGGCACTTTTACTTACTTTCTTTTCTTTTATTTTTACTTTGATTTACACTTTTATTACATTTTACGTACGCATATAATTTTACTCTGACGTACGCTTTCATTTATGATTGCAAGTTTTGTATTCAAAATTTCAAGAAAAGGCAATAAACGGATTATTCAATTTCATGAAGATAAATTTATAAGAAATAAAATTCCATTTTATGGGTGTGGTTGACAACATAAAAACATTGTTATTGCAATATATTGCGCAACATTGACACAAGGATTACGTCATCTTGGTTTGCATTTCTGCATTATTTTTTATAATACCAGGGCTTCTCAAAAAGTATTATATATTGTACTGGTATTTATTTTTAATGATTATTAGTAATTTAAGGCTATAACTAGTTTTAAGGTACATTTTACATAACCCTAAATTTTACATGTTAATAAACATAATCAGTATATTTTTTTATTTTTTACATTTTGGTAAAATTTTTATTGTAAAACTCGGTTTAGTTATTCCGAGCATAATTAAAAAATAACTTGGCGTCCGAGATCATTTTATTTGTGTTACATTGCAGCATTTTTATTATTTATGTCAAGGGGAAATAATCGAGCAGAATTGATGGTAATTAAGCAAATCAAAAGAATGAACCACCCTGCGTTAATTTACCGACCGAGTCAAAGGCATTATTTTTGGTGAATGGTTTGTATCTCCAGTTAGTTTAACGATTTGTTTTTCGAGAACTTTTTACACTTTTACACTTTTACACTTATTTCTTTACCTATATATTTAAAACATTTTATACGATTACCATTTACACCAGTTATATTATAACTGTAGAGTAGTCCGGTGAAACAGTTGTAGGTGCTTTAGATATCTCAAAGGCATTTGACCAAGTTTGACATAAGTGTTTACTTGCCAAACTCACCTCGTTTGGGTTAAATGATACGCTCATCAACTGGGTTTCTAGTTTCCTTGATAAAAGACGAATACGTGTCGTAATTGATGGCTTTTTTCCAAAAGAAGTTAGCATTAACGCGGTCGTACCACAGGGATCCGTTATAGCGCCTACACTTTTTCTGCTGCACGTAAATGACCTTATTTCTTCAACAACTAACCCCATCCATTGCTTTGCTGACGATAGTACTCTTCACTGTAGTTCATCTCAGTCTACTCATAGTGATAATCCAGTTTCTATGTCAAATCAAGAAATTAAAGCTGACATGGCAAATTCAATTAACAAAGACATTCAACGTATTCTCGAATGGGGAAGCAATAATCTAGTTAAATTTAATGCTAACAAAACTCAATGTTGCTTTGTGTCCGCCAAAAAAGGTCGATCATTTCCTGTTGCAAGTATGAATGGCTCAGTTCTTAAGTTTTCAGACTCTATTACTCTGTTGGGTATGACTGTATCTCCAAATCTCTCATAGGTTAACCATCTTCTGTCAGCTACCAAAACAGCTGCTCGTAAAATAGATCTAAGCAGTACTTTACCTCTCGACAACTCCTTCTGCTGTATAAGGCCCAAATTCGGCCTCATCTGGAATATAATTCTCACCTCTGGCTTAGTGCTCCCAATACCCTCTCGATATCGTTGATCGTATTCAAAAGAGTGCAATTAGGCTTATAAATGACCCGTCCTTAACTTCTCACATACAGTCCCTTAAGCATAGAATGATGGTTTTAGTTCTTTCTTTGTATTATCGCTATCACAACGGCTATTGTGCTGCTGAATTATATTCTTTGATACCATCTCGGGCTATCTTAGGGAGGAACACTCGGTTCGCTCATTCACATCATCAGTATGCAGTACAAATCTCCACTTGTCGTACCAAATGGCCGCAATCCACATTTTCCTACACGGCTTCTAAACTCTGGAATGATCTCTTAGTTCCTGCTTTCCCCTCACTTTAGATATGAGAAAATTTAAGGTAGCTGTTCATAGGCATCTATTGGCAATTCATTATCCCTCTATCCAGCCTCCTAAGTGTTCCTGAGTGCTTTATCACGATAGGCCAAATTTAGCCTGTTTAGGTCCACAATCATAAAAAAAAGAACGGTAGCTGTAGAAACAGGAGGACATACTACATTTCTCCCAAAGGGATTAACGGAAGAGCCAACGGACGAGAAGGTGCATAGTCTTCAGCAAAGCATTGAACAAATTGCGCTGGTTTATGGTGGGGACGTAGATATTGGTGAAGTTAAAATGATGGCTAAAATATCCTTCATTAATTATTCAGAAAAGTCATTATTATTATTGTACATTATAAAATTAATGAATTGTATTTATAGGATAACCCGCCTAATCATCATCATGTTGTTCTTATAATTATATCAATGTACATATTGTATATAAATATTATAATAAGAGAATGTTTATAATGTATGCAGTTGTTTATTCCTACAGCGAGTTAATATGAAAGGTAAAATACAAAATCATCATAGTTTATTTATTATTACTTTGAAAACAATCAAACATTAGAGGAGGTGGTCCATCTATATGATCAGCATCGATTGATTTATTCCAATGTTTCACACATCTTATTTTAGAAAATAATTGCCTATTCTCCTGATAATAATGAGGCAACTTATTCCATATTGCAAGCAAATTTTCAGCACTTAACTGTAACAATTCATATTTAATTACACGTCGAATATTTTCAATCATCGTCTCAAACTCAGAGACTATACGGCCCATCTAAGAAATACCGATAATGAATAAATGATTAAAACAGGTTTACATACTTACAATATAATTTCCGTATGTACTTCTTATCGCTAGCACAGATAATAAACGAATGGCATGCACTTCCTATCGTAAACATAGGGGGATGCAGCTAAGCTCCATTCTCATTTAATGTGACGTCACATTCGCTATAAATAGGGTGGTGACGTAGTTGAATAAGTGGTTAATTGAAATGAATTAAACGATATGGATGCTGAACAAACGGATATAGCTGATATAGGAAATTTATGGGATATTGATGATTAAGCTGATTATTCATGGACTGATACACCTGAGACGGTGTCTAAAGGTAATTAGTATTGCGATATAGACATCTCTTTAATAGCATTGTTGTAGAACGTTTATTATTAACGTGGGCGCTATTTATCAATAATTCCACCGTACTCGACGTAGGAAGTTTATTCAGGAGTAATGACTTTAAACCTGTAGTACAATTCTTTTGGACGACATTTACCGACATATACTGCCTGCACTTTGATATGGAGGAATGGCGCGAAATCTTGAACATTAAAACTGAGCATCTAATACGTCAAACTCTAAAATCCGACGAACCCGAGAAAGCTATCTATGTAGGTTATGGTATAAAAATTTAATTGCTGTTTATTACCGATGAAGAAAAGCGAATCAGAAGAAACAATGCAGTATTATTATCGGAGCAAGCAATCAACTTATACTTTTTAGCTGTGGGGGTGATAAATCAGAAGCTGAATTATATGAATGATTATCGTAATTATTCGATTTATGAAGATTTTATAAATGAAGTAGCAACGAATTTATATAACGAAGTTCTGATACCGTTATGGCTTTGCAAACCACTTATTATTTTTTTTACATTTGTTAGCATGATTTTTGCTACATTTGTTTAGAACGATGGTTGATATTTAGATCCCATTGTGCGATTGAATTGCCGACTTTGTGGGACATTAGTTCCTGAATCTCGTGAAGGGTAGAATGGCCTCTCTTGTTCTCCACGACGAAGCATCCTAAGCTAATTTGCCATGAAAATAGTCGTATCTTGGGTTTACCGATTTTGACTCACTTATCGAACGTGACAGTGGTAGTTGTGTTATGTACCTAGGAGGCTTCGTTTGAGACCACCGGGGTAGGGTAATTGAACCGCTCTCTCTCGACCTCAAGTCTCGCGTTTATTTATTGTTAGTCCGGAAGGATTTTATCTATTTTTATACTCTCGAGTAGAGTGGCGTTTAGTCTTGATTTTTTATAAAGTTGCACGATAACCGTTTCCTGGTTCTCTGCCCACTGTCCCTTCAGGTCATGGTAGGTTTCGGTTTCCGTTCGTTTTTTACCTTAGATTCAAATTTTTTTAGCGGATACTCAATTTGCTCTCCTGATGGTGGTTTGCTTCACTAAATTATATAAAAAAACATTACCTTTTAACGGTTCTGTATATACACTGTAACTGGTAACTATGAAGCAGAATGGTTCATATGAAAAGGTCAATGTCTTGCTTAGTTATCCTTAAAATATGGAATTTCCTTGAAGTTTAATTCGCCAAATTTATTTGTAAAAGTATGTAGAACTTGCGTTGTAAATGTAATTCAAGTAAAACTTGCCATTTAAATTAAGAGAATAGTAAAAATTACTGACTTATACGTGCCATTAAAAATATATTATAAAAATGCCATATAAAAGTATGCATTAAAAGGTGAGTACTTAAAAGATGCTTAAGAAAAAGTACTTAAGAAAAAGTAAGTGCCACCAAAGTCTGATGGCACCTTATATATAAAAAATTAAGTAAAAATCATGCTTATAGCTGTAATATTCAGCATTAAGTCAATTAAAAAAACTTTCAGAATAACTCGAGTGTATTTCACCCTAAAAGTCTTCACGCTTGCGCGGATACATTAATATAAATCCAATTTTTTTAAGAAAGGGAATTAAAACTATTTATGTAATATTACACCCAAAAGATATGTTCTAAGAAATGCCAATTAAATTGCCATTCTCAATTCTACATATTAATAATTAAAAACTTTTCTAATAATACGCCAAATAAATGAAAGATTCTTAAATTAATGTACTTTTTAATACAACCACAAAAAAAGGTTGTTACAAAGGTATATTATCTAGAGGCAAATTTTTCAGTCAAAATCTTAGGTTGCTTTCAACATTAATAGGTCATAGTTATAATAGAAAGATTATTAATTTTTAACTCAATTGTACACGTCTTCTCGCAAAAGTTTATAAAAGATGTAGCTTTAACCATTAATTTGTAGAATGTATGTAAAAATAAACGTGTATTATGTAAATCAGTATTTTAATAGACTCCACCTAGTCGTACATATTTAAAAGCGGATTAGAGTTTAATCGCTACTCCATCTAGTGGTGTATTAAATAGATCTAGGTTCCTGCAATTATTATGGCGGGAAAACTTGAAATAGGCTCTAGAAGGTTTGCATGCTATACTCTAGACGCCTAGCTTCCGGTATCAAAACAGGTGTAAAAAATAAAACGCACATTATGTGAAACAGTATTTTATTACTATGATTCAATATATAGCTTTATTCAGCTTCACATGATAATTACATTTTACGTACAATGCTAGTAAATGGTTCATACCCAATTAATAAATCGTGCAAAATAACGCAATATGCCGAAGTATCGGCGGTAAAGGCCGAAGATGCTTCAACTTCTAATTTCAGATCAAAAACTACATTATGAATACTCTTGTTTTGACGAGTACAGTTAATTATAAATATCGGTTCACTCTTAAATTGTTCGTAACTAAGCATAGAACGTTGTGGTGAATCATAATATTGATTTCGAAAGTTGAAATACTCTTCGTAAGCATCCACGTATTTGTTATCGGCGAAAACGAGATTTTGCTGCTCATACGGATACGTTCTATTATTATTTGCTTTTATATTCGAGATATTTAAGTGATCAAATTTTGCAGCACTCCCTTCCCTATTATTTCGCTTCTTCGTATGGAAAGCAACCAGTAGCCATTGAGAACGTTGAAAGACAGTACTGCTCTTCACCGCCCAAACCATTGAAGTTGATGAGGGTAAGGCCGGATATATGTACAAATCTCGAGCGTAAAACGCATCATTCGGAGTTACATACGGAACTTTCCACGTAACCTTCGTCAAGTTGATCTTAACATCCGTTTCACTGCTGTAGCAGTCGACATCGGTCTTGGATTGAACCAATACCAGCTCTTGACGTATGTTGACTAGAGGCTTCGTATAACCCCCCACAAATCCTAACACATGATTCAGCGGTATGGAAGCGCAGAAGGCGGTCTTGGTGCTGTTTAACAGTTGAAGAGGTTTGTTTTGCGGACTCCATCCCGCATGCAATAAGCAAGTACTTTGATCTGCAGTATATGAGCACTATCCTTTAATAGCGCTGTTAATACCAGATAAACGTACGGTTTCAATCACCTGGTCGCCTAACGTGAATCGAATCCCATTGACGAAGAAGACAGGTTCATTATTAGTCAGATTATACGCTTTGTTTGTTTCATCAGGAGTTAAAGTACCTTCTAAATATATAACACTATCGTAAGTAGCTGTAATAAAATCGGCTTTTTGCACAACCAGATTAATCTCATCGGAGTTGGCGTATGCGTTTGTTGTGTACGGATGACAAGTTCGTCGATCGCATTATACGATCATATATTCGTACCTCACCCCTGTGAATAAACTTTTCAGGGCTTCTTCCATATCGTCTTAATACTTTATAGCCGAGATATTGTAAAAACTGAACGTCATCTTCGGTTAACGATGAGATCTCGTCTGCATGTAGATACCTACTGGCGAAAATCTTAAGGCCCATACTTCTTCAGTTCCAATCTAATAGTTACTTTCTCGTTACTAAGGCCCAGTAATTGACCCTCTTGATCAACCAATTTCAAGGCTATGTTATCTATACGTCATGTAAGCACAGGTGAATAAATAACTATAGCCGGCTCCTTGTTTTAATTTATAACTTGGTTCAACGTGTACGTCAAACCCTAAGATTGTATGCGACTGCTCACTGTTCCTGTATGCGTCTCCGGTTAAATTACATTCTACCTGTATATTTGTAGCGTGAATTATTTGAAGATCCAAACCAGATTCGTGGGTGTGGCCTGCACTGTAAACGTTAGGTGAGAAGCTGAGCATGCCCCAATAGAATCCTCCTTTCTAAAGCCTACATTATGTAGGCTTTTCGCATTTTAGCCTACTATTATTTGCTCTTAATATAAAGTCTTTCGTGTTATGCGGGTTAATCTTACGCTGTAGAAATTTGTTAATTTCCACAATTTCATATACACCACTCGGAATCGTAATGTCTTTATGCTCGCCAGTTTTCGTAATATAGTAAAACTTGTTGTTACCCTCATGAATATTTCGTATAGAATTGCAACCGTTGCACTAAGCACGTTTCCCGCACCCGTCAATGTGAACGTTTGAGACATGACTACAAATAAACAAATAACATTTGAAGCTATTTATTATATAGAAAATCTAGACATAAATCATCATCATCATCATCAATCAGCCTCTCGCATCCACTGCAGGATATAGGCCTCCCTCATTTCTGCCCACTGTCTTCTGTCTTGAGCGCTCTGCATCCAGTTTGTAGTCATTCTCCTGATATCATCCGTCCATCGCGTGGGAGGTCTTCCTCTGTTTCTTTTGTCAGCCCTTGGTCTCCACTCGAGCAGCCTTTTTGTCCATCGTTCATCTGTCATGCGGGCCACATGTCCAGCCCAGTTCCATTTGAGTTTTGCCATCTGATAGATAACATCCGTGACTCCTGTTCTCGCCCTTAGGTCTTCATTTCTTATGTGGTCACGAAGTGACACACCAAGCATCGATCTTTCCATCCTACGTTGGGCTACTCTAAGTTTCTTAGCGGATGTGGCTGTCAGAGTCAAAGTTTCGGCACCGTAGGTCATCACCGGTAGAACGCATTGATTGTAGGCCTTTCGCTTCAGACACATTGGGAGATTGCTCTTAAACACGTCCCTCATTTTGCCAAATGCAGCCCAAGAGAGCGTAATTCTTCTTCTTAATTCACATGTCTGATTGTCTCTCGAGATTTTTATCTCATGACCAAGGTATGTGTATTTATCCACCAACTCTGCCTCCCCGTCACCAATAGCAATATTCCCACTAGGAACCAGATTTGTCATATATTTCGTTTTCGATATATTAATTTTTAAACCAACCCGCGCACATACCTCCTGAAGATCTTCCAGCATTACCTTAATATCTTGTAGATTATCGGCCACCAAGGCTATATCATCTGCGAAGCGCAGGTTTGTTAGTTTTAATCCATCTATATTCAGGCCCTTTCCGCTCCATTCAAGCATTTCAAGGGCGTATTGCAAAATGGTGGTAAACAGTTTGGGTGACATAGTGTCACCTTGTCTCACTCCTCTGCCTATTTTTATGGGATTGGTGTTCTCATGTAGTCTTACCATCATGGTAGCATTCTTATATATGTTGTATGTTAGCCTTGTGTAACGATAGTCGACACGACATTTTTGTAAGGAGTCTAAAACTGCACTCATCTCAACAGTGTCAAAGGCCTTGTGGAAGTCCACAAAGGCAATGACAAGCGGTCTGTTATACTCTATTGATTTTTCAATCAGGGTTTTGATGCTTTGAAGGTGGTCATTGGTTCCAAAGCCTCTGCGGAATCCGGCCTGTTCTATTGGCTGGTAAAATCGAGTTTGTTTTCCAAACGTGTAGTGATAATTCTCGTGAATAGTTTATAGAGGTGACTGAGTAGGCTTATTGGCCGATAATTTTCCAGTTCGGCTGTATCTCCCTTCTTGTGGATTAGGATCACGATGGCGTTATACCACCTGTCTGGTATGGTGCTATTGAAAAGACAAAGATTAAAGAGTTTTGCTATTTTCTCAAGTAGACAGTTACCACCCATCTTAACTGCGTCGGCAACTACGCAGTCCTCTCCAGGAGCTTTGTTGTTTTTTGTTTTCTTCAATGCCAGCTTTATTTCGTCCAGAGTGATGTCAGGCAATACTTCTGATCCTTGATTAACGATGCCTTTTCTTTGTCAATATCTCCGGTTCTGCTTCTAAATCTAAATTAATTTCATCGTGGCTTTTATATAATAGGCGGTAAAAGTCCTCAACCACTCTTAGAATGTCTTCTCTGTTTGTTGTAATATGCCCCAGTTTATCCCTTATCTTCGTCATTTCTTTCCTTCCACTTTCCAACTTTCTACGTAAGACCGTCATACTTTTATTATCTTCTATTGTTTGTTCGATCTGATTTTGGTTATATGTTCTGATGTCGCATCTTATAGCCTTTGATACATCCCTGTTTATTTGTCTTAGTTCTTCAGCAGTAGTTAGTTCTTCACTCCTCATGTCTCTTCTTTGTTTCATTTTCCGCATAGTGGCTTCACTTAGTTTCGATTGTTTCTTGGTTGTTGGGCAGTATCCATTTTGGCTCTCTAGTATGGCAGTTGTGATGGTCTCGTTGAGGACATTTATGTTTATGTTTCTTCTTCTTCTGTCTCAGTGTCACTTAACTTATTTGTGATGCATTGTTGGAAGCCCGTCTTGTCTGATGGACTCTTCCATGTTCTGTTACTGTTGGTCTTCCTGATCAGCTTATGTCGTTCCTTATCAACGTCAATCGTTAATTTGGCTCGAACGATCCTATGATCACTTCCAGTGCTTATCCTGTTCAGTACTGATACGTCTTTAACTATGTATTTTTTATCGGTGATTATAAAATCTATTTCATTTTTTGTTCGTCCGTCCGGGCTTCTCCACGTCCATCTCTTATTTTGTCTCTTAGGAAAGAAGCTATTCATCTGGAATAGGTTGTTTTGTAACAGGAAACCAAGCAAGGTGTCGCCCCTATCATTTCTTCCTTCTAGTCCATGGTTCCCCAGTGCAAACTCATTATCGTTCGTTCTTATTCCCATTTTGGCATTGAAATCGCCACATAGGATAGTATAATGTGTTTTTTGACCACTAAGAGCATCTCTGATGTCGTCGTAGAACAATTCTACTTCTTCGTCAGTGTGATTTGAGGTAGGCGCGTAAGTTTGTATAATCTTTATACAGTATCTGGTGTTGAGTCTGAGGACAAGGCATATTACTCTTGTGGAGATTTTCTTCAGGGACAAAATATTTGTTCTGTGCCTCTTGTGTATCAGAAAGCCAGTTCCTCCCACTGAGCTATTGTCATCTCCCACATGATAGAAACTGTGCCCAGATTTTAGAGTAAAGAGCTGTTCACCACGTCTTCTAACTTCACTAAGACCCACGATATCCCACTTGATATTTTCTAGTTCGTACTCAAGTTCAGTTAGTCGTTCTTCCGATAGTAATGACAGTGTGTTGTATGTTGCAATATACATAATTTTTTCCTTTCTACATCTCTTCTTCTTAAGTTTCTTTGCCAGATGATTGTCCCCCCCAGAATCTGTGGGACGGACTGATTTAGCATCAGTGCGAGATTTTGAAGTTAATCTTCTACTCGCCTGGGGTATTTGAGTCTTTATAACTGGCATTTTCATAAGAGGTATTTTGCCGTAGAACACCACGCTGGCTAGGCGTCTTGGTGAGCACATATATCAGCCGCCCAATCTGGGTCAGACGCTGTTTACCAGGGTGTGGCGCTTGGAGCCATCAAGTGAGAGTTGGGTGTCTCGTGGGGACCAGTTGATCCAGACCTCCGCCCGTCTATGACGCTTGGAGTGACCGTCTAGAGCAAAAGGTACTACCCCTCCGACACAACCCCTACACCCCAGGGGGGGGAGACATAAATGTCCACATTTAAATGTATTACAGTTTTTTTCATTGACATAACTATATCTAATTTTACAATCTCTTAAATATCTAATTATTTCAAGTGGTGGCGCTAACCTTCCGAAGCCATCATAGTAGATGACATCATGACCTCGCTTCTTGAAAGCAACCCAATGAGTACGTCTTCCTCTAAAATCCTCAAAGTTCAAGATAGCACACTCATTAAAATGCGGTTTATGGGGTAAAGCATCACTCATAAATACGCCTCTAAAGAATGGCACATCTTTAGCATACTTATTCAGATCGGAATCGGTTAATGCTCTCCGAGGCAAGTTTATAAGTTTTTTGGGTATGGTTTCAAGTATAAAGCACATCCCTTCTTATGAGGATTCAAATAAAGTCCTTCGCCACTCCTTAGAGCTACCGCCTCCATTGTTTGGTTACTGCGTTGAGCCTCCTCTAATTGTTTCTTTGCCGCCGAAGCGTCGATGACAGCTTTAGCTATATCGCTAGCACCACCTGCAAGAACACCTGCAGCTGAGAGATATTGGGATTCCGAGAAAGCCGCCAGTTTTAGGTATCGGAATGATTCTAGGTAATTGCAGCTTCTTCTTTTCGCCTTCTTAGCTGCCGATAAACTGACATCAATAAGTTTCTTCAGATTACCACCTTTGAGCAGACGTTTGACAGATTTTCGAATAGGTTTTAAAACTCTACCTCTAAACGAGCACCTCCTCGTCTTATTCTCCTTAGCGCCCATACCTAACGTGGTTTTAAGCTTCATAGCGTTCGGTAAGGCAAAGACTGCTGCTTTCTCACCAAAACTTGAATCCTTCGAGCGTGCACGATTCCAAGCACCCTATCTGCTTGATGATGGTTTTTTAAATCGTTGGAATTATTATAGGGGATATCGTGTTGTTCGCAAGCTTCTAGAGGATTTATACCTGGATCGCCGCGAGCTAAACGTTTCTGTAGCTTGGTTCCTAGTCCGCAATATCGATAACCCGGAATATGCAGCCCAACAGGTAATTTGTTTATTAAGCTGTTTAATACTCCACTCTCGAGTGGCATGTGAACTGGTCAGTATACTATCAGCAACTGAATGATGCAGTTTACGAAACAGCCTCAAGAACTACCTGTGGATGGCACGATTTCCTAAAATCCGAAGTTGCAGAGAGGCATGGTTGTCTCTTTCCGACATCAATAAAAGCAATTATTTGCGGACCTTCCGAGTGCGGGAAGGCTAACGTGATGGTTAGCTTATTGTAGGTACCACGTGGCTTAAAATTTGAAAATGTATACGTTTACTCTAAGTCGCTCGAGCAACCAAAGTATAAATACTTAGAGCATGTACTTAAGCGGATAAGAAGCATTAGGTATAATGCATTCAACGATAAGGGAGATGTACTCATGTCGGAAGAGATCTCTAAGAATTCTATAATGATCTCGTGTCTCAATCAAGACATAATTCGCGATTATTTCAGTAGAGAGCGACACTCAGGCGTGGACTCTTCCTATCTCTGTCAAACATACTGGAAAATCCCTACGCAGTTGATTCGCGATGATATGAATATAGTTGTGTTATTTAAACAAAATTGCATAAATTTGAAGCATGTATACGATGGCATGTAGGTACAGATATGAGCTGCGATCAATTTAAATCAATGTACGCGCAATGTTGGCAGACTGAATACTATCTCGCTTGTATTGTAAAAGACTTTGATTACGGCTGATATCGAAGCGGATTTGATTGCTATATCGCCTGCTTATAATAGTCATTTAGATGCAGTCGCTCGCAATGGATGTTCGAGATAGGGTGGTTAAGCGAAAGTTAACGCAGACTCTTAATGCAATCAAACGCAAGCTGGAATTATTGAAGAGAGGTGAACTTGAAACATATCGTTTAGCGGAAACTGCATATAAAGCTATAGTGAATCCTTTGAAACAAATCGCTAACGCGGAAATTAAAGTAGAACCGCTGAAATCGGAGTTCAAATAAGTACCTACCGCATTGTCAACACCTGCCCCGCTCAAGTTCAAACCTCCGTTTACACCTTCATTCGTTGAAGTCGGTGTAGAACCAGCACCTGCTACGTTTAATCTAATTATAAAGGATGAGGTATATGAAGGCATTCCCGGACTATACGAGCTGCTTATATTGAAACAGCCGAAGAAGTTTACGTTGAGGGATGAGACAGCCTACGTTGACATTCTAGCTAAAACTAACGCATATAAGAAGAATCACGACCCTCACGAAGCAATTATGGGCACCAAGCTGTCTAAATCAGTACGAAACGTTTCGGTCGCAGAATCATGAAGAATTTGTCGAATAGGGTGAAGGAGTATGTATACTGGACTACTCCTTGCGAACTTGTAAAACGGCTCAGACTGTTGCATACATCGAAAGCAGCAGGTCATACTGGTCAAGATAACGAAAACATTAGTATCAAAGAAGAGCTTCGAGAAGAAGGTACAATTGCATAATAATGCCCATCGATAAGTTTGGCAGACATTCACTAGCGCATTAGAACATGCAGCTGCAAATATCAAATTAACATGGGATGATAATTACGATATGCAAGGTAAAAGACTTTGCAATGTCTCTGAACCTATCTTAGAAGATGATGTTGCAACTAGGAGATTCTTAGATGAGGCGAATTTAAAATGTACCGAAGATGGTAATTACGATGCGCAAGGTAGAAGAGTCTGCAACGTTACCGATCCAGTTGTAAATGCGGATGTAGCCACCAAAAAATATGCTGATAAGTGTAAGGAAGTTTTAAAGAGCATCCTTAGCAAGAATATTTATAACATTGAGAATAAGTTATATTAGTTGTAATGTCTTTAAGGTTGGCGGTTGTCGAAGAATTACATAAGCCTGGGAGGAAGGATTTCGTGAGAAGACGAACCTTCGTCAAGCTTCGGGATGATCACTGGCAGACGGATTTAACCGAATTTATTCCGTATGCTAAAGAGAACCGCAACATATATATATATATATATATATATATATATATATATATATATATATATATATATATATATGTGTATATATATAGTATATTCTAACAGTGATAGACTGCTATTCTAAATATCTATAGACATTCCTAAAGTCGAAGAATGCCGACGAAGTTGGTCGAGCGATGATTTCTATTTTGAAGGAGGGTAGAGCTCCGGAAAGCTTGCAATCGAATCAGGGACATGAATTCTATAATAAACATTTTAAAGGGTTGCTGAAGAGTTATGCAATACATATTTACCTATGTTTCATAATATTAAGGTAACATGGACAACAAAATTCAAAGTTGGTGGTTACCTACGGATTTCAAAATATAAATCAATATTTGCAAAAGGTTACACTCCTAATTTTTCCATCGAACTGTTTAAGATTGCCAAGGTGAAGGTTGGTAATCCAGTTACATGTTTACTGGAGGATCTTCAAGCTAAACCGATACTCGGTCAATTTTACGCTGAAGAACTACAGAAAACGGACCATCTGAATATAATTCTCGTTGAGAATGTGTTACGGCGTAAGGGGAACCCGTTATATGTTTGATGGCTTGGTATCGACAAAATACATGATTCATGGATTAATAAAACATATTTTGTATAACATTATATTTTCGAACAATAAATAGTTTGTTATATAACATATGTATAGATATAATAATAATATAATTTTCTTAACCTATAGCATAATAGCAATAGTGATGATCATGATGATAGCTAATAATAGTAATAAATAATTTCTTAATCTAAAATGTAATAATAATAGATGTCTGAGCGATGAAGAAAGTAAAGAAAGTATATTATCTAGAGGCAAATTTTTTCTGTTAAAATCTTAGATTGCCTTCAGCTTTAATAGGTCATAGTTATAGTGTAAAAGATTATTCACCTTTAACTGACACATCTTCCCGCAAAAATTTATGAACGGTGTAACTTTCAGACCATGCTTGTAAGATATATATAAAAATAAACGTATATTATGTATATCAGTATTTTAATAAAGATTGATAGACTCCACATACATTTTTAAAATCGGAATAGAGCTTGATCACGGCTCCATCTAAAATTATATTAAGTAGATCTAGGTTCCTGCAATTCTCCAAATTTGAAAAAAAGTTCTAATAAGGAGGGTTTTCATCCTCTCTACTATTGTCTGACGCCTACCTTACGATTCCAGACGCCTACCTTCCGATTCTAGACGCCTCCCTTCCAATTCCAGATGGCCACCTTTTAGACGCCTAGCTTCCAGTATGTAGATTTTCCCACAAAGAACTGGCGTGAACAATGAAACGCATATTATGTAATACAGTATTTTATTAATGATAATAATGTAATTCCCAGAGGCAAAGGCTGAAGACTCTTCTACTTCCAATTTCAAATCAATGACTACGTTATAAATACTCTAGTTTTAACAAGTGGAGTTGACAAATATCAACAGACTTTGAAATTGTTCATAACTAGGTATAGAACCTTATGATAAAAACATGTGCATATATTGTCACATATGTATAATAACAGAAATAAATAGCTTTAGGATTAACCCAGATTGTTTATGTATTTTAATAGAGGTCGATCATGACTCCATCTAGAGGTATATTTTTAAACTTGGATTAGAGGTTGATCACGTCTCCACCTAGCGGTATATTTTTTAAAAGTAGATTTAGGTTTCTGTAATTGTTATGGAGGTAAAAATTTGAAATAGGTTTTGGAGGGTTGATGGAAAATTGTGCAGCACATGCGTATAGTGTATGAAAAAAGACAACCAATAAAGACTATATTAGAAAAACCAGTATCTTTCGCTTATTCATAGCTCTGTAAACGCAAATTTCTGTTAGTTACAATGAAGGCTGTTGAAGCGTTTGCAGTGCTGTGCAGTGCTACTGCACTAATTACTAGTAGTTATGACGAAAGCAATTTGGAGATGGTTGAAACTTATTTGCGTACATATGGCTACATAAATAAAGCTGCGGGCGCGTCGATAAATAATCATAGCTTAATCATTAGAAGTGCATTGAAATGCTTTCAAGAATACTATCGACTGCCTGCTGATGATACCCTAAATGATGAAACCGTAACGCTATTAACCACCCAAAGATGTGCCAACCAAGATGCTATCAATACGTACGCAACACATTCATATCATTGGAGGAAGCCTGTTCTAAGTTATCGTCTAGAGAGAACAGACGTGTAATGAAATTAACTGCAAATGCGTTTAAAGTTTGGGAAAAATACTTAAATTTAAAATTTAAATACAGTTCTAACAGTTACGATATAATAATATCGTTTCAACGATATAATAATTCTAGAGTAGCCGGAGGTAATCGCTGTAAATATCTGTTTGATGGACCTGGTAATATTCTAAGGCATTCCGACTTCAAGAAGAAGGATCAAAGTATAGCTGAAATACGTATGCACTGGGATGAGCGATGGTATCTTTGATACTCGCACGTTCCCCCGGAGGATCAAATCAGCTACTTTACTGCATTACTATATGCTTTAGGCTTACATCATTCTCATGATGTAAATTCTCTTATGTATGCATATCATGTGAAACATTTTCGTAATTTAGCGCCGGATGAGATAAGGGAGATCCCATCATTATACCATTCTACCGCTACTACATCTACTTTAGTCGAAATTACTACTACCTCTGCTAAGACGTCTGCTTTACCTGCTCCAGGCTTATGCAATATAGATATTGAATACTATTTGATTCCAAACAAGCGATTGTATCTGTTCTACAAGAATTGGGTTTGGATATCTGCTTTAAATAGTTTATATATATCGAGTCCGCTAAGAACTTGTTCGAGTGGTTGCCCTTCCTGTCAAGTACTTTTAAGCGCTTTGATGCAGTGTATCAGAGGCCTAACACTGATATCGTCTTTTTCAGCAGCGGATACATTTATCAGGTACAATTTCTTAGTTTACAACTCTATATCTGGATGGCCCCGAATATACGGCTCCTCTTACATCCCTGGTAGCAGTCATGTTTATGCTGCCGTAAACACTTATAGTGGGCGTACGCTAATCTTTCTCGGAACAAACCAGATAATTGAATATGATGAATGCCTTCAACGGCCAAGAGCGCATTTACTGCACGCGGATGTCTTTCTAAATTTACCATCAAAAATAACAACGATATTCAAATATATTAAAGGAAATCTATTCTTTATCGATAGAAACCATTTTTACGAATATAACGAGCGTACTGGATGTTATTTCCATTTCAACTTATCGAATACGTTCTCTTTCTAACGTCAACCAAAATTGAAAAGCTACTCTCATTGATTCACTATGTCAGCTTAAATATTTATGTAAATCACTCAGGATATTTCAAAATGCAAATAATATTTTTATTAACTAACTATCACATTGAACAATTATATAATGTTTTAGTATAGATTATTTTAGTATCATATGATAATGATGTCTAGATTTCACTGAATGTTGTAATTAACTTTATACGTTTAATGCAGTTCAGTAGCTATAAGCACTTCACGCCGCAATGCTTAGATTTACGTTCCAAGCCCGCTCCATGAAACAACGAAACCATTCAACAAAAGCACATTATTTAGCACGTTAAACGTAACAGGAATTATATACTCTCTATTTATACAATCCACGTTGATACCGGTTTTCCACCTTATTTTTATCTCGTTGAGATCCGGATGATATTCAGCCAACCTTATTTTTTATTTATTCCGTGTGGATGACAGGATATTATGTAATCTCCTGATATTACACTTTAAAAGCAAACACACGGAAAAGAACCGTAGTTTTTTTCCATCCTATGTTAGATAATCGACATTCGGGATTCTAAGTTGACTAACCATTTTCTAATACCCTATTTTATAAACTAAACGCCCTGTTTATGGCAGTATTTTATCCTTAGACATTATTTTTACTCCAGTGTGAGACGTGTTTCAACTTCATGAATGTATTTTACTGCTACTACTAGACATTATCCCTGAATTTTAGTTATTTCTTTTAAACGCGTTATGGTAGTATTAAGGACCTTTTGAGGATAGGACTTTTGTTAACGTGAGGAACTTGAAGTCCATGGCTCTTGGTTCTGGAGCTTTAGGGATAAATCTTAGAGTTTGTAAGCCTTGGTGGTATGTGAGTAGTGGTTAGGTCAGGTCTTGGTGATGTGGTTTACTTATTTAGGTTACTGGGGTTATTGTTTGGTTTTTTTTTTTTTCTTTAATTTTTTTTTAAATTTTTTTTTATTTTTTCCTAATTTTTTTATTTTTCTTTTAACTATTTTATATTTCTTTTAAATTTAATTTTAAAATAACTTTCCCTTTAAGAACTTTTTTTTTTAAATTTTTAAATTTTAACTAATAATCTTTAGGGGAAATAAGAAATCTAGAATCCTTTCTCTAAACTGATTTCGTACTTACACTTGAGCTTCATTACTGAATACGTCGCATTTCGCAACGCAAGCTCACAATGAGCGTATCGCAGCACAGTCGACGAAACGTATGCCACGCAGCACAGCACACACACATCACACTACACACACGAACGAAATATAACGCTGCTAAACTACTTGTTCAGATCATAGCGTATGCAACGATGTTTAATTAACGTTTGACAAACATTATTATAATCACAACATCATTTTAATTTTAACGCTTTATCGGCTGTCTACCTCACGTCATCATGCATGAACTTCCGTTTCCTGTGAGATCATCATCTGGACTGGATACATCAACCACGTCATCGCTTCATCATTACCTGAACGGTTATGTTTTTATGAAATCAATGTCCGCTGATGTTGGCTATACAGAGAATACATTATAGTAATGCTCACTGATGACAGTTACACTTTAAAGAGCAAAACACACGAGAAACGAGAACGCAGCTAGCTTTGGGTCTTAGTGCGCAAGCGTACTCGTCAATGTTAGATAATCGGACATATTCGGGGATGTCTGAAGTATTGACCTAACCATACTTCTAACATAGCCCCTGGGGCATGTTTATAAATCTAAACGCCTCTTTATGGTCGAGGTATTTTATCCTAAGTGAACAGTTAGTTATTTCTCTGTGCGACAAGTTTGTCAACGTTCAGAATCATTTTGATGTTAACACACTCTAACATAGTCCCTGGATATGTTTAAAATCTAAACGTTATGGTCGAGGTATTTTTAAGACGCCGGTTAGGTCAATACTCAGACATCCCCGAAGATGTCCGATTCTACCCGAACGTTGACGAGCACACTTGCGCACAAGACCAAAGGCTAGCTGCGTTCTGGCTTTAGGATAAAATACCTCGACCATAAAAGAGGCGTTTAGATTTATAAAACATCCCAGGGGCTATGTTAGAGTGTGGTTAGGTCAATACTTCAGACATCCCCGAATATGTCCGATTATACCTAACATTGACGAGTACGCTTGCGCACAAGACCCAAAGCTAGCTGCGTTCTCGTTTCTCGTGTGTTTGCTCTTTAAAGTGTAACTGTCATCGAGTGAGCATTACTATAATGTATTCTCCTGTTTATGAGCCAACATCAGCGGACATTAGAGATTTTACTGACTTGTTAATAAACTATTACAACATAACCGTTCAAGATAATGATGAAAGCGATGACGTGGTTGAGCTGGATGTATCTCACATCCAAGATGATGATTCACAGAAGAGAAAGAAGAGCAATGAGGTAGGGGGGAAGGGCAAATCTCAAAATCATGATGATGATGATGAGGACGACTCACGGTCAAGAAGAAGAAGAAACCGATAAAGCATGTTATTAAATATAATGATGTATTGTTGTTTATAATAATAATAATAATAATATATTTTCAAACGTTAAGCTTTCCTTCGGTTTTGTTAATAAACCTGTTTTTTCTAGCGGTGCTCCACCGTCTTGATTCATGTTTGCAAGTTTACAAGTTTTCGCTTTAGCGTGTTTTCGCTCTCGTGTGTGTGTGTGTGTGTGTGTGTGTGTGTGTGTGTGTGTGCATACGGTGCGAGCGTACGTACGGGCGTGCGAACGCTCGTACGTGAGCTTGCGTACGTGCGAGCGTGCGTACGTTCGTGCGTACGTGCGTGCAGGCGTACGTACGAGCGTTCGACGTGCGTGCGTACGTGCGAGCGTACGTGCGAGCCTGCGTGCGTGCGTGCGTGCGCGTTTTTTCGTTTGATCCTCGTGCTAAAGCAGTGCTAGTCGATTGTATGTAGTTGTAGGCCCTATTGTGTTGACTAAGAGCTATAATTGGAAGCGTTGTTGCTATACCTGGCCGTGGAGTTATGTTTAATCAGCTTTTTGTTTGACAGATGTATTTATTTATGATAAGATCAGGCTTGCATGTAAAGTAATATAGAGGTGAAACTAACTAGCTATGTGTTTTGCTGCTACACGTATCACAGTATTGAAGATTCTGTTTATGTATTAGAAAACGTATTACAGCTTCGAAACAGAGTGCAATAAAAAT
This sequence comes from Vesta saturnalis, assembly GCA_036346205.1. Lineage (NCBI taxonomy): Eukaryota > Metazoa > Arthropoda > Insecta > Coleoptera > Lampyridae > Vesta > Vesta saturnalis. The sequence continues at coordinate 719,833 of JARFJB010002020.1, forward strand.
TGAAGAAAGTGAATACGGTACAACTTGGCGAGCAGACTTAAAGGTTTTAAGTGGTACAGCATTCCCAGAGCAGCGTTGAAACCATTTAATTTAGACTAACCTCATGTCCATGTAATAATGTCTGATAAACTATTAGGGTTATTAGCTTGCTTTATAGGTTACAATATAATCGTTCAAGGTGAAGACGATGAGATGGTAGTATCTCAAAAGTTCGATGATGATGATACTCATGAAATTTCAAATAAAATTAGCTTACGTCACTCTTATTTTCAAATTAGAAATTTTTAAAACGTTTAGTTGACATTGCTATTAATCCCATCTGATAAAAATCCACAAAGATATATGCGGCAGAAGTGTTGAGATGCTTGAAATCGACCCCAGCCACAATAAGAATGTGTTTTCGACTTGTATGTGCTTCTAATCAACTACAGACACGCACTCGACCGAGTGCGATTATCGTAAACACGGATGCAGACAAACCAGACCAGCATTGGACCTACCTACATTGACGAGAGTGGTAACAGATTGTTTGAGTTTCAAACCTACTTGTTTCTAGGTTAACAATTTCTCAAGGTAGAATGAGTATGCTGTTGTGAAATAAAATTTCGTATATAGATAAAACATATAGTCTAAAGGTTAATTAATAGAAAACATTTTTAATAACATTTTTTCTTAGATTGCCAAGGTGAAGGTTGGTAATCCAGTTACATGTTTACTGGAGGATCTTCAAGTAAACCGATATCGGTCAAATTTTCGTGAAGAACTCGAAGGACCATCTGAATATAATTCTCGTTGAGAATGTTTACGGGTAAGGGGAACCCGTTATATGTTTGATGGCTTGGTATCGACAAAATACATGATTCATGGTTAATAAAACATATTTTGTATAACATTATATTTTCGAACAATAAAAGTTTGTTATATAATATGTATATATAATAATAATTATTTATTAACCTAAGCATAATAAAGTATATGTCATGATATAGCTATATAGTAATAAATAATTTCTTAACTAAAATGTAAAAAATAGATTACTGAGAGAAAAAGTAAAGAAAGTATATTACTAGAGGCAAATTTTATGTTAAAATTTAGTCAACTTAGCTTTAATAGTCATAGTTATAGTGTAAAGAATTCCTTTAACTGAACATTCCGCAAAATTTATGAACGGTAACCTTCAATACTCTTATAAATATTAAATATTAGTTTATGTATATAATTTTAATCTAAAGTTGATAGATCACATGTTTATCAAAAGTTGATCACGTCCATCTAAAATTTAATTAAAATAGCTAGGTTCCTATTCTCCAAATTTAAAAAAGTTCTAATAAGGAGGGTTTTCATCCTATTACTATTGTCTGACGCCTACCTTACGATTCCAGACGCCACTTCCGTTAGACGCCTACTTCCAATTCCAGATGCAACCTTTTAACGCCTCTTAGTTTGTAATTTTCCAACAAACACTGGCGTAACAATGAAGTGATTATGTAAACAGTATTTGATAATCCAGAAAGTAATTCCCAGAGGCAAAGGCTGAAGACTCTTCTATTGAATTTCAAATCAATGACTACGTTATAAATATCTAGGTTTTAACAAGTGCAGTAAATATCAAGACTTTAAATTGTTCATAACTAGGTATAGAACTATATAAAAACAGGCATTAATTCACATATGTTATAATAACAGAAATAAATAGTTTAGGATAACCCAGATTGTTTATGTATTTTAATAAGGTCATTGACTCCATCTAAAGGTATATTTAAATTGGATTAGAGGTTGATCACGTCTCAACCTAGGTATAATTTTAAAGTTAACTTTAGGTTTCTGTAATTGTTATGGTAAAATTTAAATAGGTTTTGGAGGCTTATGGAAACTTAGCGCAAGCGTTATAGTTACTAAAAGAACATAAAGCTATTTAAAAAGCCAGTATCTTTTGATTCATACTCTGTAAACAAATTTCTGTTAGTTACAATGAAGGCTGTTGAAGCGTTTGCAGTATGGTGCTATACATTTATTAAGTAGTACGAAAGCAATTGGATCATTAAACTTATTTATACATAAACAACATAAATAAACTCGGCGTCATAAATAATATAGCTTAAATTAAATCATTAAATGCTTTCAAAAATAATCGACTGCCTGCTATTACCAAATGATGAAACCGTAACGCTATTAACCACCCAAAGATGCCACCAGATGCTATCAATAACTGCAACATCTATCATTGGGAAGCCTTCAATTCGTCGAAGAAACGTGTAAGAATTAACTCAAAGCGTTTAAAGTTTGGCAAAATACTTAAATTACAATTTAAACAGTTCTAACATTACATATAATAATAGTTTCAAAATAATAATTCAACTAGCGGGGTAATGCTGTAAAACGTTTGATGACCTGGTAATATTCAGATTCCATTCAAGAAGAAGGTCAAAGTTAGCTAAATATATTTCATTGATTACATGGTAACTATATACATTAGTTCCCTGAGATCAATTAGGTCTTCTACTTCTTACTGACGTTAGGTTATCATTCTCATATAATTTTTATTATGCTTCAGACACACTTTTGTAATTTACGCGAATAATAAGATGTCCATCATTAACCATTCCGTATCTTATCTTGTGAAATTACTATTTACTTAAAAGTCAGTTCTAACTTCCAAGTTTGCAATTAAATATTGAAACATTATTCCAAAAACATTGTATCTGTTACAATTGGTTTGGAAACGTTTAAATAGTTTTATATATCGAGTCGCTAAGACTTGTCGTGGTTACCTTCCAAGCTTTTAACGCTTTGAGAGTTAAGATGGCCTAACACATCCATTCCAGCGGATCTTATCAGTACAATTCTAAAGTTTAGACCACTATCTGGAGCCTCAAAAGGCTCCCACAGCCCTGGTGCAATGTTTTGCTCCGTAAACTTATATGGCCGTCCTAATCTTTCTGGAACAAACCATAAAGATCTGATAGCTTATAAGCTCCAAACATTTATGACGGATGTTTTCTAAATTTACCATCAAAATAACAAGATATTCAAATTTGTAAAGAAATCTATGTTGAAAAACCATTACGAATTAAACGTCTGGATGTTATTACATTTCAACTTGAAAATCGTCTTTCAACGTAACCAAAAATAAGGTATCATTGATTCACTATGTCAGCTTAAAATTTATGTAAATATAGGAATTTCAAAGTAAATATATTTTATTAATAAATCACTTAACAATTATAGTTTATAAAATAGTTTTTAAATCATATAATGTGATTAAATAATGATTTAATAATTTAATACAGTACGTTAAAAAAGGTGAATTAATTTTTTAGATTGATTGAAAATAAACCCAATTATACTTCATGGTGTTTATCGGAAATGTTTGCATCTCATTATAATATTTTCCAATTATTTAAAATCCTTTCAACCGTAATACTCATGTGTTTATGCGCAACTTAATTTCGCTTTTCATATATCTTCTAACTTTATCCATTTCACTAAATGCATCATGTTCCTAAAAGTGTTTTCATTCTTCGCATTAAATTAAATTATTTTAATTTAAAATATAAATGTCAAAGATTAATTAAAATGTGCCAAAAGTTTTTTCATTATTCAAACAATTATTAAACTGGATGAATTGTTTCAATTAAACTTAAATATCTAATTTAATTATACGTTCATAATTACATTAATTATATTATTGAATGCGCGCGGAATGTTTCCGTTTCAACTTATCGAGAAAATGCAAACGCTACTTTTATTCCTTAAAACTTTAAATGTAATTATTACATATGGTGTTATGCGAGCGAAATGTTCCCATTTCAATTTATCGAACACCTTCTCTTTCTAATACTGTCTCTTCTTTCAATCTGAAAAGCTACTCATGCACTCATTATGACGTCAGCTTAAACACTCAGGATGTTATTTCTAGATGAACTTTATATTGAAATTTTTCAATGTAAATTGAATTTTTATTTAATGTTTTGAGTATTATTATTGAATATAATGCAATTACATACAACATCATACGATAATGATTTTTGTTGTAATTAGCTTTCTAACACATGCATATAGTTTTAATTCATAACATCAAAGTATTTTTATAATTTATCACCTTATTAGTATCAAATATTTATCAACAACATTATTTTCTATTTATTACTAAATCCTTTAATTAAACATTATTATTTTCAGCTATTTTATTACTTCAAAAACAATAATAAAATCTATAGCTAAAAATTATTATTAAGTTTATTAAATACATAAATAAAAAGTTTACCTCGAGTAGAATTTGAACCTACGACCTGTACTTTGCTAGAGTACCGAGCTAAACAATCAACTGCGCCATCAAGGTTCAAGCCCCAATCGATGTAAATTTTGTCTTTATGTATGTAGAACTGATGTAAATTCTAAATATAATTAGATTTCAGTCAAATTACTTATATTGATGGAATGTGAGCCTGCAATATCGCAAGGATTCACACATACCAAAGCAATTTGACTAATATTAAATTATTATACGTTTTTTAACGAATAAGTTCAAAGGTAAATATGTAGTTAAAAATTATTATTAATTTTATTAAATACATAAATAAAAAGTTTACCTCAAGTAGGATTTGAACCTACGACCTGTACTTTGCTAGAGTACCGCGCTAACCAACTGCGCCATCAAGGTTCAAGCCCCAATCGATGTAAATTTTGTATTTATGTATGTGGAACTGATGTGAATTCTAAATATAATTAGATTTCAGTCAAATTACTTATATTAATGGAATGTGAGCCTGCAATATCGCAAGTATTCACACATACCAAAGCAACTTGACTAATATTAAATTATTATAAGTTTTAATAATAATAATAATAAGTATTAAAAAAAAAAAAAAGAACTTATAATAATAATAAAATCTGTATTATAATTGTAAAAATGTAATTACATATTATAGTGTACATTATCAATTATTTTTTAGATCGCGAGCCGGATATTGATTACTGCAACCAGATGAAAAGCTACTCATTGATTCACTGACGTCAGCCTAAATATTTACGATTATATCACACTTTTTACGTTTCATATCTAAAACCCGGTTAGCTCAGTTGGTTATATGGACATGCATAGATTCATAATTTGACTTACTCGAGTTCGAATCCCGGTGCAAACAATTTTTTCAGGCTGTATCCTACAACCGGAAGTTCCTCTTCAACAGCAACAAACAAGATGTCTGCAAGGCCTCGCAGATTGCGACATCTCAACAACGCGGCGCCGGAAACCAACACACCAGAAGCCGCCGAAGACCTTTAAAGAAGCCCTCAGAAGCCGGCGAGGAACCTAGCGGGAGCCACTGAAGACGTCCAAGACGAAGACTCCAGAGGCTGTTAAACAATTCCAACATGGAGGCGCCGGGAACCAACAAACCAGAAGCCGATGAAGAGCTCTAAAGCAGCCCTCAGAAGTCGGCGAAGAACCTATCGGAAGCCGCCGAAGACGTCCTGAGGATCCTGAACAATTCCAACATGGCGGCCACGTCTCTCATTAGACTGCTATTGGCCAACCCCCTTCCTGAACTCAACAGGGGGCAAGGCCCATCCTCGCATCCCATTGGCTTGACGTCATTGATCCTTCCGGTAGGAGGAGCCACTCCCTCTTCTCCCATTGGTCCTTCAACCACAAACTTCCGGTAAGGGTGGGGCTTAAGTGCTCGCCAGGACGAACCCACCGATTTGTCTTGATAATGAGTCGGAATATGTAATGGGGTTGACTAGTTTTGAATCTTTTAATACTTTACAAAACGTTACTTCCAAGAATAGTCAACTGAAATTTGAAGAAACTAGAGCTACAATACCACCCCAATCATACGAAATCGTAGATGTGAATAAACATATAAATGATACTCTCTCATTAGACTGCTATTGGCCAACCCCCTTCCTGAACTCAACAGGGGGCAAGGCCCATCCTCGCATCCCATTGGCTTGACGTCATTGATCCTTCCGGTAGGAGAAGCCACTCCCTCTTCTCCCATTGGTCCTTCAACCACAAACTTCCGGTAAGGGTGGGGCTTAAGTGCTCGCCAGGACGAACCCACCGATTTGTCTTGATAATGAGTCGGAATATGTAATGGGGTTGACTAGTTTTGAATCTTTTAATACTTTACAAAACGTTACTTCCAAGAATAGTCAACTGAAATTTGAAGAAACTAGAGCTACAATACCACCCCAATCATACGAAATCGTAGATGTGAATAAACATATAAATGATACAGTGAAGGGTTCGAAAAAACATTTTTATTTACGGGCGAAAAATAACACTATGAAAGCAATTATGAAAGCAACGCATGATATTAAGTTTAATGTAGAAAATTCTATAGGACCTATGCTGGGATTTAACAAAAAAGTTTACAAAGGTCATGAACTGCATAGCTCTGAAAATCCTATTAACATTATCAAGATTAATTCGTTAATTATCGAATGCAATATAACAAGTGGAAGTTCTAAAATAGGAGAAGCATCACATATTATTCATCATTTTTTCCCAGCGTACCAGCGGAATACAAAATAATTGAATCCCCTAAATGCCATCTATTCACCTATAAATATAGCCACCATTTCAACCATAACACATAAAATAGTAGACCAAGAAGGAAACCTCGTCAATTTTAACGGTGCGTGTAACCACAGCAAGGTGAACTGTAAAAGATCGAAGTGTGGAAATGCGAGAGTCAGTAAGCGGTCTATCCTCAAAGCTTTGCGAGCGCAGAATAGAGCGTACTTGCAAAATCTTGGTTTTATAGTAACACAATGAGTATATTAAACGTAAACGAAAAAGTTGTTGTTCACAATGCAATAGTAAATTCCAAACTATACACCCATCAAACGTATACTAGGAGATTTGGAAACAATGATGACATCAGAATACCCATTCAGGAAGACATGTGCACTTTACCATCAGAAAGTTACGTCTACGTAGAGAGATTTCTGAGGGAGGATGGTGCTGTCTCTAACACCGCGCGGTTTGTCAATAATGGCATTGAACTTGTATTCAGTGAAATTAGATACGAAATGAATGGAATAGTGGTAGATTCTGCGACGAATAATGGCTTAACGTCTACAATGAAAGGGTTGGTATCATTGACACCCAACGATCTCGCACGCCATGAAAATGCGGGTTGCTTTCCTACCTCAAATAGCACAATAACAAATGCGTTAGGGTATTTTAATGTTTGTGTCCCTTTGCGAATGCTACTTGGCTTTGCGGAAGACTATAATAAAGTGATTTTGAACATCAGACAAGAATTGGTTTTAATTCGCAGTAACATTGATAAGGATGCGGTAATATCAACTGTTGCAGATGTAGCCATAAAGGTTGACATAGATAAAATGTATTGGAAAGTTCCGCACATCATTCCAGCATTAGTGAAGGAATTGGCATTGATGAAGTATATTAATAAAAACAAAACTCTAGTAGCATTTAGAAGTTGGGAAACACACATGTATCCAGCAGTTCCAACAACAGATGAACATACATCGGCAATCAAAACATTGACTAGTATAAAAACACCTAGATACATTATTTTCGGATTTCAAACGGGATGATAAAATAATGTTTCTCAAGGTATGAGCAGATTCGATAAATGTGCACTAAAGAATATGAGGGTATTCCTTAACACGAATCGTCATCCGTATGAGAATTTAAACGTTAATTATGATAATAAATGCTTTGCTACATTGTACGAAATTTTTGCTAAATTTCAAATGTCATATTGTCAATGAGATCGTCAACCATTACTCACACCTGCTCAATTTACGGCAGTCGCACCATTGATAGTGGTAGACTGATCGAATCAAAAAGAGACATTGCACTCTAAAGCAGTAGTATTTCGTGTAGAATTCGAAACGGCAGTCAACTTACCGGCGAATACAACAGCCTGTTAACCCATGATCGCTTAGTTACGTAAACCGTTAACAGCAAAGCAGTAAGACAGCTGTAATACGATGCCCGTCCTAGTCGATGTACAAGGGTTTAAAATTTCAAAAGCTTTTATACCGAAAGAACTCGAAATTTTTAATGGAACACAAGTCGCCCGCTATATGTTTAAATCACCGTATCCATGGCATACGTTAGATGCGGAGAGTCGTCGCCAAGCTACTTTTGTTAATGCATAATCTCAACACTGTATAAAATGGAAGAGGAGCATACACCACCCCAATTTCGAAGAATTCTCAGTCGCTTGATTCAACCTACAGATACTATCTACGTCAAGGGTAGAGAGAAAGCGGATTACATCAGAAAATTTGTTACACAACCCGTTATAGAACTTGAGGAACATCATTCCTGCTTTGCAACCAGTTTGTTATAATCATTGTAAACATTATGTTACTGCTCTCTTTCTAATGTATACCATCTGTACGATACTTATGTAATGCACCACAGCTTTTATTACATAGAAATTGTAAATACATATTTTGTTTATTTCCTCTATATATTACACAGTATGAGTACATTCTGTATATATTTCCTCGATAATGAATTATGGCATAATATTAGTCTATATTCCACTAAAAAATTACTACATGAAGTAGTCGACCTGGAATGTTCTATCGATATTATACATATTAACATGCATGGTTATGTATGTTCATAGCTTCATTATGGAGATAATATATACATCTAAAACTAACAAGCATCAGTAACCAAACTATTAGTTACTATCTCTATTATACAAATTTATTTGCCTAGCAACCTCTAGTAGACTGCTCAAAGGATCGACGTTGTCCAATTTCGGAATTTGCCAAAGCCCCCACGCCAATGTTGTACACGTGTCACGCAACCGATACCGTTTGTCATCCTGGGACCTAAAGGCAATTTTGTTTAACACCTCAGTGTATATATCATGCAAAGTTGATCTATTTATCAGACGCCTCCGCAACAAATTTGTAGTCTACCGACGTCAGCACTTTTTGAATAACGATTTTCTTCACACCTTTCGCTTTCTTAACCACTTGATCATCAGCAAGCTTCACACAATAAGATTTTGATCCTGCTCCATAAAAATATTGAATAGCTTTCCCTGCATACTCATTCTTCATTATTCTGACTACATATGTATTCGTTGTAATACCATGCAGACCGTTTCGATAGCTGGACGTGTCATATTCATCAACATTATTTCGCAAATGCGCATACACATCAGTTGTTATCTCGACAATTGAAGAATCTGTGTGGCCCACTATATGTTTAAATCACCGTATCCATGGCATACGTTAGATGCGGAGAGTCGTCGTCAAGCTACTTTTGTTAACGCATAATCAACACTGTATAAAATGAGAAGGGGAGCATACACCACCACCCCGATTTCGAAAAATTCTCAGTCGCTTGATTCAACCTACAGATACTATCTACGTCAAGGGTAGAGAGAAAGCGGATTACATCAAAAAATGTGTTACACAACCCGTTATAGAACTTGAGGAACATCATTCCTGTTTTGAAACCATTTTGTTATTATCATTGTAAATCATTATGTCACTGCTCTCTTTCTAATGTATACCATCTGTACGATACTTATGTAATGCAGTAAAGCTTTTATTTAATAAAAATTGTAAATATATATTTTGTTTATTTCCTCTATATAATACACAATATGAGTACGTTCTGTATATATTTCCTCGATAATAAATTATGGCATAATACTAGTCTATATTCCACTAAAAAGTTACTACATGAAGTAGTCGACCTGGAATGTTCTATCAATATTATACATATTAACATGCATGGTTATGTATGTTCATAGCTTCATTATGGAGATAATATATACATCTAAAACTAACAAGTATCAGTAACCAAACTATTAGTTATCTCAATTATACAAATTCATTTGCCTAGCAACCTCTAGTAGATCGCTCAAAGGATCGACGTTGCCAAAGCCCCCAGGCCAATGTTGCACACGTGTCACGCAATCGATACCGTTTGTCATCCTGGGACCTAAAGGCAATTTTGTTTAACATCTCATATATCATGCAAAGTTGATCTAAACACGGACATTTTACACATTACTGTTTTATCAAACGCCCCCGCAACAGATTTGTAGTCTACCTACGTCAGCATTTTTTGAATAACGACTTTTTTAACACCTTTTGCATTCTTAACCACTTGATCATCAGCAAGCTTTGGACAATAAGATTTTGATCCCGCTCCATAAAAATATTGATATTGCATACTCATCTTTCATTCTTCTGACTACAGATGTATTCGTTGTAATACAATGCAGACCATTTTGATAGTTGGATGTGTCATATTCATCAACATTATTTTGCATATGCGCATACCCATTAGTTGTTATCCCCACAATTAAAGAATCTGTGTCTGTATAGAGCAACGTTACATTATTACCGTAATGACTGCGCAAGGTATCGTAAAAAAATCGATACCTTATAATTTTGGAAAGATTTAAAATACTAAATCCAAAATGTACGGGTTTGTTATAAGTAACGACCGGTTTGGACAATTCCACTGCAAATAATTTATCAGTAAATTGAATAAAATTCTTAAATTGCAGTTTTGCGACGTACCGTGCTAGACCCAAACGACGACCGTTATTTTCCCAATGGGTTAATAACTTTATTGCTCTTCTTTTGTCGACATTCTCCATTGTTTTACCAACTACACCATTGTCCATGCATTTAAAGAAATCCTTTTCGAATTTGCTCTTGGTTTGATTCCGAAGAGTTGTGTTAAGGTCTATGTATGGTACTAGTCAAGGACTTTGACGAAACCGTAAAACTCTATGAATATGAGTAACAATTAACCCATGCTGTATACATTGTTTTAAATATCGGTAATGTATAACATAGTTGGCCTTATGACATAAGTTGGGAATTAATTTTTCCTCCTTGGAATATGGTACGCAGATCATTTCGGGACAAAAAGGATAATCATTGTGTTCATCATGCAGGTGGTGTAGATAGTGTATATCAACGTCTAGTACAAACCCTAAATCGTCGTCATCATTAATCATTAATACATTGAAGCGCCTAATTTCCTCTTTAGTTAACCACATAAACCCATCATGAAGGAGATATTGCTGCATACTCTATCCGTATAAATTCGTGGCATCTAAATACTGTAAAATACTTTTGGACTATTAGGGTCATTATTTGGGACAAACTCGTTGTTAGCAATACTTTTATGCTTAACATCAGTACTCATTCTGTAAGGAATATTTTTCTTAAAAAAGTGGTATATATCCATATCAGTCAATAATTCTAACTCTACTTTAGTACATTTCAACGTGACACCCCACCCCAATCTAGGTATTGTAGCACACTGTGCTAGTTCTAATCCATACATGTTTATACACAGCCGTCTAAAGTTTTCGAACACGTTAGGCAACAGCAACACGTCTGATTTTAAATATATTTCAGCATAATCCCCGAGTGAATTACACTTAAAGTGACCCTACAGCAGTAGGACGCGACAGTACTCTTCATCGTATATATTTTCATCACGCATTTTATTGTAGAATTTGTCATAGGAAGGTACAGTGACATCGTCTAATTTATTAAAATTGTCTACGTACGCGCAGGAGAAATTACCTTTCTTTCTAACTAAGTTAAAGTCATTATCATCAAAATATTTCCTTACCTCTCTACATTGATCTTCTGATAAATTATGAGATAAGATTATAAGGATGCCGCCATGAACCCACAACTATCGACAAATCGCAAATTTATGTACTTCTTTTCCCTAAGGCCGCGACCGTTAATAAATTCGTCTACATAAATATGCTTACCGAACGTTATATATTTTTCATTAGTAACAGGGAGCACGGTAATTTCTTCAGTTTCACTCGCTAACTGTTTGATGAACAAGTGGACATCATAACCACTGAGATTATAGAAACAAACTGGGAAAATGTATGTAATTGATAGCTGAAATTTGAATGTGCCGCACCACGATTTGTAACAACGTCCGTAAAAAGCTTGTCGCATATATAACAATTAACAATTTTGTTCATGTATCACCAGTTGTTCATCAGTTAGTGCTGACATTGGTACAACAGTTTTCGAATGCTCATTATATATACGTTTCACATAACTCTCGAGTCATGTAATAAATACCTACGCGGCATTAACCCCTCTATAAAGTTGTAATTTAGACCAAGCATCGTTTACACCGCACTTAATAAAATAACTGAATGAGTATGGTACATGTTTACACGTTTTTATCGTGTACGGTTGTTCGGGATCGGGTTCAGCCCTATTTACCGGTACTAATAGAGCTTCAAAGTGTGCATTTATTACGAACGGTAGAAACATCTGTTTTGACAGTTTCGAAACGCAATTATATTTTTCGCATAGAACCCCTCGATTCTGTCCTTTCTTTGCATTACGCCAGGTAATTTAGTATATACGAAATTACAGTTACCAGACACAAGTCGAGTTAATTGCTTCTGTGTTCTAAAGTAATGAATACACGAAGAAAAAAAATATTTTGCTCTATTACGTCGGCTTATTTGGTTGCTAAGTAAACGTGAAAAATTTTTTATCCATACATAATGCTGAGTCTTCCTTTGGTTACTGACTAATAGTAATAAATTAACTGGAATACGCTAACCATCACGATACGTATCCTTCAGTCCATCAATATTGATGGAGGTATTATTGTTGGACTCAAACGTTGAGATGTTAGTCAGCTTAACAAGAAATTCTACACCATTCCAGTTGCATAGCATCTTGAAATCAGGGTAAGAAGTCGCCCGTTGTGGTAACCTCGTCGGTATCACTAATGCTGATACAATAGCCCACGCAAAGCTGCAATTATCACTATTCTTCACATTCACTATGGCATGTTTATGCGAAATTTCACGCGGGACATTCATATAAGATTAACCCGTAGTAGGAGAAAATTTCAGCATGTTTACTTATATTGACTCACTGATAATCATCGCACAACCAAAACGGCTCGACAGATATACTTAAAATTTTGACAGGACCGTCCTTTCGTGCTCTAGGCGTCCAATAAGAAGCAGTTTTTCGAAATAAGTGCCAAAAAAAGTAAAAAAAAAGGATTTTCTGACCAAAGCGGCGCCTCGCGTCTGAAATATCAACTCGATCGAAAAAATCTCGGACACGTCGATTTTTATTTTCAGTCTGCCGTCTTCTACGACGGTCAAAAAAATTTTACAGTGGCGTGCGGTCGGGTGTGGGTGGAAGTAACTGATGTATTAACCGTAAACCGTTGGTCCTAGAGACATGAAATTTGGAGGGTGTATTCTTTGTGAAGTATAGGTGTTGACTAAGAAAGGGTTTTTAGAAATTCCACTCCTAAGGGGGTGAAATGGGGGTTGAATTTTTTGTGACACTTTTTATTCTATGGGTCGATTGGCTCGAAAATTGGTACACATATTCCTCAATTAAAATTATGAGACGTTTATCACGTGTTCTATGCAATTTTTTGATACCACGCGAAATTCCACTCCTAAGAGGGTGAAATGGGGGTTGAATTTTTTTGTGAAACTTTTTATTCTATGGGTCGATTGACTCGAAAATTGGTACACATATTCTTCAATTAAAATTATGAGACGTCTATCACGTGTTCTACACAATTTTTTGATACCACGCGTAATTTAGCGACCAAAAGTGTTAGTTTAATTGTTTAACTTTTCTAAATATAATGTAAGGTAACTAAAAAATAATTAAATATAAATGAAAATGATTAAAATGTATTATTGATATTTTACAGAAGCAGGCGGCTTTGAAAGTTTTTTTATAAGTTAGGTCTATCTGAAATGAAATTTTAAACGTCATTCTGACATAGATTACTGTTTTTTTTACAATGTTGCCTGTTTTCGTTATGAACGTATGAGAGGTTACAATTTGTTTTAATTTTTACCTTCCAACCGAAATATACATATGTAAGTATAGAAGGTTATGCAATTGACGTTTTAAGTTAGCATCTATACTTGAAATCAAATAAGAATAAAGTAGAGGGCGCTTGAATTCAAGTTATGTTTACACTGCTATAATGTATATATGGCGGCAAAATAATAACAAGCAAGCCACTCACTTGGAAACAACAGTTTCAATCACTGATGTATTCAAAGTTGCTGTATACCGTAGCGAAGCACGGGCATTCCGATAGTATATCATATTTAGTTTGAAAAGATTTTAATTCTGTACTTTTTCTACTGTTTAGAAAGTACTACCCAACTCCACATCTGCAACTGAATTTGTATTGGTTTCAAAACATTCACTTTAACGTCACCCATAAACGTCTGCACATCCGTGTGGGTATTGCATGGTGATAGTCTATACGAAACAATGCGTTGTTTAAAAGCATTGCAAATCACTTTAACCCCATTATCAACGCGTAGACACACATTTGATTTGTGTCTATTGCTTCTAAGGTGTCCTTGATTAGCATATCGAGGAACATCAATCGAACAATTAGAGCAGTGCACAATTTCAACACTTTGCTACTTTTTTTTGTACTGGTTCGTTGCAAAAGACACCAGACGCCTGCAACTGCACAAGAATCCATCATCTACTCAGAGGGACCTAAATGTCGGGAGTAGAAAACCCATTGGCCAAGAGAAGAGGTTTACTTCTAACGACACGGCTTCCATTGGTTAGGAGGACCTCGTCTCCTATTGGTCAGCTTCAAACTTCCGTCTCATATTGGCCAAGATAGGAACTTATGTTCAGAACTACTTAACATATTGGCAATCAGCGAAAGCTTATGTCAAAAGCCTCCTTTCTTATTGGCTCGAGGACCCCATATCGGTTTAGATTTAAGGTTACGTCTCCCATTGGCTGACGGTAGAGATTTACGTCTAAATCCACGTTTCCTTTTAATCTGACGTTAGCTAACCACTTTTCCGGCGTTTTCATTGGCTGGGGCACGGAGCCTACGGTTAAGGACGCCTGTTCCATTGGGCTGGATGCAGAATTTATGTTGCCCATCGGATTAAGTCAGGGATTAAGTCACAGGGGAGGGGGCTCATAGCCGCTCACCTTTTCTACTGGTGCCAGTGAAGTCAGTGTCTGCTTGGACCAAATGGGACTATGTCTACTTTTAGGGCTCATAAGGCCTGGTATCTGGAGAAGTATAAATCAATGAGCTCTAATATTGTTTTAAAACCCACTTATAGGATGAGTAGCTACAGTCCCACAACGAAAGCAGTCGCTGCTTTCTTATTTTATGTTACATTCATTTTATTAGTTAGGATAGCAATGCAAACAAAAAAGTTCCTGTATCAACTTGGCTCGTAAAACGCACCATTACGGAGATACAGGGTGTTTAGTTTTCCATTTGATAAGTTAATTTATTTAATATTTCCGTTAGTTTTCAATAAATAGCTTTCAAATTTGTAGCATTGCCTATAATTCTTATGCCGAATAACGTGATTTATCTAATTTCAATGTATCGTGTAGATGGCGCTAGTTGCCGAATATTTTTGTGGTTAAAAATGACGTAACTTTTTTCTAACAAAAAGTATCAACTTTTCAAAGGCACGATTGGATTCTGCGATCAATGTTGCATACAAAAGGTATACCTTATTGAGCTCGCTATCTGTAACCATTTCCGAATAAAACTAAATTTTACATTTCAATTTTCAATTATTGGTATCATTACAATTCGGAGAAGTCAGTAGAATATTATTGAAATAAATGATTATAAACAGATTTAACTGAAAATATGAATAAATTACCGATAATGATATCATTTCAATTCTCAAAGTGTCCTTCATTTTCCTGTATACACTGTTGCAGTCTTCTCATAAGTAAAAATACTACACGATTTAGTCTTTGCTCTTGTACTATTTCATTGAAAGCGTCTTCAATTCGCTGGCGCAGTTCCTCAACAGTTTCAATCAACGTATGAAACGCGATATCTACAACCGTTGTCGATAAAAATTAAATTTTGCATTACGTGGACCTTGTTCGTGTGTAATCCAATCATACAATCGCATTCGTATGGCACTGAACCGTAAAAAAAGTAGGCACTGACAGTAGCTTGCTAATATTTCGCTATCTGTCATTAACGTTTAAATTGTTTGAAATTGTGTTTTGCATCGTTGTTAAATTAAAATGCCGCACTACACATTTTCAGAGCATGTTGATATGCTGCTGGTGTTGGGTGAATGTCTTGGAAGTGCACGGGCTGCTGTGAGACGGTACAGTAAAAAATATCCTAGAAGAAATCGGCCTAATTATAAAACATTTCTGTCTACTGAACGCCGCTTACGTGAAAGTGGAACTTTGAAGCCTCAGACTGCTGGTAGGGGAAGACGAAGGACGGTGAGATCAGTTGCAAATGAGGAGAATATTTTGAATATTACTGAAGATAATCTCACTGTTAGTACTAGGCGTGTGTCACCACAAATTCAAGTGTCTCAACCAGTTGTTTGGAGAGTTGCAAAAGAACAACAATTGCATTCCTACCATTACCGTCAAGTCCAGGATATTTTGCCAGGTGATAGACCCATACCCATGAGATTTTGTGGATTGCTCCTGAGGAGGCATGAACAGGACCCCAACTTTCTTTTAAATATCATCTTTAGCGATGAGGCTACTTTCACCAGAAACGGAGTGTTTAACATGCACAATGAACATGTTTGGGCCGATGAGAATCCGCATGCCAGAAAAACTACTCATTACCAACATTCTTTCAAAATTAATGTCTGGGCTGCAACACTTGGGACTGAACTTCTAGGCTACCGCATTCTCCAAGGTAATTTAACCGCAGAAACGTACCACGATTTTTTATGCAATCAACTTTATGAACTTTTGGAAGACATTCATTTAGCGAGGCGTGGACTATGGTACATGCATGATGGGGCCCCTCCCCATTTTAGTCGACAGTGTCGTGTATGGCTATCCGAAAATTTTCCAAATCAATGGATAGGCTGAGGCAATGAGGCTCCTTTAATTTGGCCCCCTAGGTCACCAGATCCCAATCCTATGGATTTCAATGTTTGGGGACAAGTGAAAAATAAAGTATATCCTCAATTGATTGAAACTGTTGAGGAACTGCGCCAGCGAATTGAAGATGCTTTCAATGAAATAGTACAAGAGCAAAGACTAAATCGTGTAGTATTTTCACTTATGAGAAGACTGCAACAGTGTGTACAGGAAAATGGAGGACACTCTGAGAATTGAAATGATATCATTATCGGTGATTTATTCATGTTTTCTGTTAAATCTGTTTATAATCATTTATTTCAATAATATTTATTGACTTCTCCGAATTGTAATAATACCAATAATTGAGAATTGAAATGTGAAATTGAGTTTTATTCGTCATTTTTGACCACAAAAATATGCGGCAACTAGCGCCATCTGCACGATGCATTGAAATTAGATAAATCACATTGTTCGGCATAAGAATTATAGGCAAAGCTACAAATTTGAAACCTATTTATTGAAAACTAACGGAAATATTAAATAAATTAACTTATCAAATTGAAAACTAAACACCCTGTATCTCCGTAATGGTGCGTTTTACGAGCCAAGTTGATAGGAACTTTTTTGTTCGAATTGCTATCCTGCATCAGCTCTCTAATTTTGACCACCTATTTTAGAATCACCTTGTATATTATAACAAATAACTTTAGTTTACTAATAATATATAATGTTTCATTTCATGCTTTGCGTTTAAGTTGTACTTTACTTCAGTAAATGGCGTATTACGTGGCATTTACCAATAAATTTCAAAACCTTTCACCATACCGGGTTTATGGGATAAAAGGAAGTTAAAAAAACTCGTTTTTCGACCAGAAAATATAAATTGTATGTAAATTATAATTGAGATAAACAAAAATAAATTAGAACGAACATATGGCTCGTTACTGTAATTCTTCGACTAAGCTCATTACTGTACATTTAAACATTCCGAACGGCTTATCACACTTTGAAGGACCATCAACACCCTTACATTTGTTAATAAGAGTATCAACTAAGCTTTGAGATTTATCGCCAACCACTTTAGTTAAAAATTCGTTATCTAGTAGATCTCCATCCTTAACTAAGTTTAATTTCGTCATTATACAATCAATATAACATTTAAGTGTTTCGTCTTCGGAAAATTCAAAATTTTTCAATGCTTTGCCGATTAGATCTGGGTTAACTTTAGTTTGATCAATACAACTTTGTCTATAGGTGATTACAACTTCATTTAGATTATTGCGTGCTTCATCTATTGTCTATAAAAGTTGTTAATGTAACAGTGAAATTATCAAGATACTTGAAAGTTGCTTACCAGTTGGTGAGAGAAATCAAAAATTGACAGCAAAAGTACAACCACAAATCGATTCATTGTACGTTCAATTGTAGAATGAATAATCCGATATTAAATTGCTGTACTTATACTCAAACCTTCAAAAACACCTATCATAATTGTGAGAACAGTTAACAATGATGAATAAAAAGATTTCGTAAAATATAATTGATGTGACATTTGCATATAATAGCATTACTAAAAACAGTAATCATCGGGCTTTTATTAATATCTTCACTTGATCATATTTTAACCTCAAAATATTCGCTCGTACATAATTTCCTAGTTTTTTTTAACACGTATAGTTACAAAGAATTTTTTTATTGAACACCTCACTTCCCATCGGAATTAATTCAGTCAGTAGAAGCACCTCGTATCAGTCATATATAAAATATATAAACGAAAAGTAAAAAGCCACTGCGGCGTAATCACTACGTAGCAGCACACACAATTTATATTTATTTCTTGGTAACATCCAGATGCCAGCCACTTGACCTATAGTGATAATTTAAAACTTTTAAGAATAAGAAAGTATTGATTTTTTAAGGAACTTGCTTTCCTATCGAGCTTCTTAACTTCCACACAGACACACAGACACACAGACACACAGACACACAGACACACAGACACACAGACACACAGACACACAGACACACAGACACACAGACACACAGACAAACAGACACACAGACACACAGACACACAGACACACAGACAAACAGACACACAGACACAAAGACACACACACACACAGACACACAGACACACAGACACACAGACACACAGACACACAGACACACAGGCACACAGACACACAGACACACAGACACACAGACATACAGACACACAGATACAGGCACACAGGCACACAGACACACAGAGACACAGACACACAGACACACAGACACACAGACACACAGACACACAGACACACAGACACACAGACACACAGACACACAGACACACAGACACACATACACACAGTGACACAGACACACAGACACACAGACAAACAGACACACAGACACAAAGACACAGACACACAGACACACAGACACACAGACACACAGACACACAGACACACAGACACACAGACACAAAGACAGACACACAGACACACCGACACAGACACACAGACACGCAGACACAGACACACAGACACACAGACACACAGACACACAGACACACAGACACACTGACACACAGACACACAGACACAGACACACAGACACACAGACACACAGACACACAGACACACAGACATACAGACACACAGACACACAGACACACAGGCACACAGACACCCAGACACACAAACACACAGACACACAGGCACACATGCACACAGACACACATACACACAGACACACAGACACACAGACACACAGACACACAGACACAGACACACAGACACACATACACACAGACACACAGACACACAGACACACAGACACACAGACACACAGACACACAGACACAGACACACAGACACCCAGACACACAGACACACAGACACACAGACACACAGACACACAGACACACAGACACACAGACACACAGACACACAGACACACAGACACACAGACACACAGACACACAGACACACAGACACACAGACATACAGACACACAGACATACAGGCACCCAGAGTCTAGCGATTCTGAATCATTGTTTATCTTCAAAATGCCTAAACAGAATTAAACTAGAGATGAGTTGGAAACGGCGTTATCGCCAATTAGTAAATTGAGTAATTTTGAAAAATTTTGAAATCTTATTGCTGATTTTTCACTTAACGTCGCTATTTATTTAAAATGTCTGAGCGGTGCAAAAACTACAAACACCTGTTAACCGGTCTGGTATGTTTATCTCCCACACACCAATGTCTAAATTTGACGAACTATCACGAGTCGAACTGTCAAAATTCAAACCCAATACTGTATCATATTTATCAGAAATTGATCCGCTTCTAAAACGACGCTGCCAGTTATTAGAGAAAATTGAGCAGGATAAACAAAGTTGCTCTATTACAAATAGTACCGGAAGTCCTCCTAAAGTAAAAGCCACGTGCCTACCACATAGAATAAAGATGAGGAAGATTGTGAGCGCGGCTTACGTCTAACGACAAGTTAATCGTAGCGTACTTTATTGGCTAGGGTAGTTTTGAAGTGTTGATAAATGATGAATCTGATTAGGTTAGTTAAAAAGAAAGAGAAAACGTTGTAGTAAAATTGATAAGGAGAGTGAGCAAGAATTGAGCGCTACAAGCTTGGAAAACTGAATTATGGTTTAATCAGAATGGCTCTGTAAAGCTTGAACCAGGAAGAAGAAGCAAACATATTAAATAAACACCAGTTGCCTTTGATGACCTTAATTTATTCAAAATCTCAATATAAGGACTAGACACGTTTAGTGTGCTACGCAAGGATTATTCTTTAGATTACATTTTCGCCAAATTTTGTATATAAATAGATATGAACATAGGGTTCACACCTATCTATAACAAGCAAATCTCTACAATAACAATTTATATTAAAGATTCCCCAAAGACTGGACAAATTTCGTATATTAACACATATAAGGGTTCACGTCAAATACGTCTTGACGAGGGCAAGCCGCAATATTTAGCTAATAGCAACCACACGAATAAAATTGATACATTTCTACAAGTACTTAATACACCTCTCGGGTTGGTAAAAAGACCTTTCAACGTGTTGTCCTGAAAAGGGAGTTTCACATCTAACAGATTAAACTTCAACTTGAGAATGCGATAGCTCAACTTGCCATTTTATACAAACTCACCCATAATAATAACAATCAAACCCTCATATAAATATTTTTAGGGAAGACTGTTCAGCTCACACTTGACTTAATTTTAATTTTACATATAAATACGTAGACGGTTAGAATTAGGTCGCGTATAACCTGAACATTCCAATCCACAATATAAAATCATACTTAAATGTAAACAAATTTAAAAACAAAGTGTCCCGCGCTAAAGTTTGACGTAAAAGTATAAGTTGGACTATAAACACAACCGGTATGACAACAACATTTAAGCTACTGCGCAGACGGTAGCACCATTAGGTATTAATTCCCAAACCATGAAATGGACGATTTTGCTAACACAAGACTGGTTGTGGTTCACAAAAATTCTGTTATAACTATCCTAAATTAGGTTATCTTAACCATGAAATAAAATAGTTAACGTTTCTGTCAATTCACTTCAAATACCCAGTAGTGCGTTATTTACAAACGACGTACAAATTATGACGGTTATACTAACAAAGAAACTGTAGAACAGCTTCCGAAACAAAATAATGTAAATAGTTCGTTATAATTTCAGAGGTATAATTAATTTAATCAACCTTATTATTTTGTGGAAACTATATCGACCACTGCAGAAGGCAGTTTCCGTAAACTTGTAATGTAAATTTATAGAAGACATTAATTAACATATGCGATCATGGATAGCTCTGACCTGTTTGGACGAGCAGTTATACTTTGGCCCCTATCATCGTGACCACCAGCAATGTAAATAAAACGGTTAGAGAGAAGAAATATCTATCATCAGTACAGCATAAGGCAAATTCCACATAATGTCAATCAATCGAAGGCGAACGACGGAGAAAAGACGAACAAGACCCAAAACAGGAACAAAGACAAGGACAATAACCAAAATAAAAGAAAGCTATAATAAGATAATGTAGGTAATTGTAATTTGATCAGATAACGTTTCTTTACCTTAGCGGTGGCAGGTCCATTCGTGGTATATTAACGAATACTGCTAATGATCAGTCTTGAGACTAACCATTTAGTTATTAATAATGTTTCGGCACTGAACGAAATTAAAAAATTACAAGGAATTGAAGGAACGTAGATACCTTATTCCTTTAGAGAAAGCCATTACTCTTTTATATTCGCCACAAAATCGCGATTAGTAAATCTCAGATAAATAAGTATATTACAATATACATGATGTTTCACGTAGACCTTCAATTAGACGTTTCTAGAGTACTGCGTGTATTAGAATTCTGAGGATTTGTACTGGGGTTTTTCGCAATTTCCAATCGATTAAAAATATTGTCATTGTTGTACGACTTTCGGTTCTACCGGAAGTCGACGTCAACTCGCTTACTTCAAATGGAATGTGCCGTTTCTTATTTTATTTTCAGATTCTACGTCAAATTTAAGGGTAACTTTCATACTCATCTTTAATAGTTTTCGAGATATCTTGAGTTTTCACAAAAATTATCAAAAAAGTTAGTTTCATTTACTCCGTCATAT
Organism: Vesta saturnalis; assembly: GCA_036346205.1. NCBI lineage: Eukaryota > Metazoa > Arthropoda > Insecta > Coleoptera > Lampyridae > Vesta > Vesta saturnalis. The sequence goes on from JARFJB010002020.1 coordinate 742,373, forward strand.
CTCCGTTAGTTTTTCACCTAGGAAGTTCACATTTTAATAGATAAATCAGGAAATATAATCGAATATCTGGGATATACGAAAGCTAGCTTGGTTTACAGAGGGTGCCTAAAATTACTGTACCAATTGTGATAAATTAAAAATCAAATAACTCGCTTATTTTAAATGGCACACCCTGTGGTTTATTATACCAATCCACGCATTTTTTAATTCCTTTTCGATTGCTATTTGCATTCCCTATACCTAAATATTACGGATCTGAAGATATTTGGATATTATTGCGGTCACTAAAATAATGGGGTGGTTAACTGTCAGGGTGGCTTTGAAACCAAACCTTAAACGTCACTTAAATGTCATTAATTATTTAGCATAGTTTGGTGAGGTATATTAAAGAAAAATAAGGTGATCAATAAAATAATTGCACCGAAATGTATTATTTTCATAATGAAAATAAAAACCAAGTAAAGTATTTTTAGGAAAAATAAAATTTTTAAAATTTGTAATAATTCATGCAAGTCAATACAAATATTAACAGTATTGAACAATAAGAACGTAAAAATTTGTTCAACATAAGTAGGACTTAAATTTAATTATCATTGATGGAGAGTACAATCGAATTGTTAGAGTAACATAATGCGTATTTGAAGAGAGACATCCGGAAAAATTAAAGAACATATCTTTCCACCTATCCACATGCATCAATTAGAGAAGGTAGAGGAAACATACCTATTAGGAACTATTTACAGCCCTTATTCTGACATTACTAGTTACAGAAAGTACATAATATGACAGAGGCCCATTATCCTGCATGACTTGAGTATGCACGGTGGTTTCTACGACAACAAGCAGACAATGTATTTTAAAAAAAAAAGTTCTTTTCACGGACGCGGCCGGTTTCACAACAAATGGAATCATTAATTTGCATAATATGCACTTATGGGGCGATGAGAATCTACATTGCATTATCCAAACAAGGAACTAGCATAGGTTCATGATAAAAGTTTGGATAGGAATAGTCGGAAATCATTTAAGAGGGCCATATTTTATTGACGATACTCTGGCTGGCCTGAAATATTGGATTTTTTACAAAAAGATTTTAGTTACCCGTTGGATGATGTATTACTGCAAACTAGTAGGAATTTATGGCTCATACACGACGGTGCTTCTCCTCATTGTAGTTTAAATTTACGGAACTATTTAAATACAACGTTCTCTAGTGGATGGACTGGATTTTTCAAATTCAAACACGTTTATTAATAATTATAGGTACAATTGTTGATAAAGGGATTTTACAATTTCAGTCGGCTGCTCAGGCGAGGTAGCCTCTTCAGCCGGTTGATTACATAGTTTTTTTGATTAAATACATTTCATTTTTTATAAGTTTATAACATGTTGTCTTATTGTCTAGGCAAAAAAAGAAAAAAAAACATGATGGATGACGTTACTTAAGTTAGTAGTATTTCATTTTTCATTCCTATTCTAGTCATTGGGGGTGGGGCTGTGAGTGGGCGGCTTGATGTTTCCTTGGGAGCATGTAGGCGGTTGGTCCCTCGGAGCATCTGTGGAACTGGAACGTCTGGGATGGACGTCGGCGAAGCTGCTGCATCAGGCATCTGTAATATAATGAACTATGTATGAGCGTTTGATTATTATTATTGGGGAATGTTAGTAGGTAGTGTTTAGTGTTATAGATTTTGTTAGCGTTACTTTTGTTAAATGAATGTGTGTTGCATGAGTGTTAATTACCGTAAAGCGAGTGATGTGGATTGTATGAGTTCATCGACGTCCTCAGGAGGGTCGTCTAGGAGTTGGGTTAGGACGGCTGGGGGGAATTTGAATTTAATTTTAGGTTTTCGGTACAGGCATCTGTCTCTTGGAGGATTGTTGAATGGAGTGAGAAGGATTTCTCTCGTATCTTCGTTGTCCCCGAACACTCGGCGATAAGTGAATTGTTTTTGGAGTGTTTTAAGTCTTTGTGTAATTGGTGTTATTTGTGCGTGATCAATTGTGAGTGTACATGGGTATCTGTAGTGTAATCTATGTATTTTGCGTAGAATTCGGCGTTCGCTGGATGCGAGAGATTGCAGGTGTTGGCGTTTAAGGATTGCGTACAGTGGAGCCCTGTAATCGACGATTGGACGAATAAATGTTTTATATGTGTGTTGGAGGGTATCGGGCTTACAACCTCGTAGTCGACCCCGTAGGGCGCTTAGTATAGTTGAGCGTCTGCGTATCCTGTTAACGACATCGCGCACGTCAGAGTTCCAATTTAACGTTCTGTCAAATCGGACCCCCAGGTACACGACGTCGTCTGAGGGCCGCAGCCGTTCGCCTTGCAGAAGGATGTTGACATTGTCGGAGGATTGTAGCACGTTATGAGAATAATTGGGATGTCTAAAAAGTATTAGTTGAGTCTTAGTGGGATTGATGGTAATTCTCCATCGGTTAGCCCATTGTATGAACGCATTGATTTGGTTCATAATTGAGAGTGAGGCCGTCGCGCTTTCACGGCTAGCTGCCCAGAAGGCAGTGTCGTCCGCGAAGAGCATGACTGAAATATGGGGAGCAACTGGTCTAGGGGTATCGGAACAATATATGAGGTAAAGCAACGGGGCTAGGGACGAACCTTGTGGAACTCCTGCTAGGGGTACGAAAGATTGAGATAGACTCGACCCCACTCTCACCATCACCGATCGGTCAGATAGATAGGTGTATATTAGTCTGGTGAAGTGATCGGGGATTCTTAAGGAGCGGATTTTGTGGATTAGTCCCGCGTGCCATACTCTATCAAAAGCTTGTTTGATATCCAGAAATATAGCAAGCGAGCATTGTTTCTGGTTAAGGGCTTTTGTGGTGTCGGTGAGCAGCTTGAGAAGAGGGTCTTGGGTGGATCCTAATGGCCTAAAACCAAATTGGTTGGGGGAAAGAAGTTATTACTTTCGAGAAAATCTCTTAGTCTACGTGTTAGGATTTGTTCAAGGCATTTGCCTAGAACGTTTAGTAGCGAAATGGGGCGATAAGAAGAGGGTAGCGTAAGGTCAGTTCGGGGTTTGGGTATCATAATGACCGTAGAAGATTTCCACGCCGATGGAAAGTATCCTATGGAGAGGCATTTGTTGTAAATGGTGGCTAAGAGGTTGATGGCTGGGGGAGGGAGCTGTCGAAGGATGGCACGGTTAAGACCGTCCTGACGGGGGCATTGTTTTTACCCCTCTTTAGGGTGTTCATTATTAGGTCGGATTGAATGGGACTCAGGAGGGGATCGTTTTGTAGGAGGTGGTATTCAGGGAGTGGAGTGGCTTGGAGTATTTCCAGGTCATTTTCGAGTCGCGCTTTTAGTTCTACGTCTGGGGACTGAAAGGTGTCTTGAAGGTGGGTATTGAAAAAGTTGGCTTTTGCTTGGTCAGTGGCATAAAGGGTACCGTGTGCATCCTGGAGATGCGATTTGGAGTGATTCCTATGGTGGGTTGGTCTACGAAATGTGTTCCAGAATTTCTTGCCGTCGCGGTAGTCGAGGGACGAGGTGACTCGTGCCCATTTTTCTTCGATGAAAATGTTTGTATCTCTACGGATAAGGGCATTAAGGCGGTTATACTCAGTTTTAAGGATTGGATCTCTATCTGCGGAAAATTTTTCTTTTTTCTTTTATTAAATTGATTATGTGTGGTGGTAGCGGTCTGCGGGATATATCTATAGTTTTATTGGGGATAGAGACGTTGATGGCATCATTGATCACCGAAGAAAGGTCTGTGATAGCATTGTCTATGTCTAAGGGAGAGGTTAAGGTGGGGTTAGCGAGATGACCGGTAACGTGCCTGGAGAACACGCTTCAGTCCGCGTCTTTAAAGTTGCGCCGAGTTATGATATTAGGGGGCGAAGCCGGCATAGGACAGAGTTCGGATTTAATTAAAAGTGGTAAATGATCGGAGGTTATGGTGGTGCCAATGTAACAATCGGCGTCGAGGTATCTTTGAATAGGTGCGGAGAATATGATGTGGTCGATGATGGAAGCACCACTATGGCTGAAGTATGTGGGAGTGGTGTTATGAGTGCGCCATAATGGTAGTTGTAGAAGTAGGTTGGATAATTGTATTCCGTTGGCGTTGTCACTGGAGTCACCAAATTGGGTATGGCGAGCATTAAGGTCGCCAAGCAGGATTGCGTTAGGGAGATTGGCAATTAATGTAAGGAGATCGTACGATAGCGTGTTGGCACCTGGAGGATTGTAATAACTAAAGAATATGATGGGGCGGTTGGGGAAGTGTACCGTGGCAGCAACGCATTCTAGGTGACTGAGATATGGTGGTAATGGAAACGGGGTTGAAGCGAAACGGTTGTGTATAAGTAGGACGGTGCCTCTAGTGCCATTAATGGCACTAAAGTCAAGAAAAGAACTGTAGTTGGTAAAGTTTAGATGATTATTGGTAGAAAGTTTGGTTTCCGTTATTGCAAGAACTTGGATATTTTCTGTATAGAGAAGATTTTTAACTAAACTCCGTTTGCTACGGACTCCGCGAGCGTTTACTGTGCCGATTATGAGCTCCATTGAATTAGGGGCGTGGCTAGGATTAAAGGGAATGGGTTAGACAACAACGGCTAGTCCTCCGGACGGACTAAGGGCATGGAGAACGCAACACGGCCGCCCGTGTAGGTGGCTATGGTGTGGCGTTTGAGGAATACTCGTGTGGCGAAGTCGATCCTGCTAACGATCAACCCTCGCCGCTCTGGAAAGGCGGAGATTAAGGTGTGGGTAATTGTGCGGATAAAATCGTTTATCCGGAGGAAGTGTTCGACGTCAGGATCGTCGGGTTCGGAGGAGGAGGTAGACGTGTTAAGGACGGGCTCAGGGACAGCAGTTTGGGACCGGGAGGAAGGAGTTTCACGTCTCTTCTCGCAGCTGAATGAGTAGGTGGGATGGTCGCCCTCACAGTTGTTACACTTGGGTCGACAGGGACTTACAGGAGGTGGATTTGTGGTTTTCACCACAGGTGGGGCAACGGACTCTGGAGGAGCAGTCCTCTGAAGCATGTCCCACCTGCGTGCAGGTGGAGCAGTACTTTGGAACTGGGGCTGGTGCATGGGATGGCTCGCATTCGTAATGTCTACCGAACATGTAGACACCTCTAGCGAGTAGGAAGTCAAGGGTGGTTTTAGAGTTGGTGATGACTCGGATGAAGGAGGTGGGGAGGTTAGACGTACGGGAGATGATTCTAATGACCTTTGAGACATGGGGGAGGGAGATGGCATTGGTTATTTCGGCGTTGGTGATATCCTTGTCTACGTGTTTAATCACGCAGGACAAGGATGGTGGTTTAAGGGAGGTGGAGCTTGGTCGGGGACCAGAAAGCTGGGATAGGGAAACATTTGGGTCGCCGCATAGGTGCTGAAGCTTACGCTCCAGGTCGGAAGGGAGAGGGTTACGGGGTTCCAGTAGGGCGGTGTGGTTATAATTAAGTTTGAGGTTGGTTAGCGGGAGCTCAAGGGAGAGGATCGAGTTGTAGAATTGTTTCTGCGTGCAGATGGAGTTGGGGATGTTTCTGACACAGTAACGGCAGGAGGACGGTTTGGACACGGTGGAAGCTGTAGCGGAAGAGGTGGTGGAAGAGGATGTGGAGGTGGTACGTTGGCGGGCCGAAGGAGTTGAAGGACGTGAAAAGGGAGAGGGTATAGTGCGGGTGGAGTTTGTGGTAGACGTAGCTGCGGCGGCATACGTCTTCGCTATCGTGATGACTGGGAGAGGGTATGTAACCAAGGGTTGGCTAGACGGGAGGTGTGTTAAACAGGGTCTCTGTTTAACCATCGTGTGTTGTTGGGACACAGCCAGTGCAGCCTCGCACCCCGTGGGTTAAGGTTTTGTAACTGTGGCCCCGAGTGCTGATGTCTGAAGTGCAGTGTAATATGTGTGTAAATGATACTCGGTCAGGGTTCACGAATCAAAGACCTTAAAAGGTCTCCTAATGCACCAGATAACGCCGTATGCTACCAGCAGTGACGACCCGACCGGTACACCAGGGAGTCGCGAACTTAACCGGCACAAAACTTTTCGCGTAAGAAGTTACGATATAGAATCACTCTCAAGTTTGATGCGCGGTCAGAACTGGACGGGGAAGTCGGTTTTTATAACCAGCGCAATCACTATACGTCAATCATATGGGGACACATACAAATTTTATGTTTGCAACACCTGCACAAACAAGGCAATATCTTATGGAGAGAATTGTTTTTCACTGCAATGCTATACAAAAAATCCAGAATTGCTCTGTCAGGTGCAAAGAAACAACCTTCGAAGGCTTAGGAAGTGCGTGGGAGGAGTTTACATTGAACATGTAAAATCAAGTTCCTTTTTTGCTGGTTAGTAAGAATATTTTTAGTGTAATCTTTTATGTTTTTCGACGTTTTCATTATGGTTTAATAACTTTGTGCTTTGCAGTTTTGATTCAAAACATCTAATTAAGTTTTTTGCATACCTGTTCAATTTACATTTAATGAGATGTTAATGTGGAATTTTGCTTTCTACTTCCGCTATTAATTATTGTATATTTCTACTAATTTAGATAAATCTTTGGCATTAACTTTTACTTAGTTCCAGTTGTATAATTAGGATTATCCTCACAAAAAATGGCGAATGCCAAAAATTGATCTGTAGTGCATTAATAAAATGGCAAATACCAGCCAAACGGCTTTTCTTATCAAATTCCAATCAATGTACCTTTTCGTTAGCTTAAGATATGGGAAAGTCATTTTTGATATTTTCATACAGGAATTGTTATCTCTGCAAAAAATTTGGATCCTTAACCATTACGACTAGTACGTCCCTGGCTTCAAGGCAATACTGTAGGTCTGTTCTAAAATAAACATACACATACGTTCTAAGCATACTGAAACTTTTATACAAATGAAATAAAAAGTAGTAAAATTAAAAATAAAAAACGAATCTAAACTTCTAACTTTGGAGACCTACTATTAAAAAAGTTCATATTATTTGGTTCAACCGATATGCTCCAGACTTTTTTCCATTAGTCCCTGGATACCTCATATAAATTTACTTGATATCTAACTTTTTACATTTAATAAATTGATTTCTGACAATATAAGTCATTGACCTTCAATTTATTTAATTGGTCAAATTTCTAATAAATAATTAACCTAAGCAAAAAAAAAAATGATTAAATATGCTGATAATTTACATTTGTTTATCACTTAAAAGAATATATCATAGGTTGTTAATTAGTTAATTAAATTTGTTTTGCATCCATCAATTGCATTAAATATTCGACTTCACAATTAATTTTTTATATTATTTAACTTATTTCGTGCTGAGTTTAACTTAATTAAGTTTTATCTATGCGTATATTTCCAAACCTAGTTTGAAGAAAATATTTTCTTCATTTTGTTAAGAATTTAATTTTCCAACATTGACCAAATTCAAATATCAATAAACGTAAAATAATAGTAAGGGCCATTAAAATTAAATTTTCAATATATATATATATATATATATATATATATATATATATATATATATATATATATATATCGGGTGTCTAGATCTACCCTCGTTCTATGGCTATTGTTATTATAAGATTATAAGAGATAGAGAGTCGGTTAAATTAGCAAAGTTGCGCACAATTACATGATAGTTCATATACAGATAAGAATATTCAACGTTGTTGCCAAATATCTGAAAATAACTAAAAATCGTCCAAATTTTCAATCAGCTATATCTTTTTTAATATTCAAAATACTAAAAAGTTATAAGAGAAACTTTTGATAGCTACTTTTACGCAAAATGGGAAAATGCGAATAAAAAATTTTTTAGTAATTATTCTTCGAGCTACAACTCAAACATACAATTTTCTAATGGAAACTATAGGTGGCTATGGACTCATTCGATGGCTTATTTTTTTCTGATTTCAAAAATGTATACCTTTGCATACTTAAAATTATTAGTTAATTCGCAATTCTTAAAAAAAGGTAATTATAATATTTATTAAACAAATGAAAGTGTGCCGTGGACATTTAAATAACAAAATAAGCTCATATTCTACTACTAAATTTGTGGAAACAACAACAAATAATGTACTACATTATCAAAATAAAAAAGTTCTAAACAAATTTAACTTACAACGAAAAGTAACAGCAATATAAACAGATAACACAATCATAGAAGTACTTCAAAATGCCCTCCATTATTTTGAACGTGTGTTTTTGACATCGTTTTAAAATGTTGTTTTGAACTTTTAATAAACTTTGGGTTCTAATTTGTTGTATGGCAACACGAATTTTATTTTTTAAATCGTCTAGATTACCAGTTTTTACTCGGTACACTTTGTCTTTAATTGCACCCCACAAGATAAAGTCCAGGGAGCTTAAATCTGGAGATCGTGACGGCCAAGCTATTGGATCTCGATTTCCTATGTAATTATTAAAACGTTCCTGTAAATAGTTACACACAAGTAATCCATTGAGTGCTGATGCCCCGTCGTGTTGAAAATAATTCAAATTTTGAATTACGTTCAACGGAAGGTCGTCCAAAATTTCTTCAAATTCGTTTCGTAAAAAAGTTAGATATCTTTCGGAATTAAAATTGTACCCATAAAAACACGGCCCAAGGATTCTGGTACCAATAATACCGCACCGAAAGGCATATTGATCTCTCCTCTCAACAGTAATATGATATTTTTCTTGGGACCATTGGATATGATTTTTTCTATTGAAGATGCCGTTGTTTGTAAATTTTGCTTTATCGGTAAAAAGAATGGTTTTCGAGAATTGATTGTTTGCTCGACTTTCATTAATCAACCGTGTAGCAAAACGTAATCTTTTCTGATAATATTCAACGTACATTATTTTGTTCCAAATTAACGTGGGCTTCATCTTTGGAAGTGATGCACTCGTTCACAATTTCACGGAGAGTTGTAGTTCTTCTGCTTCTGTATTAACATCCATTTTAAAATTTTGAGGTTTAGTAAAAGCCCCATATTTTTTAAATTCGATGTGAGTTTGGCAAATAATCTCACATCGGGTTATTTTCTTTCTATATAAGTTTGAAGACATAATTCCAAAGCAGCATTAGCATCTCTGTTAGGCACGTAATAGCAAAAACGCATATCATTTCTTTCTTCAGAATAATAAGCCATTAATAAATTAACATTCACTATTTAAGTACAAACTACAATTGGTTACAACAAATAATTCAATATCTACTATTTTACAGTTAATCAATGACGAGTTTTGTTTTTAATTGTCACAGCACACCACAGCAAACATTGGATTTGTTTAGTAAATACTACAATTACAATTTTTTGAAAATTGTGAGTCAACTAATAATAGTAAATATACAAAGCTATACATTTTTGAAATCAGAAAAAAATAAGCCATCAACTGAGTCCATAAACACCTATAGTTGCCATTTAAAAAAATGTATGTTTGGGTTGTAGCTCGAAAAATAATTACTAAACAAAATTTTAATTCGGATTTTCCCATTTTGCATAAAAATAGCTATCAAAGGCCTCTATTATAACTTTTTCGTATTTTGAATATTAAAAAGATATAGCCGATTGAAAATTTGGACGATTTTTAGTTATTTTCAGATATCTTAGAAAGTTGGCAACAATGTGACTTTTCTTATTGGCATTTAAATTACCATGTAATTCTGCCCAACTTTGCTAATTTAACCGACACTGTATCTCTTATAATAACAGAGATAGCCACAGAATGTTGGTAGATTATATATATATATATATATATATATATATATATATATATATATATATATATACAACAGTTTTCAAGTTAAGTCTGCATATTGTAACTTTCTTGTTAATAGAGCTACAAAGTCGGTTAAATTAGCAAAGTAGTGTGTTTTTTTACGCTGATTACGATGGTGGAAAAAGAAAAACAATTGAAAGTCGCATTCTCGAAAATCGACGAAAACATAAATTTTTTCTAATGGAACACCCTGTATACAATATTCCCAGTCGATAGAGAATTAAATTCTGAGCAAAAGTGGCCATTTGGATTTCTATCTTACAGTAAAAAATAAGGGAGATTTTGGCGATTTTTTAATTTCATCATGTAGGCTATGATTCGAAAGTAATCCTTTATTTTATGAATTTGAACACGCTCTAAATAATAAATAATTAACAGGTCTTAAATTAAATGCTGAAAAAGGTCTCCTCTTTGTTCCATACATTGTTCAACATGCTTATAAACACGTCTTGTGGCCTTCAAAATAGTTCTAGCATCAATACTGTTAATAATATGAATAATCGTTAGTTGGAGTTCGATATTTGTATAACGTCTTTTATACAATTCATTTTTTTATTCCTACAAGTAAAAGCCCAAAGGATAACGAAGAGGCCAGCGAACAGGACCATTCGTAGCTAAGCATCTATTACCAAAAATTTCTGAATGAAAAATAAACAATCACTTTTGAATCAAGCGTATTTGATGAAATTAAAAAATCCGCAAAATCTCCCTTAATTTTTACTGTAGGATAGAAATGCATATGACAACTTTTGCTCAGAATTTAATTCTCTATCGACTGAGAATATTGTATACAGTGTTTCAGTAGAAAAAAGTATGTTTTAGTCGATTTTCGAGAATGCGATTTTCAATTGTTTTCTTTCCACCATCGTAATCAGTAAAAATATACACTACTTTGCTAATTTAACGACTTCGTAGCTCCATTAATAAGAAAGTTAGCAATAGTAGACTTAACTTTGAAAACCCTGTATGTATATATATATATATATATATATATATATATATATATATATATATATATATATATATATATATATATATATATATATATATATATATATATATATATATATATATACAGTGTGACCCATTTCAAATGGAAACCTCTCCGTAAAAATGTATTTATAATCCTATGTTAACGCTTTTTTTTTTAATGATAAACCATCGAAAACTCCACTTTATGACAAAAATTTAGAGAAAAATTTCAATTTTCAAGGCTTTCTATGATTTATTTTCAATGTCGAAAATGGACAAATTTGATCAGGGATTTTTCTATTGAAATTTTAACTACACTACTGGATTCAGTAACCTCTCATATGGGTAAATCCCAAATTTCATGAAAAAATATTGAAAAATTACAGATTTGTGACAAAATTAATGTAGGCTCATAGCAACTTTTACTTGATTTACATTTTTATTGAGTAATGGCAGATAATAATAGAGGGCCATTCATACTACCCCGTTTGTTGTAAAGGTTGCTTCAACTTTTACAACAAACGGGGTAGTACCGTCACAAAATTCTAGGTTTTGGGCTATAGAAAAGCCACAGTTTGTCATTAATTGTAAAAGACAATATTCCCAAAAAGTTAATGTTTGGTGTGGGTTGCTTAATGAAACAATCATTGGCCCTTTCTTTTTTGAAGGTAATATGAATAGCATGCAGTTTTTACATTTCCTAAGACATGAATTTTGGAAAATTCTACATGAACTTCCAATACAAGAAAGAGCAAATCTACTTTTTCAATTAGATAGAAGCCCTGTTCATAATGCCAGAGTGGTTACCAGATGGCTGAATGCTAACTTTCCCAATCGATGGATACGTCGTGGTAGCCCGTTAATTGAATGCCCACCCCCATCTTCGGACTTAACACCAATGGACTTCTTTTTATGGGGTTTAATAAAATCTAAAGTTTACAGATCACGCTTGCGTCCAAGAATAACAAAAGCTTGTGCAGAAGTTACACGGCAAAAATTATAGAATGTCATAAAAAAATATTAAAAAACGATTCGACAAGTGCATCGAAATAAACGGCGGCCTTGTAGAGGCTACAAACATTTAAGAAGTTTTAGTGTAATGTTGTACAATGTGTTATTTTTTTTATTTAATAGTAGGTATCTAATTATTATTACTTTTAATTGTTCATACTTATGTTTTTAAGTCCAATATGATTAAGTTTGTTTAAATGACAATATTTATTAAAACTATTCACTTAATTTATCTTTCTTTTGCTTATTTTTTATGGGCTACTTCAATTTTTAGAAAAAATCAAGCAAAAGTTACTATAAGCCTACATTAATTTTGTCACAAATCTGTAATTTTTTAATATTTTTTCATGAAACTTGGGATTTACTCATATGAGAGGTTACTGAATCCAGTGCCATAGTTAAAATTTCAATAAAAAAATCGCTAATCAAATTTGTCCATTTTCGACATTGAAAATAAATCATAGAAAGCCTTGACAATTGAAATTTATCTCTAAATTTTTGTGACAAAGTGGAGTTTTTGATGGTGTATCTTTTAAAAAAGTCCCGTCAAAATCAGATAATAAACACATTTTTTACATGGGTGTTTCCATTCAAAATGGGTCGCACAACTGCCTACATTAATTTTGTCATAGGTCTGTCATTTTTCAATTTTTTTTCATGGAACTTGGGATTTACCCATATGAGAGGTTACTGAATCCAGTGGTGTAGTTAAAATTTCAATAAAAAAATCGCTAATCAAATTTGTCCATTTTCGACATTGAAAATAAATCATAGAAAGCCTTGAAAATTAAAATTTATCTCTAAATTTTTGTCATAAAGTGGAGTTTTCGATGGTTTATCATTTAAAAAAAAAGCGTTAACATAGGATTATAAATACATTTTTTACAGAGAGGTTTCCATTTGAAATGGGTCACACTGTATACACACACAGTGTGTCCGAGATTCAGCATGCATGTATTGCTATATTCATTAATATTGAGGATAGAATGTCGGTAAATGGGAAAGTTTTAGAGAATTTTATGGCTATCATCATGGTAAAGTCAGATTTGAAGTAACTTTTTTTGTTTTTGAAATAATTGAAGAAAACAAAAATTGTGCATTTTCTACTACCCCCTGTAGCTCTTTTATTTGAAGTCTGATGACAACATTTTGATTTGTACATTATTATGACACTTTTAAAAGACAATTTTAAAACAAGTACCAAAATTTATCTACAGTCATTTGTTTTTGAAATACATACACTAACTATTGTTTTTCATATGGACGCCATCTTGGATTTTTACATTATCGAATAGTATTTTTTATCACCTTTTCAGCGATGTATCACATGATACGAGAATTTACTTCCAACTATCAAAAATTTAAACGCTTGCTAATGTATCTGTTATTACTTACAAAATTTAGTACATTTCTAACTTTTGCTTTTGGACGATATTTGGATTTTTACATTATCGAATAGTGGATTTTAACACCTCTTCAACAATGTATTACATGATATGAAAATTTATTTTCAGCAACCAAACATTTAAACAAAATAAAATATGAGGCCTTGGATAATAATTGCAATGACTGACAAGAAGATTTTTCGCGTAAATTATTCGCAATCTGTGTTAAGTACTTGGAAAAATAATTGTTCTTGTTGTCATTGTTAGTGTTTATTATTGTTGTTATTCTGTTATTCGTTTGTGTTGTTTTTATTGTTTGTTCCTGTTGTTATTATTGTTAATATTTATTCCTGTTTTGTATCTTGGTGCAAGATTTTTTGAAGTATGGCGTTAAGATATTCCATTGAAGAGAAGCTAGATATGCTTCAAATCTATTTCAAAGCAAATAGAAATGCAGATAATGCAATAAGAAATTATGAAGAAATATTTTCCGATCGGGTTCAACCGAATAAAAGACGCATCTTCGGTTAGAAAAATGGCCGATGTATTACACATTCCGAAATCCTCCGTCCATGACATTTTAAAAAAAAATTAATTTCATCCATTCAAACCAATTATTACACAAGCGTTACGAGAAGGTGATTTTGAGAGACGAATGGCATTTTCACGGTGGTACATTCAAAAATCTGGGGAAGATCCTCAATTCTCGTCCAACGTTTTATGGACGGATGAAACCAGATTTACAAATTGCGGAATTTTTAATAGGCACAATACGCACTTCTGGAATGTGGAAAATCCCCATAAAGTTTGTGAAAGGAGATTTCAAACCAGATTTGGTTTCAATGTATGGTGCGGAATTATAGGTACAAATAAAATTTTCTTAAAAAGTTTATTTTAAATGTAACATTTTAGGAAATAACTTGATTGGACCATTATTTTCAATTATAATTTAAACGGAGTCTGATACTTAGAGATGTTGCAAGAACAAATCATACCCGCTCTGAGAAACATCAATCCAAATTTAGAAAATATTTGGTTTATGCAAGACGGCTGTCCAGCACACAATTCAGCAGACGTTAAACAATATTTGCAAAGCGTATTTAATAATAAATTAATTTCCAATAATGGGGGCATTTTATGGCCTGCCAGGTCCCCTGACTTGAACCCACTAGATTTTTATTTTACATACAAAAAACGAGGTGTACTATTTCGACACTCCAGAAAATCTTGACATTTTAGAAAATAGAGTAAGACGTACTAAATTCTGTAAATAGAAATACGTTAGTTAGCGTTACACATTCAGTGTTAAATCGTTGTAGAAAATGTGTGGAGTGTAAAGGGGGACATATCGAGCATGCTTTATGATAGTTACTATTATCGGTTTTGTTTTTATTTTAGTTATTAGAAATTACAATAATTAGGAATCTAATTGTATAAATTTTTCATTTATTAATCCATGCCTTCTCAAGACCTACTATTTACATTTTATATTCTTTAAATTTTTGATAGTTGGAAGTAAATTCTCGTATCATGTGATACATCGCTGAAAAGGTGATAAAAAATACTATTCGATAATGTAAAAATCCAAGATGGCGTCCATATGAAGAACAATAGTTAGTGTATGTATTTCAAAAACAAATGACTGTAGATAAATTTTAGTACTTTTTTTAAAAATGTCATAATAATGTACAAATCAAAATGTTGTCAGACTTCAAATAAAAAAACTACAGGGGGTAGTAGAAAATGCACAATTTTTGTTTTCTTCAATTATTTCAAAAGCAAAAAAAGTTACTTCAAATCTGACTTTACCATTATGATAGCCATAAAATTCTCTAAAACTTTCCCCCTTTAACCGACATTCTATCTTCAATATTAACGAATATAGCAATCATGCATGTGAATCTGGACACACTGTATATATATATATATATATATATATATATATATATATATATATATTGAAACTGCATTAGCACGCGGTCGTTGTAATCATATGAAAACACCTTGGTAATGTTTTTATTTATGTGACGTAATCCAAATGGTAATGGTATGTGTAACGAATGTTCCAATATCTGGTGAAATGTGATTGATTCATCCATTCATCCAGTACATATTTTAGCAATTGAGGTGCGATTAACAAAGCGTCAGTCCTCACAAAAAATGGCGAATGCGAAAAATTGATCTGTAATGCATTAATAAAATGGCAAATACCAGCCAAACGGCTTTTCTTATCGAATTCCAATCAATGTACCTTTTCGTTAGCTTAAGATATGGGAAAGTAATTTTTGATATTTTCATACAGAAATTGTTATCTGCGCAAAAATTTTGGATCCTTAACCATTACGACTAGTACGTCCTTGGCTTCAAGGCAATACTGTAGGTCTGTTCTAAAATAAACATACACATACGTTCTAAGCATACTGAAACTTTTATACAAATGAAATAAAAAGTAATAAAATTAAAAATAAAAAACGAATCTGAACTTCTAACTTTGGAGGCCTACTGTTAAAAAAGTTTATATTTGGTTCAACCGATATGCTCCAGACTTTCTTTCATTACTCTCTGGATACCTTAGATAAATTTACTTGATATCTAACTTTTTAAATTTAATAAATTGATTTCTGACAATATAAGTCACGAACACTGATCTTGACCTTCAATTTATTTAATTAGTCAAATTTCTAATAAATAATTAACCTAAGCGAAAAAAATGATTAAATATGCTGATAATTTACATTTGGTTATCACTTAAAAGAATATATCATAGGTTGTTAATTAGTTGATTAAATTTGTTTTGCATCCATCAATTGCATTAAAAATTCGACTTCGAAATTAATTTTTTATATTATTTAACATATTTCAATTAAGTTTTATCTATGCGTATATTTCCAAACCTAGTATGAAGAAAATATTTTCTTCATTTTGTTAAGAATTTAATTTTCTAACATTGACCAAATTCAAATATCAATAAACGTAAAATAATAGTGAGGGCCTTTAAAACTAAATTTTCAATATATATATATATATATATATATATATATATATATATATATATATATATATATATATATATATATATATATATACGGTGTCTAGATCTACCCTCGTTCTATGGCTATTTTTGTTATTATAAGATTATAAGAGATAGAGAGTCGGTTAAATTAGCAAAGTTGGGCACAATTACATGATAGTTCATATACGGATAAGAATATTCAACATTGTTGCCAAATATCTGAAAATAACTAAAAATCGTCCAAATTTTCAATCAGCTATATCTTTTTTAATATTCAAAATACTAAAAAGTTACAAGAGAAACTTTTGATAGCTACTTTTACGCAAAATGGGGAAATGCGAATAAAAAATTTTTTAGTAATCATTTTTCGAGCTACAACTCAAACATACAATTTTCTAATGGAAACTATAGGTGGCTATGGACTCATTCGATGGCTTATTTTTTTCTGATTTCAAAAATGTATAGCTTTGCATATTTAAAATTATTAGTTAATTCGCAATTGTTAAAAAAGGTAATTGCAATATTTATTAAACAAATGAAAGTGTGCCGTGGCCATTTAAATAACAAAATAAGCTCATATTCTACTACTAAATTTGTGGAAACAACAAAATAATGTGCTACATTATCAAAATAAAAAAGTTCTAAATAAATTTAACTTACAACGAAAAGTAACAGCAAAAAATATAAACAGATAACACAATCATAGAAGTGCTTTAAAATGCCCTCCATTATTTTGAACACACATTTGACATCGTTTTAAAATGTGGTTTTGAACTTTTAATAAACCTTGGGTTCTAATTTGTTGTGTAGCAACACAAATTTTATTTTTTAAATCGTCTAGATTACCAGTTTTTACTCGGTACACTTTGTCTTTAATTGCACCCCACAAGAAAAAGTCCAGGGAGGTTAAATCTGGATATCATGACGGCCAAGCTATTGGATCTCGATTTCCTATCTAATTATTAAAACGTTCTGTAAATAGTTACACACAAGTAATCCATTTTGTGCTGATACCCCGTCGTGTTGAAAATAATTCAAATTTTGAATTACGTTCAACGAAAGGCCGTCCAAAATTTCTTCAAATTCGTCTCGTAAAAAAGTTAGATATCTTTCGGAATTTAAATTGTACGCATAAAAACACGGACCAAGGATTCTGGTACCAATAATACCGCACCAAAAGGCATATTGATCTCTCCTCTCAACAGTAATATGAGATTTTTCTTGGGACCATTGGATATGATTTTTTCTATTGAAGATGCCGTTGTTTGTAAATTTTGCTTTATCGGTAAAAAGAATGGTTTTCGAGAATTGATTGTTTGCTCGACTTTCATTAATCAACCATGTAGCAAAACGTAATCTTTTCTGATAATATTCAACGTACAATGTATTTCCTATATGAAAATGATATGGCTAAAAATTATTTTGTTTCAAAATAACGTGGGCTTCATCTTTGGAGGTGTTGCATTCGTTCACAATTTCACGGAGAGATGTAGTTTTTCTGTTTCTGTATTAACATCGATTTTAAAATTTTGAGGTTTAGTAAAAGCCCCATGTTTTTTAAACTCGATTTGAGTTTGAAGATATAATTCCGAAGCAGCATTAGCATCTCTGTTAGGCACGTAATAGCAAAAACGCATATCATTTCTTTCTTCAGAATAATAAGCCATTAAAAAATTAATATTCACTATTTAAGTACAAACTACAATTGGTTACAACAAGTAATTCAATATCTTATATTTCACAGTTAATCAATGACTAGTGTTGTTTTTAATTGTCACAGCACACCACAGCAAACATTGGATTTGTTTAGTAAATACTACAATTACAATTTTTTGAAAATTGTGAGTCAACTAATAATAGTAAATATACAAAGCTGTACATTTTTGAAATCAGAAAAAAATAAGCCACCGAATGAGTCCATAAACACCTATAGTTGCCATTTAAAAAAATGCATGTTTGGGTTGTAGCTCAAAAAAGTAATTACTAAACAAAATTTTAATTCGGATTTTCTCATTTTGCGTAGAAATAGCTATCATAAGCCTTTCTTATAACTTTTTCGTATTTTGAATATTAAAAAAGATATAGCCCATTGAAAATTTGGACGATTTTTAGTAATTTTCAGATATCTTAGAAAATTGGCAGCAATGTTGAATTCTCTTATTGGTATTTGAATTATCATGTAATTCTGCCCAACTTTGCTAATTTAACCGACACTTTATCTCTTATCGTAACAAGGATAGCCACAGTTTCTAGACACCCTATATATATATATATATATATATATATATATATATATATATATATATATATATATATATATATACATATACAGTAGAATCTCGATTATCCGGACTAATTGGAGATGAAGGTAGTCCGGATAAGAACAAATCCGAATAAGCGAAAAAAATCATCATTAACAGGAAAAAACGAGTACACTCAGTATGAATATTTTTTATTTTGATTTATACATAAGTAGCTTTAATATATGTAAATTATTTTTTATTAAAGAAATCAATTATAGATTTTTGCTTAAAGCTAGCTTTTCTTTTTGAAGCTTCCAAATCACGAATACTTTTAAGACATATTAGTTGTCCTGAATTACACTCTTCTTGACTATCAAACCATTTCATGGCGACATCTAAGCATTGAAAAGCTTCAGAATGTGTTGGACCAATATCTGTTCCCTCGCAAATCTGTTCATCGTCTTCTTGTATCGCAATTAACCATTCGGTTAGATCTTCTTCGTTGCAAGCAGCACATATTGAAATTTGACCTATTGTTTCCGCGATGTCTCTTATACCACTTTCTACTGCATTACTGGAACTTACTGTTGGTCTTTTTAAAATTTTGCTCCACGATTTTTTCAAAGTTGACACATCTAAAGAATTCCAGCTATCTGCTGCCAAATAGCCACAATCTTTTAAATTTAATTTCTTGTGGAAGTTGATAACCCATTCATCATTATTTTCGTCTGCTAGTAATAATCGTCGAAGCATCTGTTTTCTATATAAACGTTTGAATGTTTCTATTACTCCCTGATCCATCGGTTGTATTACAGATGACATTTGGTGGAAGAAATTTTACTGTAAACATTTCATCGATCTGGTTTAAACATTCAATAGATGGGTGGGATGGTGCATTGTCTAGTAATAATAGTTTTTCCTCGTTTATCTATGGAGTTTTGATGTTTTTTAACTTCTGAAATAAACTGTTTTTCATACCATCGTTTAAAAATTTCACCATTCATCCAGGCTTTTTTCTGATGATCATATTCAACCGGAAGACTATTGATATTTTTAAAGCATCTTGGGTTCTTTGATTTCCCAATGACAAACAGTGGAAGTCTGTGTCTACCGGTTGTATTGGCACACACCATTATCGTGATACGTTCTTTACTAATTTTGTACCCTGGTGCAGTATTTTCACGTCTTGATGCTAAAGATTTATTGGGTAGTTTCTTCCAATTCAAACCGGTCTCGTCAGCATTATAAATAAATTATTCGTCGAATCCTTCCCTCTCCACAAAAATGTTCAACGTGTCAATGAACGTGTTTGCTGAAGGTATGTCGGTAGAAAGCTTTTCCCCATGAATTTCAAGTTCCCTGATACCATGTCGTCTTTTGAATTTTTCAAGCCAGCTCGAGCTTGCTTTGAATGTGGGATCTCCATTTAACCTTGTATTAAAAAATATTGCCTTTTCACACAGTAATGGACCAGGTATTGGCTGTCCAGATGAACGTCTTTGTATGAACCACATGAAAATACACTCTTCAACTTCTTCATTTCCTGATTTTTTCATAACTTTACGCTCTACGCTTCCACTTTCTGTCATCAAACAGTTAGTAAATTTTAAGATTTTTTCACTTTGTTTTTTTATATCCGAGATCGTTGACGTTCCGACACAATATTTATTAGACAGAGATCGTCCCGATTCACCTCGATTCAAAGCATTGATTATATCTAATTTGTCTTTTATTGAAAGTACAACACGTTTTCTTTTTGTTGACATATCGGTAATTTAAAAAATGAATATTTAAATAGTGTCCAATTTATTTAATTTAAACACAAGAAGCAAACGTCCAACGCGTATTGAGTTTGAACGACTACTGATTTATGTTTTACACGGAACGTGTTGAATGAATGAAACTTGCGCAAATCATAAAGCGCATTCCAACACGTAATCCGGATAACCGAAAATCCGGATAATCGAGGTTCTATTGTATATATATTTTTATATATATATATATATATATATATATATATATATATATATATATATATATATAATGTTGAAACTGCATTAGCACGCGGTCGTTGTAATCATATGAAAACACCTTGGTAATGTTTTTATTTATGTGACGTAATCCAAATGGTAATGGTATGTGAAAGGAATGTTCCAATATCTTGTGAAATGTGATTGATTCATCCATTCATCTAGTACATATTTTAGCAATTGAGGTGCGATTAACAAAGCTTCAGTTGCATTAGTCTTATTTATAATTGTCCCCCCTAAAAATTAAGTGAATTGTTTATTTAACTTTGTCTATTATGTCTCTGTGCAATAAGGACTGTATTGCATGCAGACAGACGTTATCGTTCACACACTTATTTTCCTTTAAATTAAAGTTTTCTTGACCGTTATAGTAAATCTTTCTCAATGGATTGTAAATAAGCGTAAATTGGTATTACACTAAATTTGTCACTTTTGGTAGATTATCTTTATATGACCGATAGCTTACAACACACAAGCGCAATCACAAATAAGTTTCATTAATCATCTTATTGTTCCAGTAGTATGGCGACATTGTAATTCTAATAAATTACAAATAACAGAATACTATTCTGCCATTTATTCAGATCACTATCTGTTTCAACAATCTCGTACGAGTACTAAGTCAAGACTGATTTTATCCCCATAACCATTGCCTTAAGGAGGTGTATGTTCTCCTTTCGTGCTTATTCTCAAATTGTCCAATAGCAAAATTTGAATAGGTCTAACGGTATTCTATACCTTATCACACGACCATCTTAGAAAGTGCCAAACTACCCTTCTTGTATCTCTACGCAATAACTTGTTATAAATTCATAAATAATTTTTTAAGTCTAATTTCAAACTTTAACTTTTTTGAGATTTACTCTGTTGCATATTAATCAACCAACTTTTTTTATCGAGTGAAATCGATCATTAAACCAAATTTTAACCAATTTTTATAAGAGATGAAAACCGTATTATAGGGTCTTGAACCTAAAACAGGGATTTTGAGCCCAGTTCCACTATGGGCATGTCAGTCCACTCCAATCGCAACCAACACGTTCACTCAATACCGGAACGGTAAGCGTTCACTTTGGGCGGTCCAGTAATTGCGTCTCAAACGGATTTTTTCCAACGAAACGTCCGCTTCTTGGTTTCGATTACACTCATATCAAAAAATTATATAAAAACATGTTCTTGCCAAAAACAAGGCATAATGTATATAAATGTCACATTTTCTAAACTCCTAAAATACACCACTTGCCATCAGTATGCGGATGATACACAATTACAATATACTTTTTATGCTGAAGACGTAGAGATAGCAAATAATTATGTTAATTATGACGTTTCTAACCTCGTAGAAGTGGCCAAAAACCGTAATTTAACAATAAATCTAGCCAAATCGGCAACTATATTGTTTAGAAAGGCTAAAGAGAGGGAAATGGGTAAGTCTAAAATATCTATAAACGTATCCAATTATATCATAGCTAATTACGATAATGTACACTTTCTCGGGCTTCTATTTGACTCAAAATTAAGATTCAATCGACATATAACGACATCTGCATGTATCTCATAACAGAACTGAAATGGTTATCTATGGGAAATAGAAAATGTACATATACTTGAGTCTGTCTTATACCATAAAATTGTAACAACCCTAGTTCCCTCTTATTTATATTTGTTAATTTACTAAAACCACCCAAACAACCAACACACCATAATGTTTGATAGATTTTTTTCTTATAAATTCCCAATAGTTTACAATTGCTTAAACAATAAATTAAAGGGACTGTCTTAACCAGTTTAAATCTCAACTCAACTTTAGGTGAATCTCTCCTTTTATTTTGTATTTTTGTCAAGTAATCGTAAGTTACTTCTTATTTCATCAACACACCTTCGTTGATTCTAATCCTTTTCTTTTTTTTCTCTAAATAGACTTATTTTCTTTCAAATTACTTTAATATATATATATATATATATATATATATATATATATATATATATATATACATACACATATATATTTAAATAAGACATTTTTTCTTTGAAACTTGTGTAAATAAACGTATAAATTGATTCAACGTTTGGAACGTCCTTTGTTCCCTTTATCAAAAATAAATTCTTGACAAAGGAACAAAGGACGTTCAAACGTTGAATCAATTTATACGTTTATTTACACTTCAAAAAAAAATGTCTTATTTGATTAATACTTGTGAAATCTAAATAGAAACTATATATATATATATATATATATATATATATATATATATATATATATATATATATATATATATATATATATATATATTGAGATGTTCAGAAAGAAGTAAAAGAAGGATCGGACAGTTTAAATGATAATTTAGTAATAAAAAGGGGTGATTTCAAGCTCGATACATGTGCGAGACATTGTTGGATAGAAATCTGGTTCACGATGTGTTTAAAGTAGATTTGTTTTGTACAAAATAGTCTGAATATTATTTATACGGTTTGGTTTCATCATAAAAAGCATTGTGCTACCAACAAAAATGTCAAGAATGTTAAATACACTTATTTTCGTAAAGTCAATTTAGTATTTCCTTTATTTCAATAAAAGTCAATTTTTCGAGGGTATTTTGGCAAGTGAACATTTTACAGGTGTTTAAACATAAATTGTATAGCTAGGATTATATTAGGGATAGTGTATAAATAGTTTTCGAATGCAGGAAATGTGAAAATTTCATAAAAGGGTTATAATTTGGACATATTAGACATTTTTCTCACATATTTCTGGAAGCAACTCTGTGACAAACATTGTGATATAAGTTTAACAGCAAGAACAGTGCATAGAACAATTTAACATAAAGACATTCATAGTGATATACATTTTTATAATGAAAATTTCAGTAAGTGTGTTAGACGATGGGACATTTTAGTGCAACACTATATGACATAATGCATTAAGAAATGAACAGTGAAAATAATAAAGACAAGTATTACAAACCTCTAACATAACATTTTGAGTGATGAAAACATTTTTAAAAATAAGTTATTTCCAATTTTAGATTTAAGTTTGGTTAGGTTATAATTTCTAGGTTTTTTGCATAAATTTATAGTTTTTTCATAGTATTAGGTTTAAATTATGCTCTTAAAGCAATTAATAGGAGTTCTTTATCAGTATCTCACAGTTTTTAAAAGGATACATTGCATTTCACCGCAAAATTTTGTGAAATATGAGGTGAATTTAGAATATTTTTACATAAACTTAAAATTTCCTTAAATTTGAGATTTCTAACACTAAAAGTGTGTTTTCTTATGTAAAATTTTCCCAGGATTCCGTTTATGTAATTAGATTAAGTGTAGCTTGTAGGTTTAGGTACTTATAAGTAAATTCAATTTAGATTAAGTGATTTCGCATATTATTTTTAGGAACCATAGCTTGTTAGGTGTCTTTTTGTTCGAAATTTTATGTAGCTTTCATTTCTGTTGTTAGTTTTTAAATTCGTTAATGTATAAGAAAGTTATGGCCAAATTTCTATTTTAGTCCAAATTTTAATGTGTCAACCAATCAGAGCCTTAGTTGCTTAGGTAAAATGGCTGAAAAAAAACTGAATTTTTAGTAACAACCAAAAAGGTATAAAAGGAATTGCCCTGGAAGTGCTAAGCTCTCTAGAATTTGTTCAAAATTGAAAAAAAAGGTTAAAGCAGTGTTGTGCATTTGTATAATAAGTAAGTTTTCATAACCTAATTTAATTATCGTAAAGAAAGTTATATTTAACGAAGAAAATATTCGAGAGCAATCGTTTTTATACCGGCGATTAAATTAAATAATTCGGTCTCCGATACCTGTTAGTTTTCGGAAAATATTTTTGTACGAGTTAGTTTGTGTTACGATTTTGTTAAGAGTTTTCGTGTTATCAAACTTGAGTTGATTCCGTTATACCAAATTAAAATCACATTTATTTGGTTATTGGTGTTTTATTTCTGGGTACAATTTCCTTTAAATAATTAAATTTGATCCGGCATCTAAAAATAAAAGTGATATAATAATAAAATTTTGGACAACATTTAAACATTTTTTTAAACGATACCAATCAATAAGTTTTAATTCATTTAAATAAAAAAATTTTACCAAAATAAAATAAGTGACTGGAGTATTGCCGATTTGGAAGGAAACATCATTAGTTCTTGGAAGTTGGTATCATCGATAACCCGAGAACCGGTCAACAGCAGTATATGAGTGTATGGTAACAACTAGAATCAAGCGGAAAGTGTCTGCATCAAATTGGAACAACTCGAAGACATCAATTTGCATTGGGAACAGTATATGTGAGTCATATTTTTTATGTAACCCTATTTCTTGTGGACATTTATTTGGTAAATTTCCTGCAAATTATTCTTTATTAGGTATATGTATTGGTATAGAATTTCAAACAATTACTTGTATAAACACCTGTAAAGGAAACAAAATTTTAAATTATTTTCACATTATAAGTTTAATTGTGGACGTAAACAGTAAATTTCCAAATTATTATTTGACAATTTTGATATTGTTAACTTCACTCAATTACGTTACAACGCATTCGTTGGAAGTAAATTATATTCAGACTAATTCTTATACATTTGTGATAATTTTTATAAAGTGTAATTCATATAAATACACACACACATCCAGAATAAATTTAATTTTCCAACTAAATACTTTGATCCCTATCCCCAAATTGAGATTGAGCTAGTTCGGTGCACAGTTAATCTATTAATCATATAAATACATCTCAACATTTAAATTTATTATACAACTAAATATACCTATCCCCTAAAATTTAAAATTATATTAATCAATTAGCCATCCCAATATATATATATATATATATATATATATATATATATATATATGACATGTTATGTCCTTATTGACCTGTTTTGAATATATATAAAAAATATATATATATAAACAACTTACTACATAGATAAGCACAGTAATATATCAGTAACAACAAATCTGAATTTTATGCCTTTATTTTCAAAAAATTCATACAATCAATATTTACAAAGGCACATATAAGATACAGGTAAAATAATTCAGTTTTTTTTTGTTTTACATTTTTTTTGTTCTTTTTTTAAAAAAAAAGAGAAAGAATTTTTTTTATCCAGTTTTTTTTTGTACGTGGACTTTTGCTTTTTAGAAGTTCTCATAAACATTTATTTTTACTATTGTTACCTAAAACAGACTTTGTTAATTATAACTATGAAATAAGAATAAATTTTTGGTTGGTTAAATTATATTGTAAAGTTAATTAATTTTGTTATCTAAATGGTTAAATGTTTTAATTTAGTTTAAATCACATCAGATTTAAAATGTATTTTTCAAAAAGAAAAATGTGACTGATTAAGTTAAATGGTTGTAATTTAAATGTTATGCGTGTTTGTTATCACTTATGAGTTTTTCTTTGTTTTTGATAAAATTTTATATGAACATTCACATTAGAAATTGCAATTGAGTTATGCTTTGGTTTTCTGGCTTCATATGAAATAAATGTAGTATAACTAATAATAAATAAATTCATATTTGAATTGCACGTACCATTATAATTGCGTATGCAAAACAAGTTAATGTGTAGTAGCGGTGATTGTGGAATAAAGGTTAGAATGGTGTTCAACTTGTAACAAGAAAGAAAAGGACTAAATTTAAAAACTTTAATAAATAATATAGTGTTGTTCGTACCAAGTGATAGATAAAAAGTAGAATTTGTAAACCACTGTCACACTTTCATAATGGGCATGTTAATTTTCTCGAATATACGATTACAATCACTGCAGTAAGATTTGTGAAGGTGCCGTAATTCCCACAATCCTTCCTAAAGACATTCCTGGTCATCTACGATAAAACAAAAAAAAAGGGCATTATTAACAATATCGTACCCAACACGTGGTGGACAGCACAAAACAATTTCTTGGGCCAATCAATAAGTAAGGGAAGATTTAATAAGCATCACTTACCTGAAAAAAAGGAAAATTTTCCACTTGCTGCATTCGACACCTGGTAGAGGGTATAACCATATGACTACAGGATCAGTCCAGTGGCGTTTCTTAGGTAGGTGTAGTATAAATTTAATTAAGAATAAGTTTGTTATTTTATTGTTTTCCTGTGAAATCGTCCACGTCAAATAATTGATTTTTTTTATGTCGATTAATTCACTCGCATTATTAGACTCACTTGTTCCCTGAGATTATTGTTAGAAATTCATTTGATCCTTATTTAATTTATTTTACGTAATTTTGTATGTGTCAATAATAGTTTATTGGATTAACTTACTTTGTCAAATCAGATTTGTTGGAATTGAAATATTAAGCCTAAAAAAGAAAAAAAAGGAAAATTCTAAAACAATTTACCTGAAATTCATACGGGTTGGCGCTCAACACATATTTACTGTTATTACAACAAATTTTTAAAGTGGTAGAGTTTTAAATTTAAAACCAAATTAATAAACCAACCATAAAAAAAATATTTTTTTTGTAAATAATATGATACATAATAATACATACATATTTAAGATCATTATGGAACTCATACGACACATGAACAGTACGCTCGCAAGCCCGAAATAACGTTATGAAGCCCGGCTTCTGTATATATCATCAAAATATGATTGTACATATGACAAAACACGTAAATACGAATCTTAGGGAGGACTCCATAATATACCTTTTATGTTTATATGCAGATTGGTTCTTATCATCACGCTGTAGAGGTCGCTTTTACATACAGCCTGTCTGAATATACTAACGTGACCTTGTGTAGCCCAAGTAGTGGCAGCTATGCTCGGGATTTGAAACATCAATTCATTTGCAAATTATTGTGTTAAGAAACGACCACATAATTCAGTAAACAAAAATAAGTATAAGATTTTTTTTAAGAAAGAAACGTCCAAAAAGCATACTATTGAAATGTAAATGGTTAATTGTTAGTTTAAACTATTCTCTTGTAATTATGAGATGTAATAAAACTTAGATAACAATCAGTTTGAAACCAGTAAGTGTATAATATAATATAAGAATATTGAAAATTTCACACAATCAATATTCAAGATATGTGCCTACCTGCGTAATAGGATTAAACTTCCGGCGGGCGCGGCCTCCATACCAACTTCAAAGGTCGCGCGTATTTCCCAGATACCCTATTGCTAAATTTAAAGTTTTCGAAGATTAAAATTATAAAATTGTGTAACAGTTAGTAAAGGGTAAATAAACAAGAACTGTACAAGTATTTTTTTGTATTTTTTAGGAACAGAAGTGAGATGAAAGAACATAAAATTTTAATTAAAAAAACATACATCCTCATTAACATAAAACTAAAACTTAAAAAAAAATTCATTTTTGCATACATTCTTTTTAGTATTCGAGCAGTTGTTTTTTAACAATAAAAAGAGAGTAATCAATGAATTGCAGAATTGCAATCAGAACAAATTTGCTTTCGCAGCTGAACCGCGTTATTTTTGTTATTTTGCCACTTTGACAAGGCTTACACCTTTTTTTATTTGATGTTGCTTCATCTAATGTTTCAACAGATAATCCTGCTCTTCTTTTAAAACCTTTTCTTTAAGCTCGCTTTGCAGAGAGCTTGTGATCTTCGCTCGATGTTTTCTTTTACAAGAGCAGTTGCCAGTTGTCGCAGGTACTTCCTTCTAAGCACTTTTACTTGGTTATTTGAGCAATAGATTATGTATTGATGGCAGCTACATTTAATATGGAAAAAAAAACTACCATGGACCAACGTCTGGTATTTCGGGCAACATTGTACGAAGCACAGAGTTTGTCCACTGTGTCTACACCTCCTTTGGTTTGGTTGTAAAAGGTAATAATCTCAGGTTTTATTCGGTCCCCTGTAACTGGATCGATTGCTGTATCATCGTGGAGGCTGGAAGCTAATATAACATTTTTATATTTTTTTTGGTACATACGAAACAAGGACCATGTCGTCTCTAAAACCAAAAACACTTGTATTGGGTTTACGCTTCTTTGTGACCTTGAATTCATTGGGAATTTGAGGTTTATTTTTTTTCATTGTTCCAATAAATGCCAATTTTTGTTTATCTAAATCTTTTATTAATTCGAAATCCGAAAACCAGTTGCCGGTAGTTAAAGTTCTCCCCGTATTGAAAATAGGTGCTGCTAATCTTTTCACAACGTCTCTTGGCTTATTACTTATGGAAAATGCTCCTTCAGGTTGGGCTCCTGCGTAAATTTCCATGTTACATGTATAAAAAATACGAGCATCACCCATGGCGTAAATTTTAATGCCGTATTTGTTGGGTTTTTTGGTATATATTGAATAAAGGAGCATCTTCCACGAAACGCTTCAAGTTTTTCGTCAATTGTGACGTTTTGTCCAAGAGAGTAGCATTTCTGGCAGTTGTTGACAAACGTCTCAAAAAAGTCTCTTATTGGAGCCAAACGGTTACTTTTTTTTCGTTCTTCTCTTGAACGTATGTAATCGAAACGTAATGCTCTCATTAAAAACAAAAATCTTTTTAAGCTCATTGCCGTTTTAAAATCATCCATTCTCCATAATTCTTCAAGATTAACTCTGTTTCCATGGCAAATGCCAGCTAGATAAAGTAAACCAAAAACAGCTGTTATTTCTGTTTTGTCTGTGTCCCTGGCATCTCTTGAACGGGAGTAATTAGGCTTCACAGAAGAAATAAACGTATTTGAATAACTGGCAATATTTTCAATCATAGAGTCCGTCATGAAACACTTCCATATATCGACAATATCAGTTAGATTTTTAGCTGGCCCAATGATCCCAGCTAGACGGACTAAGATATTACGAGGCGGTCGTTTATTTCTCTTTTTTGGATTTTTATTCCACATTCACGTGTCAATAATTTTTTGTTTTTCCTAAGATGGGCTATGTAGGCGTCGGGAAAACTGTTGTCTTCTGAATCATCCTCTCGTTCTGAAGCATGCTCCTCTTCATCTGTATCACTTTCGTCAAAAATGTCTCCACCATCATCATCATCAGCAAAAAGCAAATTTGTTACCGCCTCTACATCACTGGGGTCGTCCAGGTTAAACGTTTGTTTTTTATTCATTATATCTGGAAGAAGAACAAACTAAATAACACAAACGGTCGCGCGTATGTAAGACATACTGAGCTTATGTGACAACACAGAAAGTAATTAGAAATAAAAAGACCATTAAATTACAATGTTTTAGGACCAAAAGAACAAACATAACAAAAACGAAAAAAACAGATATAGCAAAAACTTACAGGAAGCGTCGTGCGTATCTGTGAAATACAAATCGGGAATATTTTGCACCGTGTTCTCACCTCGAAGCTTGAGTGGGTACTGAGATGTTGGTCCAGCGGATAGGCAAGAATAGCTAAGAGTTGCTTATCGCAGCGCACTCGCGTCAAAATTATTTAACTAAATTTGTATTCAGTGTATATCTTACATACGCGCGCCCTCTGGAAGGTTAAACAAAAGACCGATTGTATAGGATTGGGGGAATATTTAGTTATTCGAAAAACTAATATAAAAAATAGGAAACTAGTATAAGCTTTCTAGGATTACTTTTCTTCAGTTTGAAGTGCAGAAAAACAAACAATGTTACATGTGAGATAAGTTCTACGTAAATGCTACGTTTTATATTGTAGTTGTCAAGATTTCAATTTTAATGTTAAAATTCAGCGTACTTCCTTAAAATTACATTTTTCGTAAATTACTAATATTGTATGTACCCAATAATTTTTGGCTGTTACCTTAAAATAATGTGAGATTTATGTTCAATTAGCTTTAACAATCAAGACAACACATAAATGGTTACTATTGGCTTATTCACGAACATTATATCTTATTATATCTGTGTAGGTATAACATGCAAAACTATCTAATACAGATTACGATTTTTGTTGTTGAAGGTTATAAATGTAAAAGTATTTGCACTAATTTCAACGCTACATTTACAATTAATGTTATCCGCGGATTCGTCAACTACTTAGCCTGGTATTGTTAACGCAGAGTTTATTTAAAATTGCGTTATAGTATATTGAGTATCAAGAACAGTAAGGGACGTTTACCAGTCACGGCCATATTTGGCAAGAGGCCGGTACAACCCTTAATGTTCGCGATGCTCATACTGTTTTTTTGCACGATTGTATTAAATTTACCACAATTGAAATTATTTAATTTCTACTAAATAAACGAAAAGTCCAAATTTTTTGTTCTTATTGTTGTCAAATATAGGTAATATATATAATTTTACGTTGGTAAGTAAAAGACGTCGGTAAGTAATATACTTACCGACGCGTTGAGCCTCGCAACCAGTAAACATATCCTACTGCCTTGGAAACAGATATGGTAAACAAACGAAAATGGTAAATCGTGCAATAAATAGTATTACAACTTAAACATAAACATTTACCCACTTTAGAGTGTCTAAAAATCGCCCTTTTAATTTAAATGTGAAACATTTGTTTCTCGCCCATAATGTATCGGCCTTGTATGTTTATATTTAAAATATTCTTGTTACGGTTCTACATGAGTTCTTGTAAATTCATATTTTGTAACAATTTCTCGGTATATTCCAAAAACATTTTAAATTTTTATAAAACATTTAAGTACAGTTTAAAAATTAAAACGCATTGGGTTATATAAGCACCCATGTGTCTATTTGTCGAGTATGAAGTAGTACATCAGATAATATTGGATGTCATTCCCAACCAAATTGACCTTGTATTCTATTCCTACAAATACTGGAATTATAAAAAATGTGGGCTCTATATTTCTAAAAGAAATCTGGAGCTCGTATGGTTAAAAAGACAGATACGTTCCATTACCATCCACTTCCCTTTAACGCTTAATTTCACCCCCCTACAATCAGTGTCAAAAACCGTCCTGTGGTATCCACTCTTGTTCAATAAGGAACTTATCATACAACTTTTAATCTCCTAATAGAATTAACAAAGAAAATGATATCGACCTTTAACTCCATGTTTCACCCTCTTAAAGAGAGCATCTTTTTAAACCGTTTCTTGTTTTACACCTCCACCATGTAGCCTTTCATACCTAAAAATTTCATGTCTCTAAGTTAACTAGTTTGGACTGTGGATTGATGGGAGGATCAGTCAGTTTGTGATTCATAATAATATTACGAAATTGTTAAAAACAAGACGAATACTCATTTTTCGGTTACTGTTCTAAAAATATAATTAATCCATATAAACAACTTCTAAAATATCACAAGTATAAGTTAACGTATATCAATCATTAGGTAAAGCGGTGAGCTAAACTGTACTTCGAGTTTCTAGTGACATAGTTTTAGTGGAACACTCAATGTTGTTTTATCATTTTTTTAATTCCTTTCTCTTAACATTTCTTTAAAGATTACCGTACAAACTTATTTATTGATATTTACATTATGTTGAATGTGAAATCAGATTTATTTTGTATAGTGAAAGTCACACTGAGAATGAAGTGTGGAGTCTTATGGAGCACACTGTTGCCAGTTGTCGTTATGCTGGGATCGATTAAACCTCAAGTCCGGTCTCAGGCAAATTTCGCCGCTCTCACAGATTCGCTAAAAACTTGTTGGAAGTTTGATAATGTTTATACCTTCGCCTTTGTTTAAATGTTTTCTATAATTAATAATAATATACAATAATTCAAAATCGTGCCTTGAGGCTTTGCTTAGGTGCTTTCCCAACATCGCCAAGTACCAGCCTTCACATAGAGGCTAATGTTATGCCGCTGCACTACAGAAGAGAGAAATTATGGAATAACTATATTTTTAACAGAGCATCGCATGATTGTCACCGTAATTATAAAATCCTCTTCAGGAATGTTAGTGAATACAGTGACAGAGCCACAATCACCCGTCCACTATCTGTAAGAGCACAGGAAATACATACACGTTTGTTGATAGATATATCAAATATAATACATCACACTAAACCAGAAATTCCCCCTTGGAGGGGTTCTCCAATAAAGGTTGACACTGATTTGCTGCAATATGACAAATATGGTACTAACCCAAATGTAATAGATTCACATTTTAATAATATCATCTCCGGAATGAGTGATCACGTCATATATACGGATGGTTCTAAAACTGAACAGGGAGTGGGATGTGCATTTATTGCTCAGGGAGAGTCTCACACATGGCGTCTTCCTGATATATCATCCGTATTTTATGCGGAACAATACGCAATGTGGCAAGCGTTAAAGTACTGTGATATGTCGCGTGGATATCAACACTTTTGCATTGTATCTGACTCCCTATCCGTTATACAATCAATAACAAACTGTGATAGTGACCCTGTAACACAATGGTGCTGGTCATCTATCAAGTATCTAGAAAGTGAAGACAAACATGTCACCTTGCTATGGGTTCCCAGTCATGTTGGCATACGGGGTAACGAGGATGCTGATAAGGGGGCCAAGTAGCAACCAACCAGGCAGTGGTTGACATCTCGAAAGTAAAACACGACGACCTAAAAAATGAATACAATCATGAAATTCGGTCAAAATGGCAAAACGATTGGGATAGGTGTGATACTCACCTCAAACACATTAAACCTAGCATAGGTAAATGGATTAATCCTGGTCTCACTAGAACAGAAACAACAAAATTAACTAGATTAAGAGTAGGTCATACTGCGCTGACACATGCTTACCTACTAAAGGGAGAAGCAATACCTACCTGTGCTAGATGTGGGCAAGTGGTAACGGTAGTACACATCATTTCAGGATGCGACCAATTGGAAAATATAAGGCAAACTTATAACATCTGTAATAACTACAAAGATAATTTTATCAGTAGGACGCGTATAAAGAACCTATTGTCGTATCTAAAGGCAATAAATATTTATGCCAAAATATGAATGAGCGACAAAGAGCTAATGACCATAGACGTCGAAGCTCACTAAAAAAAAAAAAAAAATAATATACAATAAATTTCAAAATTACAAAAGAATTATTTCAGGCAAAGTTAATTTAAGAAAAAATAAACAGAGAATTAATTGTACATTTATAAACAAATAAAATATTTACACTTTTTACATTATTTACACCCGACGTTTACTATGTTTTCAATAATTAATAATAATAAACAATAAATTTCAAAATTACAAAAGAATTATTTCAGGCAAAGTTAATATAAGAAAAAATAAACAGAGAATTAATTGTATATTTATAAACAAATAAAATATTTACACTATTTACACCCGACGTTTACTATGTTTTCAATAATTAATAATAATAAACAATAAATTTCAAAATTACAAAAGAATTATTTCAGGCAAAGTTAATATAAGAAAAATAAACAGAGAATTAATTGTACATTTATAAACAAATAAAATATTTACACTTTTTACACCCAGACGTTTACTATGTTTTCAATAATTAATAATAATAAACAATAAATTTCAAAATTACAAAAGAATTATTTCAGGCAAAGTTAATATAAGAAAAAATAAACAGAGAATTAATTGTATATTTATGAACAAATAAAATATTTACACTATTTACACCAGACGTTTACTATGTTTTCAATAATTAATAATAATAAACAATAAATTTCAAAATTACAAAAGAATTATTTCAGGCATAGTTAATATAAGAAAAAATAAATAAAGAATTAATTGTACATTTATAAACAAATAAAATATTTAAACTTTTTACACTATTTACACCCGACGTTTACTATGTTTTCAATAATTAATAATAATAAACAATAAATTTCAAAATTACAAAAGAATTATTTCAGGCAAAGTTAATATAAGAAAAAATAAACAGAGAATTAATTGTACATTTATAAACAAATAAAATATTTACACTTTTTACACTATTTACACGACGTTTACATTTTTTAATAATTAATAATAATAAACAATAAATTTCAAAATTACAATAGAATTATTTCAGGCAAAGTTAATATAAGAAAAATAAAAGAGAATTAATTGTATATTTATAAACAAATAAAATATTTACACTTTTTACACTATTTACACCGACGTTTACTATGTTTTCAATAATTAATAATAATAAACAATAAATTTCAAAATTACAAAAGAATTATTTCAGGATAGTTAATATAAGAAAAATAAAAAGAATTAATTGTAATTTATAAACAAAAAAAATTTAAATTTTACAATATATTACAGATTATTTACTATGTTTACAATAAAATAATAACATATAATTTCAAAATTACAAAAGAATTATTTCAGAAGTTAATATAAAATAAAAACAAAAATTTAATTGTACATTTATAAACAAATAAATATTTAAATTTTACATATTTAACACCGACGTTTACTATGTTTTAATAATTAATAATAATAAACAATAAATTTCAAAATTACAATAGAATTATTTCAGGCAAAGTTAATATAAGAAAAAATAAACAGAGAATTAATTGTATATTTATAAACAAATAAAATATTTACACTTTTTACACTATTTACACCCGACGTTTACTATGTTTTCAATAATTAATAATAATAAACAATAAATTTCAAAATTACAAAAGAATTATTTCAGGCAAAGTTAATATAAGAAAAAATAAACAGAGAATTAATTGTATATTTATAAACAAATAAAAATTAATTTACACTATTTACACCGACGTTTACTATGTTTTCAATAATTAATAATAATAAACAATAAATTTCAAAATTACAAAAGAATTATTTCAGGCAAAGTTAATATAAGAAAAAATAAACAGAGAATTAATTGTATATTTATAACCAAATAAAATATTTACACTATTTACACCCGACGTTTACTATGTTTTCAATAATTAATAATAATAAACAATAAATTTCAAAATTACAAAAGAATTATTTCAGGCAAAGTTAATATAAGAAAAAATAAACTGAGAATTAATTGTATATTTATAAACAAATAAAATATTTACACTTTTTACACTACACCAGACGTTTACTATGTTTTCAATAATTAATAATAATAAACAATAAATTTCAAAATTACAAAAGAATTATTTCAGGCAAAGTTAATATAAGAAACAATAAACAGAGAATTAATTGTACATTTATAAACAAATAAAATATTTACACTTTTTACACTATTTACACCCGACGTTTACTATGTTTTCAATAATTAATAATAATAAACAATAAATTTCAAAATTACAAAAGAATTATTTCAGGCAAAGTTAATATAAGAAAAAATAAACAGAGAATTAATTGTATATTTATAAACAAATAAAATATTTACACTATTTACACCAGACGTTTACTATGTTTTCAATAATTAATAATAATAAACAATAAATTTCAAAATTACAAAAGAATTATTTCAGGCAAAGTTAATATAAGAAACAATAAACAGAGAATTAATTGTACATTTATAAACAAATAAAATATTTACACTTTTTACACTATTTACACCCGACGTTTACTATGTTTTCAATAATTAATAATAATAAACAATAAATTTCAAAATTACAAAAGAATTATTTCAGGCATAGTTAATATAAGAAAAAATAAATAAAGAATTAATTGTACATTTATAAACAAATAAAATATTTAAACTTTTTACACTATTTACACCTGCACGTCGTCGACATAGTCATCATCGAGGTCTGAAATCTCATTCTTTCTTGCTGCAGGAGATTTTAATTCACCATTGTTTTGCTCTTCCTCTTTCTTGATGGTAAAAATTGTTTTTTCACTCATTTTGGAAGCACGACTCACCGCTGCAGTCAAACTCAATTTTTCATCATTCACTAAATGACAAATGATATTGAAAATTATAATTTTCGCACTCGCATGAAGCATTTGTCCGCGTTTTAATTTCTTAAATTCCATGTTACCGGTAATAAGTCACAAACAAGACTTAAAATCAGTATTATATTTAGGGTTGTTTGTTTACTTTTCAGGTACATTAAAGCTCATTTAGATATCTTCCCGCATAAGCTTGGTTTGAAATGACGTAAATGCATTGTAAGTAACTTTCTAATTAATAAAATTGTTTAACGACATTTTGATCGTCTTGAAAATTCATATTTGAGAATTTTGAGTGATTTTTTCAACTAAAATTTTCCGATTTTTTCAAAAATAAGGGCAGTTTACGCTAACGTATCGTTCGCAAAAAATAAAAAAGTTTTTCATTTGTGTCCAACTTTTTGGCGGCACTGCATAATAACTTCAGAGCCGACCCTTTCACAGCCATCGGCCAACCGGCAACACAGTGTGACTCGCACTATAGAACACTGTACTGCGACAGACAGCAGCTGTTCCTTTTGTAGGTATTTACCTCATTGTATTGTTTTTCCTGCATGTTTTTCGTAATTCCAATTTAAAAGAGACTTAATTTTTCACGTATCCCATAGGCAATTTTCACTCACGGTGATATTTAATTGTGTTAATATGGTTCCCGGCGGACGCCAGATGTGTTGTCGAAGTACAAAACATACTATGGTCGGTACATAAATCTTCATCTGTCAGACACACGTTGCAGTCAAATCAAACGGATTTACCAACGTTTTTTTTTGTAAAACGATGAAGTTTCCTGCTTGGGTATCGAGTAGCAATATATGTATAAAGTAATTGCCTTTGTATACAATATTTATAATGTTGAAATAGGCCAATTCATCATAAAGGCAGGCACCGGTAATTTCTAGCATCAATACATACTACGAAACCCCAAATAAATAACTAAAAGCAAGAATATTAAGTTAAATTGCTGCTCTTGACATCAGAGTTGTGTAGTCTTCTTGGGTTTGAACGTTCCAATTTTCAAACCCTTGAAATTAATTTTTATACTATATTTGAAACTTCTCTGGAACAAACCTAAACGCAGCTTTTTTGACATCCACTAAATCTACCATTTTGCTATAAATTAATATTAAATAAATCAACTAATGCATAAATTTCATAAATTTTTATTGCTCTGCTGGAAATGAATGATGGTGGACTTATAACAATTAGCCTTTTTATTCAAAATGTTCACAAGCTAATTTTTTTCGTAAAATGTTTGTAACATTGCTCACTTAGACAATAAACCGCATACGGAAAGGTTAATTAATCGTATTTAATATAGCTTCTTGTCCTTGTTTACTATGTAGAAAAAATTAACTATCACAAATGTTCCGGTTTATTTCTAAATTGCTATTATTTTATAAGAATATAATGACAATGCATTTTATTTATTACAAGGAATAATGTGCTTAAGCTAAAAAAATGAATGGAACTTTTGTGTTAAAACAAAGTGTTAATTGCAAAGACTCTATCTGTGTAACAAGAACTAAGCTTAAGAGATAACAACGATTTATTTATAGTACCCTTAGAAAATTGTTTATAACATAAAGAACAAGCATCCAGTAAGTGTATTGTTTCAAATATAGTGCAATCATGGATTGTTAGGGTCAAAGAAGCATTACTTTAATTTTACAAATGTTTAAAGCTCTCCAATGTCAACATAGTTAGCCATTTTCGTGTATGTCTGGCTAAAGTTTTTTACGTTGTCGGGACTCACAAGTATCTAAAATTATATACTTTGTACAAAGAAACGCGTAAATAAATATAAAGAGCAGGGTTAAGTGTAATAGCAGAATATTTAGATGTACGCCCTTTTAAATTATGTAAGTGACCTTTAGGTTAGTTTTATTCATATTGTAATTCATGGAAAATTTTAGTTCTGTGTGCGTGTGTGCTGGTGTGCGGATGTGCTGGTGTGCGGTGTGCGGGTGTGGAGGTGTGTGCGTGTGCTGGTGTGCGGGTGTGCGGGTGTAGGGGTGTGCGTGTGCGTGCGCGTGTGCGTGTGCGTGTGCGTGTGCGTGTGCGTGCGCGTGTGCGTGTGCGTGTGCGTGTGCGTGTGCGTGTGTCTGTGCGTGTGCGTGTGCGTGTGCGTGAGCGTGCGCGTGTGTGTGTGCTTCAGTGTGTGCGCGTGCGTGTTCGTGTGCGTGTGCGTGTGCATGTGCGTGTGCGTGTGTGTGTGCGTACGTACGTACGTACGTGGGTGTGTGTGCGTTCGTACGTGCGTGTGTGTGTGTGGTGGATGTATGTTAGGGTCCACGATAACTCCAGAACGAAAACATGTACGTACTTAAGGTTTTGTATTTAAACTTGTTTTCATTTCTCTTGGAGCTGATTAGATTTTGGGAGAAATTTAGTGGAGAGGGTTTATTAGGAGTCGTTTTTCATTTTTATATGATATACTGGGAAACGTGCCCTGAATCAAGGCATGGTGTTTCAAAGAAGGGAAGAGCTCTCAAATTGTTTACATGACCAGTGGCAACAAATTGATCAAAATTAAATAGACAAGAAGTTTATTTAATAAGTGCCGAGCTGTGATTAATAGTCGAGGTGGCCATACACTGTATTAAGTGTGCAAATCTTTCATATTTCATTCATATTCTACTATTATTTGTAAGTTTTTTTTATACATCCTGTGTAAGCAAACTACACCAAATTCTGTTCTGTTTTTGCTGTTAAAGGTTAAAGATTATTGTTCAACCTTAAGTTTTGTTTCATCGTCTTGTCATATTTCCACTAGTTGCAATAACATTTATTTTTAGCTTTGTCCCCTAGACCATTTTGATGTGTGTATTATGCGTTTGGGCGTGTTCGAATATGACGTGCAACAAGTGAGAGTGAAATGGGGCTGCGGCGATAAGTGAGATGCGAGACGGCGAACGGATGATTCACCAGTAATTTTCCATTTAATTACGCTTTTCTGATGAAGGTTAACATTTTTTACCGAAATATATAAAAAACAATAATAAATATTATCACATTTTGGGTTTTTACCTATATGCCTACTGGAACTAGGAAATCCCAGCATTATCCTTTTAAAAATATAAGTATAACTAGTTATTTATATTTATACTTTTAAATTATGTAAGTGACCTTTAGTTTAGTTTTATTCATATTGTAATTCATGGAAAATTTTATTTTTGTTGGAAAACTCATAATTTAATAAACGACATTATTATTGAGTCGGGGATTTCGATCTACAAACTTACTGCCAAGGACTACAATCCAACAACAAAAACTCTCGTCCATAATATCACGACTACTACTCCATGCTGTTTAAATAATTAAACAAAATAGACGCAAAACCTTTTTCTGCTGACGACAAGCACAATAACAAAAACTAGTTCCTCACTCAGAAAAAATGATAATAGTAGAGTATTCGACGCCGCGAAATATGACTTCTGTGGGGGCCGCGTTACAACCTGAAATCTTCACAGAACTAAAGCTTAGGTGGTGACATGTAAAAATCCAAAAGCCGTCCAAAATCGTCGCATGCATAAGGGACTTATAATCAAAAAACGAATGAGCTAGTCTACGACGTAGAATAAATTGCGAAGAATATTTTAGTGTTGTTTTCGTAACTTTGTCTGTGAAATTGAATGTAGTACCAGCTTTGAAAAAACGAAAAATGCATTGGCCCTTACGCACGAAAATAACTTAAATCGTCGTTATTCTATCTCAGTCTCTAACTCACCGTAACTCGGAAACGCGGCACCGCATCAAAAAATCGTATTCTTTAAAAAAGTTTCACTTGACATTCACGAACCTGGTGAAACAAGAATTATAATTTTTGAGCCTTTTACAACTGAGATATGCATTTAAATGTATGCACCCGTTAGAATTACGGCATTAAATACACTCGGCTATTTAGCTTTCCTGCTAGGGTACGTTGTCTCGCATCGTACTTACCGCCGCAGCTCCATTTCACTTTCACCTGTTGCACGTCATATTCGAACACCCCCAAATGCATAATACGCACATCAAAATGGTCTAGGGGACAAAGCTAAAAATAAATGTTATTGCAACTAGTGGAAGTATTATGACAAAGCGATGAAACAAAACATAAAGTTGAAACAAAATCACGAAACATATACACTTAAAAGATATGCACTATAAAGATATGCAAATTAAGTTGCCTACCTCAATCTATATTTTCAACAAAAAAGCTTTTCTTATTTTTTCTACTAAATGAATGAAAGATCTTAAATTACGGTATTTTTTAATACAACACAAAAAAGGGTTGTTACACTTGCTTGAAACATCATGCCTTGATTCAGGACACGTTTCTTAGCATACCATGTAAAAATGAAAAACGACTCCTAATAAACCCTCTCCGCTAAATTTCTCCCAAAATCTAATCAGCTCCAGAAGAAATGAAAACAAACTTAAATACAAAACTTTAAGTACGTAGATGTTTTCGTTTTGGATTATCGTAGACCCCAACAAACATCCACCATACACACACGCGCACGCACGAACGCACACACACACCAACGTACGTACGCACGCACACACGCCTGCTTGTGCGCACCCACGCACGTACGC
This sequence comes from Vesta saturnalis, assembly GCA_036346205.1. NCBI lineage: Eukaryota > Metazoa > Arthropoda > Insecta > Coleoptera > Lampyridae > Vesta > Vesta saturnalis. The sequence continues at coordinate 783,085 of JARFJB010002020.1, forward strand.
ATGAACGCACGAACAGACACACACACACACACGCATACACACACACACACACACACACACGCATACGCTCACGCACACACACACACACACACACACACACACACACACACACACACACGCACACGGACACGCACCTGCACACGCACCCGCACACGCACACGCATACGCATGCGTACACGCACACGCACACGCACACGCACACGCACACGCACAGCTCACGCACCCGCACACGCACACGCACACGCACACGCACACGCACACGCACACGCACACGCACACGCACACGCACACGCATACGCACACGCACACGCACACGCGCGCACACACACACTCACACATCCAGACATGATGACCGATATTGGCGAAACTTGTCCAAAAGCAGTAAAATGAACTAATAAGTCGATTTAGCCATGGTGAAAAAAAAGTCGATTGCATAACCTTCTATATCTACATATCTATATGTAGGTTGGAAGGTAATAGTCAGTTCGTGGAAACGAGAAAAATGACCTGTTGTTGTCTATGCTCAAAAAGTAGGTCAAGGTTAAATGGTTCTTGTATTGGCTAAATTGAGTCATAGTCAAATAATTGCTTAAAAGTAGGTCAAGGTGAGTATTTGACAAGTTGAAACTTGTTCTGGTAGTTGCTCAAATCAAGGACATATTTTTATTTATATAAATTGCAGTGGGGTGTCTAAAAAGAGAAGTTTATTGACCTCTGGGGGTATCAATTACAATTCTTAGAAATCTAAAAATAGTATATTAAATCTATAGCAGGCTTATTTATGTTTATGATTTAATTTTCAAATTTCACAAAATTGTTTCAACACCTTTAACAATTGTAATGGATATTACTACTGACGAAAATAAATGTGTCATCGAAACGTTTAGATTGTAGTACATTAATATACAAATATACCTTTCAGACCCAAAAAAAGGTAAGGATTTTAATAACATTGAACTGTTGGTGCTGTCAAAATAGTGATGGGAGTAGTAGTAGTAAAAATAAAAATGAACAGAAGCAGGATGAAAGTTATCCTTCTAGCACTGACTGGCATCATTTCAACATAAATATGATTTATCTGAAGTTACAAACAATCAGCCAATCAATACTTGTACACAATCAAAGCAATAATGTTGTGTTAGACATGAAGGAGACGAATTAACCTCTAAGGTGGCATTCATATGTAGAGTTACAATCTTTCCGATTTTAAGAGAATGAAAATGATATAATAGGTTATCGATTGGACTTTCATGAATCCTACAATCTAACGTTCTTCTATGAAAAATGTATACAAGTTGTTAATTCCACGGTAATGATGATGACATTTATGAAGGCATTGAAGACTTTGTAAGTGCTAACTACAATATTAATTCACACAACTCACGTATGCTTAATGGAAATACTGTACCATCGTCCTGTTTATCTAATGTATAGCATTTACTAAATAAAGAAATATTGATAACTGTGATTTGTTTTTGTGATCTCGATTTAAATACAAATACCATGCTTTACCCATCTAAGAAAAACAATGTTAAGCGAAAAAATGCAGGTGGTTTAGTGAATACTCTGATCAATAAACTTACCTGATTACCAGTATTGTGGCCCTGGTACAAATTTAAAGAAACGATTTGCACGCGGTATTAATAATTAAGATGCTCAGTGCAAACCTCATGATATCAGTTACAGAGATTACCGATATTTAAAAGCTAGACACAAAGCAGATGAAATTTTAGAACAAGCAGATTGTGAACGCTTTATACCATCAGATGCAACATTCGGTGAACAAACTGCAGGTTTAAAAGTCGGTACCACCAAGAAATCAAAGAGAAAATTAGGAATGGGGTGCAAACGTCGATCCAACCAGAAAAAGAAATCTTTACGCAATGGTGAAAATTTATTGCATTTACGAAAATTCATAGCTAACAAAATTAAATCTAACGAAAATTTTACAGACACAATAAACTCTGTACTTTCAACGGCAAGAAGCGTGGTAAAAAGTTTAGTAGGAAGAAAAACGTTAAAAACATTACAGTTCCTAGAGTAATTAACTTACCCAAACAAGAAGCATCTTTGACCATTTCTCATCCTGTTATTTGCAGGCCTACCGGCAGTCGGTGCGTTAGCTGGTGGTGCATCAGAAATTGCAAATGAAGATAAAAGTACCAAAAAATTGCAAGAGAGTCATCACGTCACAATCAGAAAATGAAAACTATCGCTATAGGTTTCATGAATAAGAAAGTTGGTGCAATCTGTCTAAAACATACAAATCTGGAGGTGGTGCACTATACCAAACCGTTTCAAAAAAACTGAGTAGATTACCCGAAAGACCGTTAACAGATATTGATTTCAAGAAATACACCAAAAATGTACCCTACTTCAGGGATCTTTTTATGAGAGATAGCATGCCTAAATTACCATGGAAGAGTGAATCTAACTTAGATAGCCAAATCAAAAATTGCACGCATTGGGTACTACAAGAAGCAAGGTACAAGAGTATGGTATTACGATAGTTTCGGTAACCTTCGGCCACTAATCGAAGTGATTAATTACTCTCGGGGATTTAAAATATATTATAATTACATCCAAGGTCAAGAATTTAATACAATTATTTGCGACCACCTATGCCTACAATTTTTATATAAATAATCGATGCAACGTCTAATTGTCTGTTATGTGAATATCATTCAGTTTAGAAGATAGATAACACAGCTAGCTACAACTTCTATCCACCGATAGAACAAGGATTGGGGAAGAAATACGTTATCGGATTGGTTAGATTTTACCGTTGCAGCAGCATTAGACACATTTATACAGGCAACGATAGATTTTATTTTCGAATAAATCCATATTATTTGAAAATGATTAATATTCCACAGTTAGATGAAATTTGCGATTATCTGAAATCGAAAATACCAGCACAAAGGTTTATGATTAGATCAAACAACACATTTATATAAAATGTGAGATAAACAGTCCATCTGAGATGGATTTTAAAAGTAAAGAAACTAGCACTGGTCGCGTGCTGGAGTTTGAGCCTAAAATATTAGAACCAAATAAACACTAATCTACACGTAGAGTGCAACATTATAAAGGAATCTTACCGAAACGGAAACCTGCAAAAGTATTACATGAAATCGATGTTTCAGTTCCACCAGGTTATCATCTAAATAAAACTCCAAGCAATACCCAATATTTAGAAGTAAACACCGACGTAATTAGTAATATAACAACTAACTTGACTAAGGGTGAACTAATAGACTTTGGTGAAAGTGACCCATTCACAGTACGTGAACAACTAAAAGAACATGGTACTCGAATTAATCAGGCATCAATCCCATTTTTCAAAAATTCAGATAGAAGACATCATCCCTACAGGAAGTAGTTAATTACTCATTAACCTTCATTGCGGTTAACATCTGCAGAGAAATACTTTTTAACGTCAATTGATTTAAAAGTTCTCGCCGACAATGGCTGATTACGGCTACCTAGTATAGTTTTCTGTACATAGAAGGCAAGCTTGAGCTCAAAAAAGGAGATGATAAGAAAGCATACAACTTAACCAACAATTTCCCAAACTTTATTTTCGAAGAAGTTCGTTATGTGCTAAGTGGTCAAAGAGTAGACGTTTGTAGAAATCCAGACATAACGTCTGCAGTTGAAGTGTGTGTTTCTTAAACGGCAAGAAACAGCAAAGCACTAAATCATTTGGTGGTCACCAAAGAATGAAGAACTATTACAAGTAGAATTCGATGAGCAAAATGAAGAAAAACCTTTTACAGTATGCAGTTTATTGAACCACATATTTGGAACAATCGAGGTTTGTCAATGTAATTGTGAGTATCCGTCAAGATTTTAATTCGATCTAGAAGTGATACAAATCGCTACTATGGTGTCATTGATGCAACAGGAACCTTAAATAAAATCCAATGGAATGTATCGCACTTAACATTTAGTGGTGCTGCGAAAGATAAATTGTTTGGAGGAATCAATAAAAATTCTACTAATACTGTTCCGTTCCATTAATGAGAGTTATATCAATTACCTGCTTTAAAATATGCAACCTCAGACATATGGACAATAAAAACATGAACGCAACTGGCAAAAAACCGCATTGCATAATTGTTGCATTCCAACAAGGTAAACAGTACACAAAGTCGGCAAGGGCAGGAAGTTATGATCACATTAACATCAGAAACCTTAAGGTACATCTGAATTCTGAATATTACCCATATGAAGCAATGCATTTGAACTCCAGTGCTAGCCAATACATACCTGCTTACCGCAATGTTTGTAATGGTAATGGTGTAGATGATAAGATAAAGATGCATTATTCAACTATTCTGAATTCAAACCATGTTCAGTTTTTTTAATGGACCGCTCTAAACAAGACGAATCCTTAAAAAGCTCTGCAGTAGAAATCAAATTGGAAATTGAATCCCCAACACCTTTCGATAGTGCTATCGTTGTATATGGTCATATTTTCAATGATGATACTGTGAAGTAGAACCAACTCAGCGGAGAAATGAAAATTATAATTATTATATATATATATATATATATATATATATATATATATATATATATATATATATATATATATATATATATAGCACTCTATATGTCAAGCATATAAATAAAAATGTTGTAATTATTAGTTTTGTTTGATCCACTAACGCTGAAGGTAGTTGTTCATAAACAAAAACTTCCATTTCAAAATCATGACCTAGATGAAAAGCCTAGTACTCTAAAACATGGTGATTTACGTCTTAATAGTATACGTGGTATTATATGCGTCCCCTCGAATTGTGAAAAAACAAACATAATGATGTCTATTTACTGAGAAAAATGGTTTAAAATTTAAACGTGTGCACGTACACTCCGAGTCATTCAATCAAAACAAGCACAAACTTTTACAGGAAATCTTATTTCCAATGAAGGTTATAGGTTACTTTACCTTCAGTGATAATCACAATGTGTCCTATCATAAACATAAAATTGTTTCGGGATATGTGTTCAAAGTGTTGGGTAGATCTGTTTGTTTTCACGGTTATAAACAAGGATGCTGAAGTTAACAATGGTCGCTATAGGAAAATATTTGGTGAATGTATAATACCTTAAATTGTTTTTGGTAGTTTAGTAGTTACTAATCCGTCTAGGTATTAATAGCTATCTGCTTAGGGTAAACCGTTTTACTACAATGGATAACAAGGAGATGATATTAAAGTCAATAATTATTCAGGTTCGTAAAATAATACAGCAGAACTACAAGTCTTAAAACTGCTCGCATTGATAATGAAAGAAAATTTAACACCTAAAAAGAAGTCCATGGACGTTAAACCCAAAAAATCATCCCTATTAATATTTCCAGGAAAGCACGATACTACCCCCCTAGCCCGCTAGCTACAGTTCAAAAGACACCAGGAATCACTCCATTAGCCCGTTAGCTCAGCTACAGTTCTTCAAAGAAATCTTCTTCCAGGTATTGGTACACTATCTTTCTTACATACATCTGCCGTGGGAGAGATTAATACTGAGGACGAACAAGAAGAGGAAGGACCCCTTAGCTTCAAAGATGATTCTACTACCCGTAATAAACCTATTTCAGAAGAATTTCTCGAGCAGTACAATGAATTACCTCGTATATACGTTGAACGTATTATGAGGGATCTTGAAGGTGCTATTGATCATACTTATGGAGTTCACTATGATACCAAAGCACATAAATGAACAATTGGCAATACTACAGTTACAATTAAAGGAGACACGATTATTAAAAGCATCACGTATAAAGGGACTACACGTTTATTTAATCTGCTCATTATGAATAAAACCAATTTAAATCTAATCATTACTAAAATGCTTCTTGATAAATTTGGACGTCCACATGTCTAGTATCAATTCAAGAAAGCCTCTTGTATACTGATTGATGATAATCAATTTATTATCGATGATACGAGACTCAGCTACGTTGTCAATCCCATAGATACTCAAGATGTCATCACTAAGCAATACTACCAGCAAGGTTCAATTTCGATGGAAAGCGTTTGACACAGTTGGCCGCCTTGGAAGAAGATAGTGATGGTATAAGTAAAGGATCCCTTCTTGTTTGTCTACTAGCAGTTCAGAAACTTTTTAAGGAAACTAATAAATTAGTGCTATGTCTAAACTACAACTCGTTAACGAATTGCATAAACCTGCATGAACAATTTTTAAACGAAGGAGAACAATAATTAAAGGTTTTAATGGCCTCTGGCAAGCAGATTTGGTCGAATTTCACACACATGCCAAAGAAAGTAAGGGCTATAATTATATAGTAGTGGTTATCGGCTGTTTTTCTAAATACTTACGGACTAAAGGATTAAAAATGAAAACAGGTCAAGAAGTTACCAAGGCCATGCAAACAGTCTTTAAACAAAGCCAAAAACCTAAAAATTTGCAGACAAACAGATGCAGGAAAAGATTTCTACAAAGAGCATTTTACCAAAATGGTGCAGCGTTATGGAGTCAATCATTGCTCCATCTATAAAACAAAAAAGGCTGCAATTGAGGAACGTGTTATGAGAACCAATAAGTGTTCTCTGTATAAAACTTTTAGCCCGCAAGATAAATACAGCTGGATTGATTTAATTGGAATAGTAACGAAAGGGTGCAACAGTCGTAAGCATAAAACTACCGGAATGAAGCCAAATGATATCGACAAACATACGAAGATAGGGGCTTACACTCACATAAAAACATTCGATAGGAATCGATATTGTGTGGGCGACAGTACGAATCAGTAAATTTGAAGGCACCTTTGCCAAAGGAGATACAGCGAATTGGTCTAGTTAACTACCTAAGATTGTAGAGGTTTGCATTACTAACCCTACTACGTACGTATTGAAAGACATGAAAGGAACACCAGTACAGGGAGGGTTTTGTGAACATGAACTACAGGAAGCAAAATATCCTGATGTGTACCGGGTAGAAACAATTCTTCGCTGCAAGAATAATGAGTTATTTGTGAGGTGATGGGGATTGGATGAAAGATATTGGTTATAAGTAGACATTTAACTTATAATTTGTGAAATGAATTACTTATATAGCCATAGCAATAGTTTTTAACAAAGTATGTAGCTTTTACATGAAATAAAACACACAAAATAATAATTACACTTTATTTTGTTGCATTGAGCATTACATTAATAAACAATGTTTTTCTAAAATTTTATTAGCTTATATAGTAAACGTAAAGTACTTCTATAATCATTTAAATTACTTGATGGTAATATGTCTGAATTTTGTCCACATGTCCATCCCAAGGAGGAATTTGTATTTGTTTCACCTTTATGAATGTTTTCTTATATTCAGTTGTAAACTTTGTGGTACTCCTCGTTTTCCCACGACAACCAAGATTCTTAGAAACAGCATAGACAAGGGGGCCCTGAGCTCTAAAGTCCCTTGATCACCCGTTTGAATACCTTTCTCCTGCATGCATGATCCAGTGTCTTATTAACAAAAGCTTTCATGATCTGCAAAATCATTCTATGGTTATCATAATCTTACAGCAGGATGAATGAGCTATTTTGACCTGTTTTTCTGGGAAGTGGCTACCTGATACTCGGAAACAGCCACCTGTTTTGGGAAACGGATTCCAGTTATTGACCTTTGTGCTGTTTTGAGCTGTTTTGACCTGTTTTTGGGAAACGGGTATCTGCTATTTGGGAAAGTGGTACCTGTATTTGAGAAAATGGTACCAGTTCTTAGGGAAAATATTTGCAAATCGATCAAACTAGCGACTAATATTTTTAGAGACTTGTGGTTTCCATAATATGCAGCACTTGCAATGTACTCATTTATAATCAATGAGTTGTCTTTGTAATTATCACGAATTGGGTCTACATTCACATTACTACTAGACAATTAATCGCTCATATACATTTTCTACATTTAAAATATCTAAAACTATATTTACACTCCAGGTAAAAGTCGAGTCAAGAATGAAAAAATCTTGAATTATCTTCAAGACAGAGTTGTCGTAGGTCACCGATTAGAGATCACTGCTGAGGAAAGGTATTGCCAGCATATTCATGAATCCCAGTTTTTAGAAGTATTCACGTACAGATAAAGAATCGATTACAGCATAACACACAGAAGGAATAGAGATAAGAAACAGAAAAACCTTCTGCAGAAACGTGAGAGCATGCAGATTCTAAGGAAAATTAATATCCGTGTAAAACGAAAAATTAAATTTAATCATAAATATTTGATTAAAATTGAGGAGGGTGAAACAAATAGTTCAGTTAAGATTCATAATATTATCGACCTGTGCTTACATACATAACATATTATAGGAGGTTTCAGCTTAAAATAATTTTGAAAATAAGTTTAGATTGTGGTGGAGCTCTAAGGGTCGTTTCACATACACGGCGACCGTTTACACGGTTAAAGGAGAAGATCATACGAGAGCTTTCACACGCACCGTAACCGTGTGTACGGTCGCCGCCCACTATGGGCAATGGCCACCGTTACAGTGGATGCCACCACACATGCCGTGTCCCTTGCCCGGTTCCGCTTATTTACACATTGGCGATTAATGAGCGTATTTTGATTTAAAAGGTAACATTCAAGAGGACAAATTCAGACATAGGCTTGGATATCCCCATATCTTTAGTGCAAGAAAAGCCCGTAATCTGTCTACGAAGACAGTAACGAAACGAAAAATGCTTGGAGGTAAGTTTTTTTCAGTTAAAAAGAGACTTTGAGGAGTTGGAAGACACAGAAAAAAATAGTTTTAGTAAGTTTTATTATTTATTCTAAGATGAAGTATAGGTAGATCTATACTGATATAATTAACGTTCATAACATTAAATATTTGAAAGCTGCCATTTCAGAGATACTACAGTTGTTAAGAAGTAGCCAATTAAAATATTTCTCATTGTTAGCTAATATTCCCCAGCGCGCTGCTTCTTCTGTAGGTATATTATCACGCCCTGTTATTGTCATTGTATCCTCTACTTCATAGCCGTCTCTTTCCCAGACAAAGTTGTGTAAAACAACACAAGTCTTAACAGCGTCTACATCAAAATCAGGCACTAAGTTTATAGGGCGATAAAATATTTATTACTTAATATTCCAAACGAGCATTTTACGTACCTTCGAGCTCGAGAGAGGCGATAATACCGATTCCTCAAACTACCGACCAATTGCCATCACTTCCATTTTGTCTAAAATCATGAAAAAAGCCATCAATCAGCAACTGCTCACGTTCCTTGAAACTAACAAACTCCTTAGTGACCACCAATATGGGTTTAGGCAAAGTCGTTCAACAGGTGATCTTCTTTCATATGTGACCCAAGTTTGGAACAATACAGTAGAGTAGTCCGGTGAAACAGTTGTAGTCGCTTTAGAAATCTCAAAGGCATTTGACCAAGTTTGGCATAAATGTTTACTTGCCAAACTCACCTCGTTTGGGTTAAATGATACGCTCATCAACTGGGTTTCTAGTTTCCTTGATAAAAGACGAATACGTGTGGTAGTTGATGGCTTCTTTTGAAAAGAAGTTAGCATTAACGCGGGCGTACCACAGGGATCCGTTATAGCGTCTACACTTTTCTGCTGTACATAAATGACCTTATTTCTTCAACAACTAACCCCATCCATTTCTTTGCTGACGATAGCACTCTTCACTGTAGTTCATCTCAGTCTACTCATAGTGATAATCCACCTTCTATGTCAAATCAAGAAATTAAAGCTGAAATGGCAAATTCAATCAACAAAGACATTCAACGTATTCTCGAATGGGAAGCAATAATCTAGTTAAATTTAATGCTAACAAAACTCAGTGTTGCCTTGTGTCCGCCATAAAAAATCGATCATTTCCTGTTGTAAGTATGAATGGCTCAGTTCTTAAGTTTTCAGACCCTATTACTCTGTTGGGCATGACGGTATCTTCAAATCTCTCATGGGTTGACCATCTTCTGTCAGCTACCAAAACAGCTGCTCTTAAAATAGGCTTTTTGTACAGATCTAAGCAGTAGTTTACCTCTCGACAACTTCTTCTGCTGTATAAGGCCCAAATTCGGCCTCATCTGGAATATAATTCTCACCTCTGGGTTAGTGCACCCCAATACGCTCTCGATATCGTTGATCGTATTCAAAAGAGGGCGATTAGGCTTATAAATGACCTGCCCTTAACTTCTCACATACAGTCCCTTGAGCATAGACGGATGGTTTCAGTTCCTTCTTTGTATTATCGTTATTACAACGGCTATTGTGCTGCTGAATTATATTTTTTGATACCATCTCGGGCTATCTTTGCGAGAAACACTCGGTTCGCTCATTCACACCATCAGTATGCAGTACAAATCTCCACTTGTCGTACCAAACGGGCGCAATCCACATTTTTCTACACGGCTTCTAAACTCTGGAATGATCTCCCTAATTCCTGTTTTCCTCTCACTTATGATATGAGAAAATTTAAGGTAGCTGTTCATAGGCATATATTTGCAATTCTTTATCCCTCTATCCATCCTCCTAAGTGTTCCTGAGTGCTTTAGCACAATAGGCCAAATTTAGCCTGTTCAGGACCACAATCATAAAAAAAAATTGCAAATATTTTTTGTATACTGTCAAGTTATGTCCACCACACGGTCGAAGTAGGTGTTTGTCTAGCGCAAATGCTTCATCTCCCATCATAAAATAAGGCACTTCAGTAACTTTTGAGCCTGGGAGACATATCTCTTCAAGAATTTCCAGTTCTTTATTGTTTATTGATGTCCGCAGAGAGGAGATCTTAAATATGCTAGAATCGAAATCTTTTCCGTAGCTTCTAATATCAGCATACACAAAACGATAATCCGAGTCTGCCACCGCCATCAAGACCACAGAAGAATAACCTTTATAGGTAAAATACATTGAGCCAAGCGGATTGATCATTCTAATATGTTTCCCGTAAACTGCTCCTAAACAGTGCGGAAAATTCTCCTTTCTTTCAAAATTTGAAGCGATCGTCTCCCAATGCTATTTAGTGGGTACGGGAATACATTCCAAACGCATAACAGACCAAATACAGCAGCATACACCTCTTACAATCTTGCTCACTGTAGAAATTCCAAGTTAATAACTGTAGTGTATATCTGTGAAAGTACAACCGTTCGCCATATATCTGAAAAAAAACATTAATGTAGATATTTGTGTTTCTTTGCAGGTAAAGAAGTAATGAAGAAACGGGTGAATGTTAGAAATGCTTTCAAAAATCTGTTAAAAAACAAAGAGGTGGAAGCGCCAACTACAAAAATGTATATTTATAATGCGCAGTTGGAATTCCTAAATGAAGTCTTCCAGGAACGCCGATATTGAACAAACCAAAACATCAGATGAGGGAGCACCTCAAAACACTCCTGAAAGTGAAGTTATTGAAGGAATCACCAAAGTTAAAAAAAACCAGGATTACGAAAACGCAAACAGGACGATGTTGAAATAGAAATGATTCAAGCGCTTAAGGAAACACCGAATCGTCATTTGTCTTTTTTAGAGGAACAATTCCTTCGTTGAACAGTTTTGATGATGATGAGATATTAGAATTCCAAATCTCGGTGTTACAAACAACAAGATTCATCAGGCAACAGAAAACAGTGCTTTCCTATAATCAATCCCTTGTTCAGACGTAACATCTACGCATAAACACCAGTCAACAGGCGACAACATAAACCGGAAGTCATTTCTATCTGAACATGGATCCAACATTGCTCTATGCTTACACAACGTACAGCCCCATGTGCAACCAAATGCCGAGTACTTCACATGGTTGGAACGGTCAGTAGACTAGTTTATATCACACAATACAACCTGTTCGCTTGGGTACGAATCAGCAGAGAAATTTGACAGTTGCAACAGCGAGCCAGTATTATGAAAATCGTCAGCATATTTCACCAGCACCTGCAGTATGGCACAGTCCATCAGAAATCTCTCAGAGTTCTGTCGACTTATTCGACTTCTTTACATAGAAGGTGTTTATAAATATATTTTGTATACCTACTCTTTTTCTAAATAAATAATTAAGTAAATAATAGTCTAGTTGCACTTATTTAATTGTAACGGCCAACATTTGCATAGGTTGGATGCATTATCTCATAAATGTGGCATGACGCTGAAGAGAGTCCTTTAGTCGTTGGTATAGTTGATCAAAAGTGGATGTTGTCATCCTAAAATAATTGAAAAACTTCTTTTCGTCATCGCTCAACTCGGCAAAAAGTGCATGAAATGTCCCAAACACTTTCCTCTTCATATTTATAGGGTGAATCCAATGGATTCTGTTCTTCCTTCTTTTTCTGATGCGTCTGTACAATATCATGATCGATATGACACGTTCATGATCCATGGTGGGAAGCAACTACAGCAGAATAACCGGCACCGAATTGGTGAAGTGTGAAGGAACAACGTGACCGCGTAAACGGTGACGTTTCGACGGTCGCCGTGTATGTGTGAAACGGCCCTAAGGATAATTATCCCCGATTTTGATTTTGTTTTGTTGTAAGTGTAAGGTGTAAGGTATGTACTTATTCTCTATGCACTACACGTCTCTAGCGCAGTTTTATCATGTAACATGTTTTTCGCCCAACATGGCGCATTGGTGTGTGTAGAAGTTTATATTATCGACCTTCGACATATTAAATTTTGTTAGAGTAGAGTCATTACACGGGTAAATTGTTATATGAGATTTATTTGACGCAATGTGTTATAGCATCCATATTAACTGTTGATTAACCTTAGCTGTGAAATGGCTATTAGAGGAGGTAGTGCTTCTTTAAGTGTAACGGCGTTACGGAAAGCACATAGGAATTTTTATAGTGAAGAAGATGCGGATACGGCAAGTATGCGCCCACCGTACTGTTTTTATTTTGAGACGGATATCTTAGCTATCAATGAAGCTAAATTAAAAATTGAGACATTATTTGATGAGTTACAAACTAATGCGACTACAAAAATTGTCGCGAATGTCGAAACCAAATCAATGATCCTGTAGCTAAAACTGAAGCAAAACGTAAAGAAAAAAAAAGATTTCATTAGTATAGCAATTATAGGTGCAAATTAAAAATTTTAGATAAGCAAATAGCAATAAAGACACAATATTGAGTAGTTTCTTTAGCCACGACTGCCAATAATATGATGGTTGCATGATCGACATCTGTTACAGTTGTACTGATTGCTTTTTTTTATAGTTCCAAATATCTATACAATCTACCGTCAATATGGATAATAAGTATTTGTTATGACTAGTTGATTATAAAAAATGAACGTAACATTCTGACATGCAGAGAATCGTTCAATGGTTATTCCCTACATGAAGTTAATTATATCTAACAAGAAACATTACAACTACATCTAGGTTTAATTTGTCCAATGGGTTTTTCACTCAACGTTTGTCACTAATATGCTCTAATTAAATTTGGTTTTAAGATCCGATGGTTTGACTTTTTTTGGCCGTCTGACCTCATCTTCATCATCTAGCAGTATAGTTGTTAAGTCATTAGGATGCATTTGAAGTTTATCGCTATGCCTTTCACTGAGATTTTTTATTTCGTCATGCACTAACGAAATTTGTAAGTCACTGTTAATCTGTGCACTAGGTACATGAACAGGCAGAAGGCTGATTGGCTTGTATGATTCCAAATTGTTAGGAGCTTTCCCAGGTTTAGGAATTATTATGATCTGCACCACTTTCCACTGATTAGGAAAATATTCCTCGCTTAACGCCGCGTTAAACATGTATATATTTTTTTGAGACAGCTTGTCAAACTTTTCCTGTGATGAGATCAAATCCAGGGACCTTTTTTGGATTTAGTTCTTTAAAGATAACTGCTTCAACTTCTATAGCTGTGAAGGCTTTTATTGGTGGACATACTTGGAATAGGTCATCAAGCATTAACTGAATTTCATTTTCATCTTCGGGAATAGCTTCAACATCATACGGTTGGAATATTTTCGATGGATTCTCACGAAGGCGGCAGATTTTTGGGTATTACTTCTTAACCAATAACTATCTTCAGCTTTTACAGGTGGTGTTGTAGTTTAAGGCCGTTTGAATCTTTCAGTCGCCTTCCACAATCCATGGGTTGGGTTGGATTTAATTTGCTTAAATATTCTTAAATGGCTTCATTTTTCAGCTTCACGAACACTCGACTTAATTGTTTACTAATTTTATTTAATTTAGATTAATTTTTTCGTCTAAATTCGTACGAAATAGATTTATCAGTTTTCTTGCTGTGACGTGATGGTTCTTTTGATTTCTCAAGTATTTCCGCATACATGGGAATTATAATTTTGAGTTGTTATAAGCATGATTTCATGACATTTTTTTTGGTAATGTAAAATTCACATGTAGAAAGATAGCTAAGGTTGCTCTTTATAGTTGTTAAAGGTTGCCTTCCCTTTGGTGTGGTTATTCTAAAACTATACAGTATTTTTAGCGTTGAAGTCTCCATTCAATAACCGATTTCCAAGTGTTTTAAATAGTTTGTTGATGTGTTCAGATTTATTATTGTGTTTGGGGGGACAGTTGACAGCTGCTATACCTGCTCACCTATATGATTGTAAACAGTGACGCTAGTAACTTATATGTTTTAATACTTATATTCAGCTATGTTTGACATTTGTTCGATAATTGTCGCAGTGCCAGCGTGAGCAGTTCGATCAAGATCCTCGGTATGGTAGATAATATAATTCGGTATTTTATGTAGCTTCGATCCGTGAAGTGAGCATCTGATATAAACGGCACGTATTTAAGATTTCCTGTGCATGATGACATAAGCTGTTGGCATTCCATATTGCAATTTTTAATAATTGAGCCATTATGTTGATTTGGCTACTAACGTTGTTAAGGGGTTAAGTAATGTCCCCATCTGTTTCATAAACTTCTTCATGTCTTTTAATTAATTTAGGTCACTGTTTGGTTGCGGTGGAATCAATGTAGCGCAGGTTTGCGCGATGTTAGCTGTTTGGATTGGTTGGGTATTTTGCTTGAATGCTTGGTCAATCTGGTATGTAGACGTTTTTCTCGTAATGGTGGATACAGTTTCTGTTGTAACTGTTTATGTAGTAAGGATCCGCGATAATTACCTGGATGGTTTTCGTGACTGTTAACACAAACAACTTTTCTATCTCTGGTTATCCTAGGGAATTCTTGAGTTATATGATTAGTTAGGCATTTAACGCACGTAGAAAGTGTAGCTAAAAGCATACCAATGTGCAAGAGAATTTTTGAAAAGAATCAGTGATTCAAAGTTTGCGCAACGTTAATATTTGTTTACTTATTTATAGAAGTGTATTCATGGGGATGTTAGTTCATGAATATGCTGGTGGAATTTTTGCGTTTACACTGCGATTATGAGCATTTTATTTTCGCGACGTATTGAAAAGTTACCGGAAGATAAGCACTTATGAATTTTGCGTCAAAATATCACTCCTGTTTACCGACCCTCAACGATTAGAACCGAAACTTGTAGGATCCAAGAGGATTATTAATGTAGGAAAACCACGTTTGTGTGGAATTGCCAGCAGGTAAACCACATCGCGATTTAATGTAAAGAACTAAAGAAAAGTATGTTTTGTTTGTCACCCTGTGTGTATATTTTATGGATCATACGGTAGATAGTTCTTTTTGTACTATTTTTAATTTCGCATATAAAAGAGTTTAAATTTTTGCGAGCTTTTACTTTATCACCTTTTTTTTGGGTCTGGAGATATTTGTAAAGGAAATTTTTATTTGTAAAATTACGTTTCACATACAGGTGATGCTGGCATTACTATTAGATGAATGTTAGAAGAGTCTTTATGTAAATAAATGTTCTCCTTATTTTAAATTAGGCGAATTTTGTTAAATGGATTTGAAATTGCACCATATCAAACACCTTTTATAAAATTTATTACATTGTATGGTACATATTTTGCAAAAGTTGATGTGGCCGTCATTACGGCGGCGTTTTTTTTTGATAAGCCTCGTGGTTAAAAAACATTGATTGAAATACCACCATGTGTCAGAAATCTCAAAATGAAATTGACAAACATTTTTATAAATTAAATATTAATAGTGTTTTTGGAAAACCGATAGAAAATGTGCGTAAATATAAGGATATACGTTTAGTAACGCCTATGTGTGCAGGATTCAGTGTTTTAGACGTTTCGAAAACTTTTTTATTCAATTTTCATTATGGTTACGCGCTATCCAAGTTTCCTAATAATGCTAAGCTCTTGTACACTGATACAGATAGTCTGATCTATGCCTTTTCAGTTCCTAATATCTATCAATGTATTAAAGAAGACATTGATAAGTTCGATACATCTAAATATAATCCTAACAATATCTTTGGAATTCGATTAGCAAATAAAAAGTTCCCAGCTTAATGAAAGATGTAAATCAAAGTAAAATTATGTTAGAATTTGTAGGACTTCGTGCAAAAATGTATGCTTACACTGTGATGAAAACGTTGTAAAAAAATGAAAGGGTTCTCCCAAGGAAGGGAAGGAACAAAATATTAACTTTGTTATTTTCCCGGTTGCATCAAAACTACCTAGGAACACATCCTACATGTTTAGTAACGTTTTAAATTTTTCAATTCTAGTTTCTTCTTTGAAATACTCATGAAAGCTCTGAGGTAACACACATTTAAAATCACCCGTTTCCAATACTATACATTCACCGTACTTTGTATTAATTACACCCACTTTCATTATTTTACGCTTCTTCGACAGCTCGAGGTCTCACACATTTTTAAAGGGTTTTAATAGGTGCTTTGGTTTAATCCTGCTAATTCCACGTTTATCAATTACAATTTGCTAACTGTCTGATCTCAACACACCTCGCTGCGGTTTATATAAGATAAATGTGTCCTTGACTTGAGTACCTATCGCAACATCCTTAAACTTGTTAAATAACCATATTGGTCTACTTTTAGTTTAGAAAACGATTTGACCTTGACTCAGTCCAGTCAATATAAGTACCGTTTGACCTGGGTGTACCTTTTAGCATAGACAACAACTTGGCATTCTTCTGTTTCCATGAACACATTCTATTTCTATATATTTCTAAGAAATGTAATATTATACCAGGTCAATCATTTTTTACCTTGAAAGCTCTATTTTTAGATTTCTAAGAAGTATGTGATAATGACCTTGAAATTACTATTTTTAGTTTTAAATTTTGACCTCGACATTTTCACCTTCAAGAGATCCAAACGCTTTGATTTCTCAACACCAGAGGGCGAGTGGCCCTGAACTTAACCAGAATCGGCCCTTGATCACTACTTCCGCCGCTGGATTTCTCTCAGAATCACCACACACACACACACACACACACACACACACACACACAAACACACACACACACCCACACAACGCACACCACACGCCCACCAGCACACGCACACGCACACACAGCACACACACACGCACACGACACGCACAGCACCACACGCACACGCACACGCACACGCACACCACACACGCACACACACGCACACGACACACGCACACCACACCACACCACACACACACACCACACGCACGCACGCACGACACGCACACCACAGCACCCACGCACACCACCACACGCAGCACGCACACGCACGACACGCACGCACCACCACGACACGACACGACACGCCACACGACACACCACACCACGCACACGCACACGACACCACCACGCACACACACCACACGCACACACACCACACACACACACACACACACACACACACACACACACACACACACACACACACACACACACATCCAGACATGATCGCCGATCTTGGCGATATTACCCCAAAAGTTGTAAAATGGACTAATACGTCGATTTAGCGATAGTGAAACAGAAGTCGATTGCATAACCATCTATTCCTACATATCTATATGTAGGGTGGAAGGTAAAAATACAAAAAAACAAAAAGATAGGTATTTATTATGTGTAATAATGGTGAAAGTCTACATTCCATTAAATTCAGTGATAAAATATTGTACTTGTAGTGTTGTTCATCGGAGTCCCTGACAACAGGAAGCCTCAAATTATTTTCATTATTGGACATACTTGAATTAAATTGCTGTTTCTAATTGTAATTGAAATAAATGTTCATGCATGATAAGGTCGTACGGCCTTCACTTACCCGACTACAACTGTACACAAGGATACTATTTATACACCTTACACTCCGCAATGCTTGTTATAAATGATTATTGTTATCACTATTAGAATTTTATTTTAGAGGAAAATGTTTAATAAAAGCAAAAACAATGCACTTTTATAATAAACGTGCACTAAAATCACATTAACTCTACATAATTGAGTTATTAAGTAGGGCGAAAAAGGAATGTCATAACTTAACAAATCTGTGTGTGCGTGCGTGCTTGCGTGCGACTGTGAGTGCGTGCGTGCGTGCGTGCGCAGGTGCGTGTGCGTGAGCGTGTGTCCGTGTGTGGGTGTGTGGATGTGTGGAAGTGTGGACGTGTGGACGTGTGGATGTGTGGACGTGTGGATGTGTGGATGTGTGGATGTGTGGATGTGTGGATGTGTGGATGTGTGGATGTGTAGATGCGTGGATGCGTGGATGTGTGGAAGTGTGGATGTGTGGATGTGTGGATGTGTGTTAATACTCACGATAACTCCAGAACAAAAAGACGTACGTACTAAAAAAATGTTATTTAGGCTTATTTCCCCTGGAGCTGATTTGATTTTTGGAGGAACTCAGCGGCCAACAGGGGCGTTCATTCGCTGCTGTTTTTGATTTGTATCAGATATTTTTGCAACAGCTGTATATTTTGGGGATAAGAAACTACCAATATATGGACCTTAAGCATATAGATTAATTATATTTTATGCAATTTTTTGATACGCGCGTAATTTAGCGGCAAAAAGTACCTAAGGCTTAAGTGTTCATATTCTTTCCATATGTGAATAATGATTTATTTTATAAGAAAATGTGTAGACCGTTTTTTTTAAGAAAATTTAATTTTATATAACTTTTCTTTATAAAGTTTCTTAATATAAGCGAAATAAATATAAAGGGTAAACAAATGTGATTAAAAATGCTTAAACAATTTTTATAGAGGCGGGTGACTGGAATTTTTTTTAAGTTAGTATCTAGATGACTCTTATTGTTGCCTATTTTTGTAATGAACCCTGAAAAAACTGTTTTAATTTACATTTTGAAGGTTGGAAGGTCGTGTGTTGTTCTGCACTAGATATTTTGAGTGGCGAATCAAGACTCTGTACGTTCCACTACAAATTTGTAAGATTGTCAATGCGGTATTGCAGAGTTATGAATTTTTCTTTAAGAATTTAGCAAAAACATATCCTTTTCATACTGTTATATCTCTGTCACTGCTCGTTAATTTCCATCAAAAATTTGTGTGTAATCTAATATTGGCTTAGTTCATTCTGAACTATCTTTACTTTTAGCCTCTATCATACAGGATGTCCAAAACTTTAGTTCGAACATCCTTACAATCACTTCTATTTTAATTGAATGTCTGCAATACAATTCCCTGTATATTATTTTGCCGTTGGAAAGCTTCAAATGTAGTACTCATTCCAAAAATACTATCTTTGCTTTTGAGATGTTGAGGTTTTTCTGAAATTTACATAGAAAATGAGAAAAATTACTTCATCTGATGTTCAAACACGTTATCATTTGGTTGTAAAAGCATATTGAACTTGTTGGTTAAAGATTTATTTATATTTCATAACATATGGATATGGATGGAACCTATTTCTTACTCATCATTCTTTTCACCGAAGTTTGACATAAGCGCAACAAATCACTGATGGCTGCTGTACGTGTATGTGGGTCTCCAACAACAGATAGATCAACGTTAAATTAATTTTCTTCGTCTAGCACTGGATTCATTCCATTATCGTTCTCTTACTTAACTGTCTAAGATTTGTCAAATCTATTCATTTAGTCTTTTAAATTATCTTGCATCCGGACGCCTTCTTACTGTACACTGTTGATCGCAGACGAAAATTCTTTCAGCAATCTCCAAAGATATGTTATTTCAGTTGTATAGTTCATTTTCATTAAAACAGATGTACTAGATGTCACCAAATGTCACAGGATTCCACAAATAATTATAGTTACATTGTCATACTAACGAACAGCAATTGTTTCGATTCCTTGCGCCATGCCGCTTGTGATTTTTCTCATTTTTTATGTAACTTTTTGGAGAAAAAATATCTCAAAAGTAGGTTGAGATGGATACAGGTTGAAAACAGTTTGTTTTTGAATTGATGCTTCGTTTTTGTTAAGTCAGAAGATATTTCATGTTCCACAGATTGAAACAATAAATTTAATTTAATTTTATCCACAACCGGGTCATACTGAATTATTACGTAGTCTCCAGTTCACACTATTATTATATTTCTGTGAATTTTTATGCCATTCTGCTATTTGTTTTTATCGTAGCTTATTAGGTTATTTGTTTTAATATTATATTACCACTGTTCATATAGTTATATTTCACATTTATTTATATTATATTATATTCTTTGTTATGACTATTATTATTACTATTATTATTATTATTATTATTATTATTATTATTATTATTATCATTATTATTATTATTATAAATTTAAATGTCAGCGGCAAAACAAATATTACGTTTAGACAAAAATATTAAATTACATAATCTTTTACTTTAACAAATGCAAATAATTATATTGTTTAAAAGGAGACCATAGTAATAATAATCTATTACTTAAGTGTTTTAAATGAAAAAAAATCTTTTAAATATTTATTAACAAAAGATAAGATAAGACTTCAACTTAAATAAGTCGACCTTCCTTATATTTGTGCATTTAAAAAGCAAAACAAAGTTGAAATGAAGTATTTGTTAATGGTAAGTTTTTTTGAAATTGTGTAAATTTTTAGTAATTTTAAATTAAAATGTTACAGGTATTTGTCCTTAATGTCGCAGTGTTCCAGTAAGTATGACCATGTCCGGTACCTACCTAATTATAGTAAGCGATAGAATATAATACTATTTTTTTCTTTTATGCTTGCTCAATTCGGTGTCAAATAAAAATAGTTTATTAAACATTTAGAAAATTAACAATATATGTGATTAATAATACGGAATACAATACTACAAGCTATAGCACAATACAACGTATTGTGTTGTATTTGTGGTGGGATGCTCAGGAGTGTTATTCCGCTTAGCGCATGGGTTTTAGAGTTGATATGTGGTGTGGTTGATAGTATGACTGTGTTGTGAGGTTGGTGGGCTTCCAAAACACAGTCCTCGTGTGGATGATGTAGTTGGTTTCAAGTGTTGTGTGGTCTGTCTTGTGGTCGCTAGGTACATAAAACGTTCGCCCAATCTAAGCCTACAAAGAAACCCAGAATGGCGTCAAACCTTAGATCGAGTTAAGAGGGCATTTTCTATGCTGCGGGTTTAACCGTCTTCGATTCTTCTATTCCCTTACTACCTTTTGCAGTCGTTTTGGCGTATATTACGCCGGTTTCGTGCGGAGAGGGACTGTCACGACGATGTCTTCTTCGGTCGCTGTGATGATGGTGCATGGGCCTGATTCCGCTGCAGAAGACGTGGGAACTTCAAGCATGCCCTTAAGTTTTCGAGTGATTACCATCATAGTTCACGCACTTATTCCGATCGGTACGGAGTTTAGTACATTCACTAGAGTAGTCATGTCTTGCACACTGTACATAGTGTGCCGTCACCTGCTGCACCGGTGTGCGAGACACCGGTAATACTGCCCGATGTGGATTTCCCCTCCAAGTTTTCGTTGAGGTACAAAGGCAAAACACGTACTCCACCTATCAGATCTTACTTAGGTCCTGTTCTTTTTTCAACTAGACTAGCAAAAGCGAGATCGGACGTCTTTGCTTTGTAATTCTACAACAAAAAATTACATTCATGT
>JARFJB010002020.1:807500-907500 GCA_036346205.1 Vesta saturnalis
CAATGTTACATTCATTACATTTACGGTTTACATGTTTAACATAAAACAAGTTGGCGTCTGAGGTATTCCAACATTTATTTACCGGTTGAATTTTTTCTAAGCGAACATAACTAACCACACACGTTTCCTGATTAAAGCAAATAATAGTTCAGGAACATGGCCCGTTCTACACCCAACCTCTATTATTTCTGTGTGAGTCTGTGGGTCTGTGTATGTGTGTCTGAGTGTGTCTGTGTATGTATGTCTGAGTATGTCTGCGTATGTATGTCTGAGTATGATGTGTGTGTCTGTGTGTGTGTGTATCTGTGTGAGTGTGTGTGTGTGTGTGTGTGTGTGTGTGTGTGTGTGTGCGTGTGGTGCGTGCGTGCGTGCGTGCGTGCGTGCGTGCGTGCGTGCGCGCGTGCGCTGCGGCGTGCGTGCGTGCGTGCGTGCGCGTGCGCGCGCGTGCGTGCGTGTGCGTGTCGTACGTGCGCGTGTGCGTGCGTGTCGTGTGGTGCGTGTGCGTGCGCATTCGTGCGTCGTGCGTGTGCGTGTGCGTGTGCGTGGCTTGCGTGTGCGTGCGTGTGTGCGTGTGCGTGTGCGTGTGCGTGTGTGTGTGTGCGTGTGTGTGCGTGTGCGTGTGCGTGTGCGTGTGCGTGTGCGTGTGCGTGTGCGTGTGCGTGTGCGTGTGCTTGTGCTTGTGATTGTGCGTGTGCGTATGCATGTGCGCGCGTGCGCGCGCGCGTTTGTGCGTGCGTGCGTGCGTTTGTGCGTGCGTGCGTGCATGTCACCATGTCCTTACCCATATTTATTAGGTAGCTAAGGCATACTCTGTCTAAAAGGACACCTTCCTCGATACGGGACCAGACGTTTATCTACCTTGATGTTAGATCCCGATGGGTAATACTTCTTGAAATTTGCATTCGTATCACACTATATTTCGCGTATGGACGACAACTTTGTCATCAAATTGACCGAAAAATTGGAGATCTATGCTGCGAGTTTCTAGGCGTTATGCCTCGAACAGCTATCTTTTTGACACAAGTTGTATGCGTTCAACAATGTCTGACAAAACAAAAAATGTATCCTCAGGTTTTTTAATTTTCGTTTTCAAAACGACTTTGTGAAAGTTTTATTTTACAATGCTGTGCAAACGAGCACGCCCTGCTGAATAAGGACTCATTTTCCAATCTGTACCGCTTGTCGCTTTGAAACAAAAATTTGATTCAACTCTTGAATTTCAGGATCATTGTCTTCATCTACGTACAGACAATCGTCATTTTTCAATCACCAACCCTCAGTACGCAATGACAGAGATTAGTGTACTACAACTTGCTAAATCACAAAGCTTTGCCTTTATATACACCAATCGGCGCCGTTTACTTTGATGCTTTGATGTCATTGGTGTTAACGACATCAGGTTTATTCTGAATACTTTGACAAGAATTTTAACTGTGCGTAATTAAGAATTGTCTGTTATTATATAATTATGATCCTTTGATATTAACAATTACAAACAAGGTTCTAGAAAGTGTGAAGACATAGTAGTGATCGAAATGGATTATCCATTAGCTGCAAATGCTTCTCATAATTTTCACTGTGACTCCCAGAAACTAATAAAACAGGAAGGGTTCTGTTGGACTCGCTTACGTTACGTATCTTATCTTAAACTAAAGTTTATTTTCAGACGAATAGTCACAAAGCATCACCTATCACATTTTTTAGCCACTCACTTTATAGAGCCCTTAAGCAGTGCTTCCAGCTTATTATTGTTTTCACTCTTCATTATCACTTTGTCCTAAATTTAAAATTGATATTAATACTATTAGTCTGTAATTTATATCCTTTTTCTAATTTTAGCTTAATTAAATTGTCTTTTACATCACTCCAAGTTGTTTGTGGTCCATACTCTGATTTTATCTGGTATTAAAATACAGTTTGTTATAGCATTATATTTCTTATGTATAAACGTGTCTTAGTACGGGAGAATTTTTTTGTTATAGCTTATGTTTGGTGTAATTGTTACACCGCTATAATTTGCAACAGAGCGATAAACATTATGTAAAATACACCTGACTGTATAAAAGGATTATTAGTTGGAATAATTAAGTTTGAATGAGAAAAAATATTTTATTAACACCATCTTAGGGACGAAAATGTGTGCCACTGTTTAGAAACTGTATTTTGCTTATATTGTAGTAACATATTGAATAAATATACTTGAGATGTACCTGTATAAATGGGTTAGAATTGCACAATAAACATGTGTACTTATGATTCAAGGGCAAATAGCAATGAAATTCACTAAATGTTGCGGAAAGACAAGTAAAATTATGATAAAATGTTTAGGTTGGTATTGATCGCTGTATTGACTGTATGAATTTGGATATTTTGGAAAGATATTACATTTTTTCAAAAATTTCAAGATGGTGTAGATGAATTCACATTTTCCGATTTTCTGTTCTGCAATGTCATGTAACATTTAAACCCTTTAAAAGTGGTTGATTTTGATTTAGCCGGTTAACATTTGGAGACGCTTTCAAGTCGAACTCGTTATCTATAAAAGAATCAGTTTAAAAGGCACGTGAGAGAATTTTCCGCAAGTTTTTAGTTATATCGTTCTGATTTATGTTGTTACCAGTGCAGTTAAAACATTATCTAGTAAAGGTGTTGTATTGAGTGAGAAATTGTGTTGCAAAACTTTTTCCAAAAATTTAGAGTGTCTAAACATATTTCAAATAAACAGTAGCAATTGTGTTAAGTGAAAGTTATATAAAAAATTTGCCTGATAGTGAAATAAACATTTTAAGTAAGGGTTTTGGATATTTCAAATTAAATTAAATTAAATTAAGTTTATTGACAATTAAGAATTTAGGTACGAAATGAGTTAAAATATTCAATTCGACGAACATTTGAGATGGAAATTAGAAAATAAATTACCCAATTAATATAGGGCTAAAGGACATTAGTGAACGCGTGCGTATATCATTCCAAGAATAAACTAAAGAAATTCAACCTCGTTGATTAGGTTACTTTGACTTAAAAGGGACTCGAAAATCTATAAGTAAAAATAATTTTAGATATTGTTAAGTAGTGGGCGACACTATTTTTAATCAGGTCATAAGGATAATCAATTCCCACCACTACCTTTTTGTTTGGTGTACTTAGTTTAGACAATGGAATAGTACTGACTAGCAAAAATTTAGACAGGATAATTTTTCTTTTCTGTTTATTGCTGAATCGTGGCCGTCATTATATAATTAATATCGACTACGTGTTTTAATACTTACTCAACTTACCTTTTTATTTGGGCTCTAATGGTTCTTGCCCAACAATTTTACTCTGAGACCTAATTTAAGCAAAAGGTCAGTTTAGGTGTTGCAAACTAAAAGTGCTTTATTAAGTTTCTTTGTTTTTTATCACAAAAATTCAGTTCAATAACTCCTTTTGTCATTTTTTGGCTGTATTTGTTGCTTAGTTTGATAATTGAATTTCTTTAGATAAGCGAATTACAAAATTTAATTGCTTTTATTTTATTGATTGAATAGAACACCTAATGCAAAGCTCATCTCAAAGACGGTTTATCACGTTATTAATCATTGTTTACCCAATTATATTTATCGAAATTAAAGTTATGATTTGAATCAAGGTTAATTATGTTTGTAGACGTTTAAGATATTGATGTTAAAATTACATCAATCAATTACAGAGAATGGTGATTTGTATTTTAAAATTAATAGCTTCAGATGATATTTTCTCATTTTGGATTCTTGTCGGTTATTATGTGTTAAGTCATATTTATACGAGGGTAAAACAAGTAGTTCAGTTAGAATTGGTAATATTTTGGACTAGTGTTCTCCAAGAGTACATAGAGCAATTAATTACGTTCAAAGTAAATTATAGAAGACTCGTATAAAAAGTTTAGTGTTTTATGTATCGAGTAAGTGTTTTATGACCTCGCAAGGTTAGCATGTCAGCTTAAGATGATTTTCTAGATCGTGGTGGCATTTGTCAAAATTGACTACCTAAAACTTTTTCTATAGTTAGTTTTGTGGGAGTAGGAAGATCGTTGTTTTATGTTGATGAAGATAATATACGTTTAATAATATAATTCAGCTCAATTTATTACATGGTATATTGCACCTTAAGTAGAAGCTAAATTTAAATTTCAGGTCCTACAGCAAGGAATTACCAGCATCAAGTAGGTTGCTGTTCGTTTGCAAGAAAAAGTGTACGTAACTATACTTTATTTCACAAAAAAAATTATTTTAGGAATCTTATGTCCAACGCCAGCATGTCCTTTATATTGCCCATACGGTTATGAAGTTGACACAAATGGATGCCAAACATGCAATTGCATTGATTACTGTAAACGTTATAGATGTACAAAAAACCAAACATGTGAGATAAAAGAACTTTGTAAAGATGAACCATGTGGAATACGAATTAAATGTAAGAAACATCATCTATATTTCTGACTATGACTTTGATTTTAGGTGTCACAAAATGTCCGCTTCTGCCTTGTCACTTTTGCGAATATGGTTTTAAATTAGATTGCAATAACTGTATCACATGTGAATGTATTGATCCTTGCGAGGGAATCATTTGTCCCGGGAATATGAATTGTGTCGTAACAATTCCAATTTGCAAAACAGAACCTTGTAACCCATTCGGTTCATGTCGATAAGAGCTGATATTTTACTGTTTTTAATTGGGTATCTTTTACTTTTGATACCAAGATCCTGTTTCCTGTATCCTCATCCCCTTACATTTGGTGTACTGTATAATTTAAATACGATATAAAATCTAATTAAAGAACGTATTGTGCTTTATTTACTTTTTGTATATTTACAAATTAAAGCGGGGGGTGTTTCCTTTCCAGTGAGGCTAACAAAAGTAAAACACAATTTATTGATGAAACACATAATTTTTCTAAGTATTCTCTACGGCGAAAGACGATCCTTCCTCCTAGGTGCTCTTGACGAATATTTTGGGGAACTAAACAGTAACAAACCGTTAGGCATCATCCAACAAATTTTGTTTTGGACCCAATTCGCCAATTGTTGCTTTCGTACACTAGATGAGACGATGTGTTATTTAGTGTAGATCTGTACCACTTTACATGGTATTCTAAACTAAACTAAAATCAAACTATGGGGAATCCAACGGGAACAAAGCTTAGGCTCCTTCAAATTCTTGTGTAAAATGGTGTCAAGTGCTTTGTCCTCAATTTTTAGAGTATCTTGAATATTTCTTACAGTAACATGATGACCTTCCTTAATCATCCTCTAAACAAGACCAATCGTTTTTTGATAACGGCCGTTTTTGGCTCAAAACATTGTTTACTGTTTAAAGTACGTTTGTAGTTGTAAAAAATTACAGCACGACAATGCGTTTTGTTCAATTCCACAATTTCTTCTCCATGGATCGCATTAAACTTACGTATTTTAAATACGTATATGTATATTTGTCAAACTGTCACTGTTATTGAACTTGTAAGCAACTAAAAATTATTATTAATTTAATCAGATATATAAAGTTTTCCTCGAGCAGGATTTGAACCTACGACATTTACTTTACTGGAGTACCGCTTTAACCAATTGAGCTATCGACATACAAGCCCCAATCGATGTAAATTTTATCAGTATGTACGTTCATAACAAGACAAAATTTGACTGGAAAGAAAGTAGCCCTCATATATTAACACAATACTAGTAAAGATATAAAGTTTATAATTATTTGAGATAGTGAGGTCACTAAGTTTAATCAATGACTTAACGTTTCAGAACCGCTGGTATAATAAGAAAGTAATGTACTAAATGAGTATCCCCGCGGAATTAATAAGTTACGAACAGTTTTCTATAGTTTTTTGTACCACTGAAGCAGCTAATATTCTTCAATTAGTGACGCTTGAGCGTGTTGCTGATTATCGATACAATTTTTATGAGAAAGAAAGCTTTGTATTTTGATATAATTCTTTCTGAAGTGCCAAATTACGGCGATAGAAAATCGTGTTAGCGGTTTTTTGTTTCTACATTTGTGACTATTGCTTGGTTGTAATCGAATGTAATAACGAATTTTTAAAAACACGAAAGAGCAAGATCTTGACCTTCAACTAGCAAAAGGTGCAAAAATTTTGTAACTCTTGTGTTACGTGCCAATAAGGCAGAAGCAACAAATTAAAGGATGCCGGGGCTCAGTTCGCCGGAGGCACTGGATGCGTGGGTGTGTCTATTATTAAAGGGAGAGAGAGTTCACTACTCAACCGTAGCTCTTTAACTACCGTTTTGCTCAGAACGGATCATGCGTAGGGGGAATAAAAGTTTACAGTAATTTTGTTCGCCAGGAATCGCCCCTCTACGCCAGCCCGCACCATTATCCCGACTCCTGAATACACGGTGGTACAGTGGATGAGTAAGGAACTAAAGGAAGAGAAAAAGGAGGAAGAAAACAACACCAAACAAAACAACCGAAGTAACGTAGTAAATGGAAATTTAATTGCAATCGTTGATTTCTTTTTCCAAACTCTCGAACTTATTCTCACAAAACAAACAAAATTATACTAACATTGTGCCGATTTCTGTTAATAAATAAAAAAAAAATGTTTGTATTTCAATTTTATAAATGAAAGAGCCGAAATAATATTATTACGATTCAAAATAATCCCAAATTTGACCCAAATACCAAATAAATAAAAAAAAAACAATGTTTATAGTACTTTAGCAAGTTGCTGGGTAATTATACGCAACCCAAAACCAATTAGGTCTAGAGAAAAAGTTTAAATAATTAACTGAAAACGTTTCCTTTGCTTAATGAAAGACCTTTCATTGTGTACATTGCAAGAAAACATACATTCTTGCTATTACAAGCGTTTTAGATAACAAGAAAAATGAAACACAGAATAATGACTAACACTTGCTGCAGCTTACACAAATAGTATAATTATTCCATGAAATTATTATATAGATAAGTAATTCTTGTTGAAGTTTACAGAAAACACATTAATATTTAAATAATTAACCGCCCAATTAAAGCGGTGACAGTAAAGAAAAAAGGAGCGATTCAGTTGACCCACGTTATTTATTTCTGAGACAACTAAGTCAATAACCAAATATTTAGAAAGAAAGGAGCCAGAAATAAATAATTGAGTAACTAAATCTTCCACGTAACCTAATTTTGATTAAAAAAAAAATCTATTATGAGAAAAGAAATATTCAGCAGTAACAGTAATAATTTCTGCACGTTTTTTTTTTTTTATGATTGTGGACCTGAACAGGCTAAATAAGGCTTATCGTGCTAAAGCACTCAGGAAGACTTAGGAGGATGGATAGAGGGATAATGAATTGCCAATAGATGCCTATGAACAGCTACCTTAAATTTTCTCATATCATAAGTGAGAGGAAAACAGGAACTAGGGAGATCATTCCAGAGTTTAGAAGCCGTGTAGAAAAATGTGGATTGCGCCCGTTTGGTACGACAAGTGGAGATTTGTACTGCATACTGATCATGTGATTGAGCGAACCGAGTGTTTCTCGCAAAGATAGCCGGAGATGGTATCAAAGAATGTAATTCACCAGCACAATAGCCGTTGTAATAACGATAATACAAAGAAAGAACTGAAACCATCCTTCTATGCTCAAGGGACTGTATGTGAGAAGTTAAGGACGGGTCATTTATAAGCCTAATTGCTCTCTTTTGAATACGATCAACGATATCGAGAGCGTATTAGGGTACACTAACCCAAAGGTGAGAATTATATTCCAGATCAGCACGAATTTGGGCCTTATAGAGCAAAAGGAGTTGTCGAGAGGTAAAGTACTGCTTAGATCTGTACAAAAAGCCTATTTTACGAGCAGCTGTTTTGGTAGCTGACAGAAGATGGTCAACCCATGAGAGATTTGAAGATACAGTCATACCCAACAGAGTAATAGAGTCTGAAAACTTAAGAACTGAGCCATTCATACTTACAACAGGAAATGATCGATCTTTTTTGGCGGACATAAGGCAACAATGAGTTTTGTTAGCATTAAATTTAACTAGATTATTGCTTCCCCATTCGAGAATACGTTGAATGTCTTTGTTGATTGAATTTGCCATTTCAGCTTTAATTTCTTGATTTGACATAGAAGGTGGATTATCACTATGAGTAGACCGAGATGAACTACAGTGAAGAGTGCTATCGTCAGCAAAGCAATGGATGGGGTTAGTTGTTGAAGAAATAAGGTCATTTATATACAGCAGAAAAAGTGTAGGCGCTATAACGGAACCCTGTGGTACGCCCGCGTTAATGCTAACTTCTTTTGAAAAAAAGCCATCAACTACGACACGTATTCGTCTTTTATCAAGGAAACTAGAAACCCAGTTGATGAGCGCATCATTTAACCCAAACGGGGTGAGTTTGGCAAGTAAACACTTATGCCAAACTTGGTCAAATGCCTTTGAGATATCTAAAGCGACTACAACTGTTTTCAATTTGAATTTAATGATACCATTTAGACACATCCAGTTTCTTAAATTGTGACGCGCATACTTATATAATGAAACTCGTCTGTTGCGCAGCTAGCATAGAGTACAGGCTTAAGAAGGTAGTACGATATTACATCAGCCACTGTTAGCTAGAGTTTATTGATCATATTTGTAGATACAATTAAGGTGAGCATTTATACGGTTATTAACCCTAACTGAATTCTATACCTTAATTCATATGCAGTATAATGGAAGTAGTAAATACAATAATACAGATAAACTCTCTGACCTTATTTGATGGGGAGAGTTCTTACTCTAGCGATGGGATCGCAACTAAAGAAGGTGTAGCACTCCCGATATGATATGTCCAATGGTTTGTTTTAGAGTAGCCAATCCAACTTCCCATTTAAGTTGCCGTAAATGTTACACGTGAAGAAAAGTAGGTTCGCAAGAAGAGTAATGTTTCCTTCCAACTCCTCAAATAGATAGATAATCTAATCGCACTACGTTGTAAGGCGTGCGATAAATCTAAAAACGAGCCTGCTAGGTTCGAATCTAAAGCTTTATACTTGTAGGTTGTGTGGGTTCCGTTCCCCCTTATTGGACACTATTAAATTTTGTTTAAAATCTGTAAAGTTTGCGATCAATAGGACTAGAAAATTTGGTAGGAATTCCTATTGTTTTGAAATCTTTTACCAGAACCCGAAACAATTTCGTATATTAGAAAGTATAAAAGAAATCACAGAATTTTCGTAGCGTCTACAATATGGCGGAGAAGAAAGTCAAAATTTTTGTTATCAAAATCGAATTTGTTAACTATTCAATGTACGTTCAATAAACGATTTTCCTATTGGTTATTCGATACATTAAACCTCGCCCTCTTACGAAAATTTCGTAAACTAACTTAAAGTATTGGTGTTTACAACCATTGCACAGTACAGAGTTTGGCTAGACGCCGACAGATGTCATACCTATTTACTTTTGGTAAAAACTGTTTAACATTAACAGGATTTTTGTTAAATTACACAACTGAAGACATGTAAATTACTGCAATGTTTTTCAACACTGAATGTACGAATTGTATGTTTAGCA
Source organism: Vesta saturnalis (assembly GCA_036346205.1). Lineage (NCBI taxonomy): Eukaryota > Metazoa > Arthropoda > Insecta > Coleoptera > Lampyridae > Vesta > Vesta saturnalis. Next base: position 817,038 of record JARFJB010002020.1, read on the forward strand.
CATATCGAGAAGAAGTTAAAATAGATAATTTTATAGCAATTAACAGAATTATGCGCAAATAAATTTTTGCATGTTACACTTGATTGAGCCAGCAGTTGTAATGAATGAATTCGTGCGGTCTGCGCATCATTTTTAGAATATTTGAGTGTAGAAACGTTTATTCTAGTATCGCTGAAGTGGTTACTTTAGAAGAATTAAGCGGTACAATCTCTATTTAGTTGTTTGTTGAGGATACTACTTATAACAAATAGAAACAAACAGAAATGTTCGCTTATATAAAAAGGGAAGTTTCTATCACGGCTAGCTCAACAATGTGCATTACTTAAGATACTTACAAGGTCGTAAGGGAAGGCAGAGATAATATCCACGGCTGCAATCAGATAAGCACTTTTCAGATAATTAAAGTACAACAAAAAATGAGAAAGTTGTACTTTAATACCAGACGTAAACTTAGTAAACAACACAGCAGCTGTATTTATTTGTGTGTTTAATAAATCAAAATAATATCTGCTGATTAATTTAGCAAGAAGGCAAATAAAACGTTCCGCAAAGCTTTACTGATTCTTAATTGCTACATAAACTGTACATAAAATATAACCTATCTTTACGTAGAATTTGTTCAGAATGGAGGATGATGGAAACTTCAATGTAATAACAAAGTTTTTTTATCTATGACAACATTAACTGAATTTAGCTGTTTTCTTGTTATAACAGTATTAAACCTTCCGAAACAGAATTAGACTAGATTTAATTTAATGTTGGAAACTGACCTATGGGACTTTTACATTATTTCTGCCGGTTTCAAAGCCGCCTATTTACAGTTAACTGTTTCTTCTGTTTGATTACCGGTAGAGGACGGTGCAGGTATAATATGGCTTTATTAAAAATTGTGTGAAACATTAATTTAATAGAAATTTTAAGAATAATTGGTAAGAATGTGAATTTATAACTAATTTTCCGGTAAAAACGTCCTACAATGTGTTTTTGGGTCGCCATGAGTGAAAAGTAAAGGCGTTTCTTAAAAAAATTTCTATTCTGGCATATTCATGTCATCGACAGTTTCATGTTTGTACTTACTTTGCTGATGATTACTACACGCTGAAGAAAGCGGATATACATTTAAAAAATCTTCTTTTATTCAACATTTCTTTTAGTGACCGTAAGATTTTATGTAAACAAATTGCTAAGAGATAGAACCGTTATATTGTCACTTTGCAGTTACCTACGTTATATTATGTTAGCTTCTTTCTCTTGTTTCTCATTCTTTCTCTCCCTCTCGTCCTCTTACGAGTTTTTTTTTGTTTGGAATTATTAGTACGCTGTATTGAAGATGTATAGTTCTTCTCCCTGACCGTTTTAAATTGGTAGTTACTACGATTATGGAATATGGCTGTACTTTATCAAATTTGTGACTGATTCGATCATTATAACCTGTACTCGGCTAGGACTATCTCAACCAAAGAGGTTTGTTAACATCCGGATATAAAGCACAATTTCTCGCCAAATTTGCACTATAAACTTTTGTGTTTCGTAATCTGCCTTCTGTAGTTGTCGGTGTGGTTTTGCAAACCTATTTTTATGATTATTAATGGGTTTGTGGGATTTTTGTAAAACAACGGCAAGTCAAGTTCAAATACTGCAAAAATTACAGATATGAAATACATTTAAGGCAGTAGATAATGCAAACGTTTATGTTGGAAAGAAACATTCTCTTACTTAAATAAATAAAGCGATTTAAATAAATTCATATTTTTCTATAGTTGCTTTAATCTTGTCCTATACTGTACTTTAGTTAAATTGGTTGGCAAAACTGTCAGATAGACGTTATTATAGAAAGTGTCTAACTTGTTCCGGCTTTGTGATACAAAAATATGGTAAAGTTAACTGAACGGGAGAAGATTGAGATACTCTGCATGATTGGATATGGAGCTAAGACCCGCACTCAAGCAGGAACAGCTCATTTATTTAATGAAATGCATCCTGATCGTCCTCCAATTTCACAAACTGTGGTCAGCAGAGTGGAAGCGAAATTTCGAGAGTTCGGTCGTGTTCGGGATAGGTCAAAACCTGGACGTCCCAGTGTAAGTGAATATTTTATTATCTGTAGAAGAAAATCTGCACATTGCATAATCACATGTGGCTGGTAACCTAACTTTATCGAAATCTAGTGTATACAACGTTGTTCGGAGAAAAAAATATCACCCTGCTGCATGATTTTGATAGACGTAATGAATTTTGTGAGTATATGGAAAATATCTGTAACCAAGACGAAAATGCTGTGAAAAAGATTCTCTTTTGGGACGAAGCTACATTCTGCCTCAACGGTATCGTCAATAGGCAAAATTGCAGGTACTGGGGCACAATCAACCCCCATTGGGTGGTGGAGGGGCACAACATCCGCAAAAACTAATGTGTGGCGTGGTCTAGTTGGAGACAGAATACTAGATCCTCATTTTTTCGAAAGAACATTAACCGATCAGATGTATCTCGAGTTCCTTTAGCTGCATTACTTCCTGTATTAATAGCTCTATTCCCGGATCCACTTGAATCAGATATCCCAGATCAACAACACTTCTCCCAGCAGGATGGGGCCTCACCTCACTATGCAGCTTTAGTTCGTACGTATTTAGATGAAATGTTCCATCGTCGCTGGATAGGAAGGGTTCCATAGAATGGCCTGCTAGGTCAGCAGACCTAAACCACTGCCAATTTGGAAGACCTGAGAGGAAGAATCCGAAGACAAATGCGCGCTATACCACCAGAAGTTGTCAGAAATGTTCAAAGAGAGTTTATTTACCGTCTTGGACATTGTTTTGCTGTGAATGGAGCACATTTTGAACAATTAATTTAAGTTTGTTTAGCTACTTTACTACATTTAAAGAATAATTTTAGCAGATAAATAAAAATAATTAAATAATTCTTCAAGTGTCAATATTTCAGAAACGGAGATAGATAGACCAAGGGTATATTATACCAAAAATATCTAGAATTTGCAGTAGAATCCGAATATGATATAATATACAGGGCGTTCCATTTAAAAAATTCAAGGTGTGATCATATCTTTTATTATGAGACACTGTATAAAAAAATTGTATTGTAAAAAATGATAATCGACGTGTCCAAGCGTTTTTTCAAGAAACAAATACTTTAATTTTAAATTAATTTATACATTACTTTATGGACGCACTGTATATATAATATATATATATATATATATATATATATATATATATATATATATATATATATATATATATATATATATATATATATATATATATATATGCATGTGATAATTAAGTGCGACCATTACATTTTACCATTGAGTAAAACGATTTTACACATTTATAATAAACGTGTTTAGTTCTTCTGTGGGAATTCGAATAAAAGAAGGTTACTACAGGAACTGGAGTTTACTTATTTTTTCTCTTCTCCCCGGTTCAAGATTTACGGGGCCTCTCTTATTAAACCATAATTTATTATTTTAAAGCTTGTTGCACTGAATTCTTGTTTTCTTTCCTCATCATCTTTACTAGATTTTTTTTCTTACTAACATAATTATACATCTACCATTTATCTAGGATACAAAACTACCCACGCCAACAAAGTGGTCTACGGTGGATTTATCATTTGACCGAATTCTCAACTGAGCTCCTTGCTCTTTTTATGTTACGTGGTAGGTTAGACGCGTAGCAATGTAATTACACTAAAATAAAAGATATCTTTAACTCAAACTTTTCTTTAATATAACGTATTACGTCATCCAACATACTATAAGCTCGCCTTTTTGAACTCGTAGCGTCATTCACCATGTTTCCTTCAAAATGGAATTGAATAATATATTTTCGATTTTCAAACTACTTTGTAAGAAATTACCGTGCATTTCGTGCAGCGTATGTTGCATAAAAACATAAAACATGCATTTAATTATTTTAATTAGAACTCGTACACATATCGTTCGCACATTCGAGTTTCAGACATGTTCATGCGCAATGGCCTTAGCGTCGTTTTTGGTTGAGTTAAGAATGTGGATGTAGCATCAATTATTACTTCTTAAATTTTTTTTTGAAAAGTGCTATTCGATTTGCATGGTAAGCTATTTTAAACTATTATATTAAAGTTTGAGACGTTTACTTTTTTCAGGCACTTTTATTTCTTGACTTTCACGTTTATGTTTTATTTTCTACTTTAACTTTACTATTACACGTTTAAACAGACCTACGCCCTTAAATATTTTGCCGTTAACCTAAGTTACGGTATTAGTATGATTGATCAAGAGTTAAATTTATTCATTTGGGAATTATTAAGCATACAAATCCAGTTTTATTTCAACCTGAAGTAATATTACGCAACTATTTCCAAAATCGCTGACACAGCATGCATCCATTTCGTTATCTACCGTGTGACCAAGAATAAATTATTCTGATTCCATTAATTACTCACAATATTAATTATCAATTATTCATTAGGTTATAACGTTACTAATATTACCAATAAGGTATTTATGTTCATAATTACGTATAGGTTGTGTTAATAAAATTTGTTATTGTAGAAATTTTCTTTTAACTTTATTGTATAATGGTTTACTTGTTTATTCCATATTTAAAAACAAGTTGGCGTCCGAGTATTTAACTATTAGTTTCAGGAAGAAGCAACCCCGATTTTAAAGCGAACATACCTAGGTACATGCATATATTTTTTGGTTATTAAGACAAATCGATAATTTTAAGAATCTGGCCCACTTTAATCTACGATTCAGCGAAAGGCACCAAATCTTGTTAGTACTAAAACTGTTAGTTAGCTAAAATTTGTAGCCTTGGGTGTAGAAGTACTTATAGAACTTATGGGATCTGTACACTGACTTTAAAAGGCTTTACAAATACTCGATTAAGTCACCTTTCAATAATAAAAATAAACCAAAATCAGTTCATCCGTTTGGGAGCTAGGATGTCACAGACAGGTACACACGTTAAACTTATAACACCCCTTATTTTTCGTCGGGGATTAAAAATAAAGGTGACCCACGGTAGCTTCACAGTTAACAATGCCGTAAGGAGAAATGAAAAGAATATTGCACACGTAATTCTGGAAATAATCATGGAAAAGAATATAGAATGCTCCATAGTAACCACGGAAGCAGACACGGCCTAAACACAGTAAATAGCAAAACGGTACGATAACGGTTGGTGCTTCGGAAACCGCGACGGAACTACGTGTTTTTTTTTCAGAAATACCGCGCGCCCGACGATCGGAAGATGACTAGGAAAACGCACCGCATGACCGAAATCTGCCTACAGAACAGTCGGAAATTGAAATATACTGCTGCGAATGTGCCACGGAAAAGTACCGGGATATGACGGTATTACACCAGACGCAGTTTTAAGCCGGCTCGAGTGTGCACCAGAAGCATGGATCCAACTTTTCAACAACTGCCTAAATAATTCCCAAAGTGCTGGAAAATTCAAACTGTAAGATATATTCCAAATCCCAGATAGAACGACAGGACTGATCCAAAAAGGTAACGTTCCATAAGACTACAGCAGATAATTGGAAAAGCGCTAGACCGAAGTGTGCAGAATCAAATACGCAGTAAAACAAAGAGACGGATTCCATTCGCGGCAGTACGATTTTAGTCAGGGCGAAAACGGCAATTAAAAGAGCAGTCATACATTAGAAAAACAAGATCTAGGGGTAATTGCCTCGTAGCATTGTCGCTCAACATCAACGCCATGGTTCCCACAATAGGATGAAAATGCAACTCTGCGAGCTGGCAGGAAACCTCATCAACATTACCAGGAGCTATTTCCGGGAAAGAAAAGCGCACAAAAACTGGTTGAAAAGGGTTGCTAATATAAATTCTAATTTAAAGCACTAAAATCGAAAACCGTATTTTACGGGAAAGGACCGCCGCAAAAAAGACCGTCTAACATCTTAATATTAGGAAGAAAGGGGCTTGGGGGGTAGCGTGTTATTGTTAATTCTGCTCAGGACGTCTTGTGCAGGGTTTTACACCACCCGGAATTCGCCGAGCCTCTTTCCAACTTTGGTTAAAGAGTAAGGTTAAAGATTTTAGGACTGTAAGTATTTCTACAGGAAGTTAATTGGAAACCTAGAGGAAAGTCAGTAAAATGCATTATTGTAAAGTACCGATACCGTTCAGAAGATATATATATATATATATATATATATATATATATATATATATATATATATATATATATATATATATATTATATAACTCATTTATGTGTATAAAAACATAAAAGATTCCGTCGAATGGGATTCACACCCACGATTTTATGTTATCTAGACGTGAACCAACTGAGCTGCCGAGAGATTAGAATTCCATTCAAATTATTTTATGTTAACTGGTTGTTGAGTCACGTTGTCATATATACAGTTACTATTTATGCGTATATTACGTGAGTGTTGTAGCGAATTTCAGTAATCGAACAATTTTTTAATTTGTTAATTTTAATTTTTGCAATAAATTTGAAAACACTTAATATTCCCGAAACAGTTGAAGATAGGGTATTGCACCGGGAATATGTCTAGAATTTTCTGAAGAATCCAAAAATTGAATAGCATACAGGGTGTTGCATTTAGAATAAGAAAATTGCTATTGGCCACTGTTACAGGACACACCCTTTATAGAAAGTAATTGTTGAAAAGAATGCGCAACTAAAAATACCAATCGACGTTCCCCAGCGTTTTTTTGAACACTCCCATATTTAATTAAAATTTTATTGTATTTTATTAAATACATAAATAAAAAGTTTACCTCGAGTAGGATTTGAACCTATGACCTGTACTTTGCTAGAGTATGAACTAACAAATTGCGCTATCGAGATTCAAGCCGCAATTGGTGTAAATTTTGTCTTTATGTATGTAGAACTTATTATTAAAACTTGTAATAAACTAATATTAGTCAAGTTCCTTTAGTATGTGTGAATCCTTGCGATATTGCAGGCTCACATTCCATTAATATAAGTAATTTGATTGTAATCTCATTATATTGAGAACTTACATCAGTTGTACATACACAACGACAAAATTTACGCCGGTGCTCTAGCAAAGTACAGGTCGTAGGTTCAAATCCTACTCGAGGTAAAGTATTTATTTATGTATTTAATAAAATTAATAATAATTATTAATTACTTATTTACGTTCGAACTTATTCGTTCATAACAAAACTTATAATAAACCCCCCTATTTATTTATTACCGAATATATGCCATTTGGCTGGTACACACTGTATATATTGTATGTATACACAATTCTATAAATGTTTTACATAAATAAATATTTGTCTACACAATGCAAATACTACTCCACGATGGCCCTCGAAGAAAAATTGTACACAATAGATAGGGAGCCCACTATATATGCAGAATACCAGATTGACACATACATCTATGCGGTGGACACCAAGTTAGCGTCTGTGGACCCGGTCGTGATAAAACCTATTTAGCTACGCCGTATGGTAAATTTATTTACAGAACCAAGCTTTTGGCCTTCAGTAGATACGTTACAGATACGTTTCGCGGTGGACCAAAAATCGTCTTAATTCAAGAACATTTTGGTGACTTGATAGTTTGAAGTGTACATGCACTACCTACAAAATTTCCGACAAAAAATTCGTCCTGGCAGTGGAGTTCCACAAAGTAGTAAATATTCTAATAATTAAGGACTGCGCTGATGATACAAGTAAAACTAAGGTTTAATTCGATACCTGCTTAAAGCGTTAAAAGCATAAACTTTGGCGCCGTGCACATTAATCTATTGAGCATTTCATAGAGTTGGTATCAGTTGCGGAAAAAAATTCTTAGACACCCTGTAAGTGAGTGGCACTGTTTCTACTTGTTAAAGCCAGCACCAAGGAGGCCTTCTGAAACCTCACCGTCAAGATTTTTTAAACTATGCCAATGTACCCGCTCAGACAATGGTGTTCAATATGTCTCCATTGTTATGTAGCACGGTTGTGGCTGTTCAGGAGCAAAATTTGTTTGCAGGGATTCAAAACCAAAGTGGCAGTTACGAATCGCATTACTACTGTTGCCAATATGTAAACTAAAATTTCGTATTTTTTGTAATTAGTTTCAGTATAAGAATAGCGAGCTCCTGTTTTCTTAATTTTGTCGACCTACGTTTCGTTTTCTTGAATATAATGCTAGAAACTAAACTATGTATATAGGTATACATACTTTTATTGCAATTTAAGACACTTATTTTAATATTTGTATCGTTAAAACAATAATATAAATAAACAGAGTAATTAAATAAACGTCAGTAACAAAGCAAACACAGTTTTGCACACAAATATTATATAAGCTTGTTCTATTTTATCAATTTCCAAGAAAATATGTACGTGACACATCTGTGCTTAAAGTTTGTGTCATATAAAATGGCAATCAAGTGTTTAAATATTTATTTAATAAGGTAAGATAAGATTGCAATCTAAATAAGTGTATTCTTTATATCCTTGAGATGTCTTTGAAGTTAATTCAAATTTCTTTTTGTGCACAATCGGTAAAACAACAAACAGTAAGTACTTAGAAACTTACGAGGACATAAGCAACATTACCCTATAAAGATGAAAATTCACAAGACAAATTACTGTTTACTGAAATTTGAGCAAGTTGTATTTTATTGCACCGTAACTAATTTTTGTTCAAACGTACTTGTGAGAAACCACCTAAACAGTGTAAAAGAGCGAACAAAGAAGCTGCATTGAAAACCGTGAACAAAAGAAACTATAGAAATGAAGTAATGAGGCAAAGTGCAAAGTACTAATGCGCAAGTCAAAGTTCAGTAAAACCTTAATTAAGGATCGGGAAGGTCAGAGGGTTTTGAAAAAGGAAAAGGCCACGTGCTTTATTCCCTCTCTAAGGAGAAGGGCGGGCTGATTGAGCTTTCCAAGCTCCTTCCGCCACAATCATGGATTCCCAACATACATATATTAAATATGTATGCATGGTGTGATTAAGGATGTGTGCGGTCAGGATAGGATCGAACGGAACAGTGTTAGGGTTCTGAGAAGGCAAATACTATCCCTGTATTCGCCTAAACAGCCTCACATGAGTAGATAAGCTATGCCGGTTCGAGCTCAAAATCCTATGTTATTTCTTATGGAGGTTCATTTGGTTAATTTCATCCTATAATTTTTTTCAACTTCTTACACCCGTCTTCTTTTATCCCATACTCCTTCGTAGATAAGCTATGCCTACGTTGATAAATCGACAGGGCGTGTCGGGAGGTTTTTAAATTTATTTTTGACTAATTCTGGCCCGTTTTCTAGAAAAATGACTTTTTTGTTTAGAAAACCTGGACAGAATAATCCGCTTAAGAATATTTCTGTCAGATACTGGCAGGGATAGTTTTTATTTTAGCGGTAGCTTCCTCCATTTGATGTATGTGGTTGATACGTAAATAAGTCGACGGCCAGTGTCGGAGGATTTTTTAAATTTATTTTAGGCTAATTCTGGCCTGTTTTCGAGAAAATTGATTTTCTTTGTTTGAAAAAGCTAGAGTTACAATAATTCGCTTAAAAATATTTCTGTTACCTACTGATAGGGGCAGTTCTTATATTAGGGGTAGCGCTTAAGAGTACCTGAAGCCTGGTAGCCTGGTAACAATACAGGTTTCTAATCCCCGCTAAATTTGATTCTATAATACCCGAACCAACCCACCCCCTATAACCACACCCGTAGAACGGGGGTTTATTGACTAAGATTATTTTTCAACCTGATAGTGGCTTTTACCAACTTGATATTATAAACCCCCTTACGAAGGGTTGAAAATTACATCGACACATGGGTAAGACGAGGTTGCAACCCTCGCAGGTGTGTTATTAATTGTGGTTTTCTTAACTTTTAATATCATTGGTCTGATGACGTCACGTGGCGGATGAAAATTGTGTAGGGGGTTGGTAGTTATATCTGCGTGTAGGTGTGAGAGGGAGGTATTTCGAAGGTTGCAGACATAGGAGACAGAATTTGCAAAATGAGGTGCGTGTAAGAACTTAAAAATTAGGGAATGAAATTTGTAGAATAAACGTCTATAAGAAATAACATGGGATTTTGGGCTCGAACAGGAATAGCTTATCTACGAAGGAATAGGGGATGAGATAAGGTGTGCGTAAGGAGTTAAAGAAATTAGGGGATGAAATTTGCAAAAGAACCTCTATTAGAAATAACATGGGATTTTGGGCTCGAACCGGCCAAGCTTAGCTGTGTGAGTGTACGCAGTGACCATGTCGCTATATGTGTATGGGAAAACTCCCTGAAAATACCTCATACAGGTGTAACAAACATTTTTTTAAAAGTTTTTTTTATTCATTTAATTTTGTTTGAATTTTACATTTTTTTAATTAACCTAATCTTATACAATTTAAGTATACATTGAAGTACGTTCGATTACCTATACTGTGATACAAAACACATTTTATTTTTGCAATGGACTTTTCCAGTAATTTATTATCTCTTACATTTTAACTTTACATTTGGCTATTCAAAATTTCTAATCTATTTATTTTAACACACATTTGGCTAGTTATGGATAACACATAAAAGTTTTTTGATTGAGGTAACTTGGGTGTTTGGTTGCTGAAACATTCCTAAATAAGTTTCTGAATTAATTTTAAATCTTCGCTAAAATGATATTTAAAAAGGAATTGTTTCACAAGAAAAATAAAGTGCTGAGTATTCATTGTTTTCTTCGCGTATTGCGGTTTTAAAGTATATCATTCATAAGAGTTATCACTAACAGCACAACAAAGACATGTGAGTCTACTATTCTGTGGCCTTTTCTAATGACAATTTCTAATTTACAATTTTCAGTTTGAACTTTCCATTGAATTAATTTTCAATCTTCGCTAAAATGATGTTTAAAAAGGAATTGTTTCACAAGGAAAATAAAGTGCTGAGTATTCATTGTTTAATTGTTAAAAATACTGTATTACCTTATCACTAAATTGCTTGATTTTTCATTAGATCTTGAATATAATTTGTGTGTAAATCGTTCTTCTAACGAGGACTTTGTAAACCGCTGTCGACCATATTTTTATATTTGATTGCTTGTGACGTATTAACCATCAAACAAACTTGCGCACAGTAGTTTAGCTTTAGATATTTTCCATATGTTTTAAATTTTAATTTGATATTGGCAATTGATTAAATTTAATTTTTTTCTTAACGTTCTCTTTCAAACTTCTTAAATTAAATTTCTGTGAGGACATAACAAGTATTTCTGAATTTAAATTAACATTTAGGATATTAATTTTTCTTCTCGCATTAAAAAAAACCCTGTTTTATATTAGGAAGGCCTTTCGAAATTAAACAGGTTTCTATTTACCTATAATTATAATTTACTATAAGATTATCTTTTCACACTTTTAACGTTTTACGAAATAATTTTTTCTAAACCTGTGTTATCGATATTTTCTTTTTATTATCTTTTCTTTAAAAAATGTTTTAAATTAACCAACGTATCTACATTATTCACTTATAAATTTACTTTTGTTTAATTGCGCACTTACCTCATTGTGGGCGTTAATTGCCAATTTATTTATCTTTTGCTAGAATTTATTTATCTTGAAACACTTTTTATTTTTATATGTATTTTTTATGTGATTTAATAATTATAGATTTTGTTTTTATCCGACAACACTCTTTTCTTTTTCTGTATTAATTTCTCCTATCCTACGGTTACCTACTCGCCTCTTTCTGACATCGGTATTCTGGAGCTGGTGATAATGGTGAGTTCTTCTTTTAGGGAGTGGTTCCTCGCGCACTTTACCGGAACTTTCTTTACTCCACCCGAACCGTCTGACGCCGGCGATTCCTTACATGCGTGGGTGAGTAGTGCCCCGTCCCTTTTTCTCCCTTTTTCTCCCGCTTCCCGTTTCTGCACGTACCTCAAGGTAGACGGTAATGGGAATCAAGCCCATTATCTCTCGAATGCCAAGCAGATCGTGTTACCACAACTCTACTGGCTCGGTGAGGGTTTTGAAGCGTAGTCAGGTTTATGATGTTTGCAGTATTGTAATGGTACTTCTTATTATACCTATTTTTCACTTTCCACCTAAAGAAAAGTGTATTGTAATCGGTTAAAAATTTGAAATTGAACTGAGACCAGAAATCCGTTTTCAGGTACATGAAAGTATTTCTTCAGGAATGTCAAAAATGTCTGTGTGTACGTGCATGCATGTGTGTATTGTCACGTTGTGTGGAACTTGTAAGAGAAATTGAGCAATTAGTTCAGTTCAGTTCAGTACATTGATGAATTTTATAACCTTAAAATTGAAATTAGAAAAGTATTTTGGTCATGATGTAATAAAAGCTTTACAGACCAATCAGTGTATTGAGAATTTCTAATTTGGGTCAGTTTACTGTAGCTGGTTAAGCGTTTTCTCACATTTTCGTGCCTTCTCTGAATTGTCCGTTTTTTGTTTCTTTTATCATTTCGTAGCTGTTTTTATGTGAAGTTGTCATTTACCGAATTTAAGTACTTCAGGAAAAGGGCCAGATGGTTGATTCTCTTTTCAGTTTAGATTAGTTTGAGATTTAAAACAATTAAGAAGTTGTTTACGAATTATTGTTGTAGGGCCTCCGACGTTCCGACGGTATTATGAAGTGTTGAAAGCGTGTTCCATCAATTTAGTGCTACAAATTTTAGAATTTCGCTTTTGTGCGGTTATTAATTATGATTACAACCCTATTAAATATGTTCACTGTTTGCCATCAACTGTTTCTATGGGTTCTTTTCGAGTATTTATATTGTAGATTTGATAAGAACTAGATATATAATTGCGACGTTTTGGGAAAACCCTATGTGCCATTATCAAGTCTATAGTTGATTTGTTGTACTTGTATTGCTCGAACGGAGCTGTCTACTGTTGTTTCCTGCTTACATACCTTGTTAAACTTCTTCTTTGCACTTCCTCTTTTCACCTTAATTGGTTTGGCTGTTGTTTTGTTTAAATGTGTGAATGCGTGTGCGCGACAACGTTGATTTTGTTTTTACCGCTATTCTTTGCGTCTGGCATAATTTATCTATTTGTCTAATATATTTGTATTTCTAATAATGAGGTTCTTGTAAGACACGTGTAGGGCTTCGCAACTTGTTCTCGGGCCGTCACCCCCTGGCTGGAGATGGTATGGGGACCCTAACCTTATAAGACAAGTGTAGAGCTTAGCCCCTATCGTGGCCCCTTTGGTGCATTTGTATGCGAGTTCTAACTTAATCTTACAGCTGTAGGTCTTCGCCCCCCCCCCGTCATACAAAATTGTATTCTAATAAGGCAGCCCTAGCATTGTAAGACAAGACTTGTATCAGGGTCTTCGCCCTGGCCCCTTTGAGTTAAAATTGATTTTAGTGCCATCTAGTGGCGTGTAGACAAATGAACATTTTCTATAATAGAAGTTGATAATGCACACCTCTCTCTTGCTCTATTTTGTTTTTCTCTTACCCTCTCTCTTTCGGCTCTTTCTCACACACAAACAAATCAATTAATTAATTAACCAATCTCAAACAAATCACGCTCGATCACCAGATCAATCTCAATCAATCAATCAACCGAAATTATGTCTTACAGTTGATGGAAACCAGATTACAGTTCAAAACAGTATAAATTAAAATCTAATTATATATGACGTGAAATAATAAATAATTTCTACCCTAATGCAATGATGATTTATGTATAGACAGATTCTCTCTTTCTAAACAGACATCACCTATACATTCGGAAAATCATATCTGATTTATTTGCATGTTCAATTACATACACATAAAATTGTTGCATAGGAACGTGTTCGTTAACTGTTAGAAAAACCGATTAAAAAGACTGGAAAGTAATAATTACTTATATATAACATAGAGTTAAATTAAATTAACATGTTTTTAAGAATATCAAATGGTTTTATTATTATACGTGAATTAACAATAACTACAAGTTTAAAATCAACGAATACGTACCAGCTATCTCTAGATCTGATCTTATGACGTCATCCTATAAGTAATAATGCATTTTAAAAACCTCTATCGACATTTTTGTTAGCAATATCAGGTAAAAAAAACCTATATATATATATATACATATTAAAAATAATACTCTTACCTTTAGAAGTGTTTTTTTTCCTTTAGCTGTAGCATATGTTGAACTGAAAACTGAAATTTAGAAGGTAATACACAAAACCTGATTACTGCTACTCGTATTTACCCTTCTCTTAAAATAATTAATAACAAATCGGTTTGAAAAATATTCATATTGTACATACGGACACACACATTGTTTTTATAAAAAAATACCACATTAAGAGTTTGGAATGTAGTAACATACGGTTTTAAATTGACCATGTATTTTCCTATATTATTTTTTTATTAGAGTTTTAAATTTTTATTACCATGATTGTTATTAAAATTATCACACCTCTATTAATGATCATTTTTGGAGGGAGGGAGTGAGGGCGGGAGGGAAGAAAAGAGGGAAAGGGGAAAAGAGGGAAAGAGGGAGGGAGGGGGGAGAGAAAGAGGGGGCGACGGAACGAGAGAAGCGAGAGAAAGAAACTAGAGGGAAGCGAGGGAGAGGTGAGACGAAAGGGAGAGGAGAAATACGAGAGAGACAGTAGAAGTGTGAGAATCGAGAAAGGAGAGAGAGAGAGAAAGAAAGAGAAAAATGGGGAGAGACGGGAGAAGCGAACGAAGCAAGAAAGACGAGAAAGGCGCGAGAGAGAAAGAAAGAGAGGCGAGATCGACAAGAAGGTTAGAAAGAGAATTGGAGGAACAAAGTATAGATTTAAATTATAAAATTAAAATTAAATTTGATGTACTAAAGCATACGCCTATTGGACATAAAGAGAGAATTGTAATTTGTGTGTAAAAATGTTACCTACCTTTGTGTAAAAATAAGTGTTGTAAAACTTGTTTATTTGATTTTATTTAAATTATATTGGAGGAATGGGTGTAAGTACTCAACAATGTTCAGATAGGATCGGTTATCTTCGGGTGTCGAGGAGTGGGGTCGCACTAACTATAGTACGGTTAATGCGATTCGTACCTATATGAAAACATTGCATCGCAAAATTTTACTTGTGTATATATTCCACATCGAGTAAGCATTATTATTATAATGTATTCTCCTGTTTACGAACCAACATTAGAGGACAATAGAGATTTTAGGGATTTGTTAGTAAACTACTACAATATAACTGTTCAAGCTGATGATGAAAACGATGAAGTGGATGAGGTGAATGTATCTTACACTCATGATGATGTTGATGATTCACAGAAGAAGAAGACTGATGAGTTAGAGGGACTAATCTCAAGGCCATGATGATCGTGACGAATTACAGTCGAAAAAAGGAGAAGACTGATAAGAATGTAATTAAATTAAATAAATAAATGATGTATTGTTTTAAATATATTTTTAAACGCCAAGTTTTTTTTCAATTTTTTTATTAATAATCTTGTTTTCGGAATGGACTTTCGGGTTTGTTTATAATTTGTATACTTAAGAAGCCAGTTTCTATCAATCTTATTGGATTTAATACAAAAAACAAAAGCGTTGGAAATTAAACGTGGCTTTCGTCTCTCTGATCCCCGCGTTTCTCGTGTCCCTTTCGTCTCTCACGTCTGTCGTGTCCTCCTGGCTAAAAGTTTGAGCTTGTTTGTGGCGCCATCTAGTGGTATATGAGCTAACAGACGTTTTTCTGTAATAGAGATTGATCGTGGTTCCATGTAGCTGTATATTTTCAAAAACTACATACAGTTACTAGGAACTTGAGCTCGGATCTATTTATTTCGCTATTTAAATGGATATAATTAAAGCATTCTTATGTATCTGGTTTGATTGATTGTTTTGAAGGTCGTTACCTCAAAAAGAGATTATGTTTTACCAAAATTGAAAATCTAATGGTAAATTTTAGGCATCTCTTTTTATATCAAAATGATCATTAATAGAGATGTGATAATCTTAATAACAATCATGGTAATAAAAATTTAAAACTCTAATAAAAAAATAAGATAAGAAAATACATGGTCAATTTAAAACCGTATGTTGCACACGTAATTACTACATTCCAAACTCTTAATGTGGTTTTTTTTATAAAAACAATGTTTGTCCGTATGTACAATATGAATATTTTTCAAACCGATTTGTTATTAATTATTTTTAAGAGAAAGGTAAATACGAGTAGCAGTAATCAGGTTTTGTGTATTACTTTCTAAATTAGTTAATGATCGGAATGTAATAGCCAGTTTATATCCAACCATTCACAAATCGTGTCTTAGTAAGATTACATGTAAACACGTTGTATAAAAAAATATGTTCAGTTCAACATATGGTACAGCTAAAGGAAAAAACACTTCTAAAGGTAATCTTATTATTTCTAATATATATGTTTATTTACCTGATATTGCTAACAAAACTGTCGATAAAGATTTTTAAAATGTATTATTACTCTTATAGGATGACGTTATAAAATCAGATCTACAGATAGCTGGTACGTATTCGTTGATTTTAAACTTTTAGTTATTGTTAATTCACGTATAATAATAAAACCATTAAAACCTTTTGCCTTTTATTTCCATTATATTTGATATTCTTAAAAATATGTTAATTTAACTCTATGTTATATATAAGTAATTATTACTTTCCAGTCTTTTTAATGGGTTTTTATAACAGTTAACAAACACGTTCCTATGAAACAATTTTGTGTGTGTAACTGAACATGGAAATAAATCAGATATGATTTTCCGAATGTACAAGTGATGTCTGTATAGAAAGAGAGAATCTGTCTATACATAAAGCATCATTGCATTAGGGTAGAAATTATTTATTATTTCACGTCATATTTAATTAGATTTTAAAGTATTCAGTTTTGAACTGTAATCTGGTTTTCATAAACTGTAAGACATAATTTCGATTGACTGATTGATTGAGATTGATCTGGTGATCGAGCGTGATTTGTTTGAGATAGATTAATTAATTAATTGATTTGTTTGTGTGTGAGAAAGAGCCGAAAGAGAAACGGTGAGAGAGAGGTGTGCATTATCAACTTCTGTTATAGAAAATGTTCATTAGTCTATACGCCACTAGATGGCACTAAAATCAATTTTAACTCAAAGGGGCCAGGGCGCAGACCCTGATACAAGTCTTGTCTTACAATGCTAGGACCGCCTTATTAGAATACAATTTTGTATGAAGGGGGGGGGGGGCGAAAACTTACAGCTGTAAGATTATGTTAGAACTTGCATACAATTGCACCAAGGGGGCCACGATAGGGGCTAAGCTCTACACTTGTCTTATAAGGTTAGGGTTCCCATACCATCTCCGACCAGGGGGCGAACGCCCGAAGACAAGTTGCGAATCCCTACACGTGTCTTACAAGAACCTCATTATTAGAAATACAACGTTTTCTCGTATAGGTAAAGATCACCCAATAGCATATGACCATTTTAAAGCAATAGGATCGATAATTTTAATAATAATATCCTATTAGGATAATTATGCAATTTCCAACATTGTGCGCGTGTGCGTTTGCCTAACCTCCAGGGGCACTGCTATTAATATAGCCAGAAGGACCTTAATTAGGTGACCATCGAGAATAACTCTAAGACCAACTCCAAGTCCAAGACCAAGTTCAGGTCCAAGCCCTAGCCCAAGTTCAAGACCAGCTCCAGACTCAACCCCCAAGTCCAAGACCAACCTCAGCTCCTCACGTGAACATGTACAAAAAGGCTCTAATTAGGGTTGACCCTCGAAAAAAAACCATAGGGTAGAAAATACGCGTCCTATACGTGAGCTGTCAAAATAGGAGTGAAAAAACACCTCCTACACGTGAGTGTGTAAAAAGTAATTAGGGTTGAAAATTCCAGCAGGGGTTGAAAAAAGCCTCCGAAAAGAAACCATAGGGTAGAAAAAACGCGTCCTACACGTGTGCGTATAAAAAATAATTAGGGATGAAAAGGACCCCGGAAAGAAACCATAGGGGTGGAAAATAAGGTCTCACACGTGGGTGTGTAGAAAACAAAAAATTAGGGGTTGAAAATGACCACCGAAAAGAGGCCTCCAAAAATAGGGTGTGTAATACCCCCCCACACACGTGGACGAGTAAAAAATGGCGACCAAGGTGCCCCCAGTCATAAAACCAGTGGAGTGGGGACGGTGTCCGACTTCTACTAATTTAGTTTCAGTTATGAATGAAATTCCAATATTTAGCTAGGATTAAGATTTTGATTTTTGGATAGTGTGTTAATTAGTTTAGGTTTTGTTTGCTTTTGTAGTGGTTTGTAATGAATCGGAGATGCCTAATCTACCGTAATGTTTTTGCGTGTTTGTTGTCAAGCATGAGGAGAGTTAATGAAATTATTTACTTTTCAGCTGTGATTACGTTAAAACATGCTTGCTCGAGCATTTCATCTAGTGTTTTTGTTTATTTTACGTTTGGAGTGTCCAAAAATGTTCAGTGACCAAACCTTTATTTCGTTTTTCTCTTTATTTGTATTTGATTTTACTTAATATGAGACTTTTGGTATGAAATCTGAAGCGTTTATTTGTGGACTCTTAAGAGAAGACAAATATATCCTTTACGTAAGGCAACATCTATTATCTTGTTGAGCTTTGTAGCGATCAATAATCATTCTTGAGGTATTGTGCAACAGAGGGTCTATTTGCTCAACACCCCAAAGATGTAAGGTGGGGTTGTATTCATTTTCTACAATGTTTTAAAGGGAAAGTAAAGATGGGATATCCTTGTTTTTTTATTCACGACAATAAATTGCTTATTGTTTATTACGATCGTGTGTGGGTGCGTATATGTTCCCGAGGCACGATAATTTAAAAAACATTTTGATAAAACTATACTTAGGGTTACTGCTAAATATTCCAGTTCTGGGAAATTTTGGTTAAAATTGGTTTACAAATAAATGTACCTTATAGAAAGCGCAGGGCTGCATTTTGCGGGTACCTCAGAGGGTTTTTCGTAGGAAGCCTTAAAAATTAATTAAATCAGAAAGTTCTATGTTCACATTTCTGCATTACATTCTTTGTGTATATTCGGGAATCATCGTCCAAATATGATTGCAATTAGTTAAATTCGTTAATAAATTAAAGACCTAGTGACACGATTATCTATTGACCTCTTACACTCCCGTTGAAATGCATAGTAATGAATGATTGATTCATGATTTACCATAAAATGTTTTGCAAAATGTACTGTATTTTATATAAAAGCACTAATTGCATTTATGAATGTCAAAACCAATAATACTTTATAGTGCTAGTATTGATAAACATACAGTTTTAGTGCTTTGCATTGTGAATTTAGTTACATTTAAACCAAAATATTAATAAATTACTATAAGCTTTGTTATGAACGAATAAGCACAAAAGTAAATATGTTATTAAAAATTAATAACATAATACTAAAATACTCAAAATAGCCGCCCTCGGAATAATAAATGTCTGTTTATAACTGTTTATGCTCATATTCTTTAATTTTCTTAACTTTATTCAGTAAATTTTAACACAATGTTAACGTTTGATCATAACTAGTTATGATTGTGCAAAATTCGTAGCTTCTCTTGCGCTACAACAATACGATAAGTCTAACTCAGTAATAGAATTACAAACATATCCATTTGGACAACTTCCCTCGTCCTGTGAGCACTGCACCGGACCTTCGGATCCAATTAGAGGTGAACCGGTTGGACAATATGGTTTACCTAAAGCATACATTTTAACAATTCGAATATTTACGCTTGACATTATTTACTTACACGCTGCACGTGGTTGTGGACAGGTTGCTTCAAGGCAATTTACTGCGCAATAGCTATATTGCGGGCAGATAACTGTCTCACAAGGATCTAAGCATCTACACATTGGGCAGTTATCACAATCTAATTCCCATCCATATTTACACCGTGCGTTCTTGTGACACAGTAAAGTTGGGCATTTTCTTATGCCTTAAAATAATTAAAATCACAAACTTTTTGTCTATTTACTTTTGGTGCGTTAGTGGAGAAGGCTTAAAAACAACCAAACAGTAAAACCCTCACTTACACTTAATGTCAATTCCACATTGATCTCCGGGACAAATCTCTTCAGCAACACAATCTTTCCCTCTTGGACATTTGTGACATTTGCAATAATCGATGCAGGTACAAGTGTCACATCCGTTTTTATCAACTTCGTAACCATAAGGACAATGTATGGCACAGTTTATATCAGGGCATTCGCTAACACCTGTTTAAAAATAAGATTTATACATAAGATACAATCATACCTATGAGGCACAAATTTGGCACATACATATTGTAGTATATCCGCAATCCCCCTTTTGGCATACTATAGGTTCCACTTGGCATATTTCACCCTTTGGACAGTCGTTATTTGTGCATGGATCTACACAAACACAAGTTTTGCAGCCTTTGTTATCTAGTTCATAACCGTAGGGGCAAACAATTTTACACTTCGGTTCTTTGCATTTTTTATCATCTTCACCTAAAAATGTATTTTTTTACAGAAGATAATGTGAATGAGAAATACTTACCACTTTCGGCAGACGATAGTTGGGCTTTGGACCTGAAAGAGTAAGTTTTAAAAGTACGAAGTAATTAAATGATACTTATTGGAATTCCACGTTAGTGAACATTAGAAGCTAAAACAGTAAATTTAAAGACTATAAAAAATACAGACCAAAAGACTCACTAGTACAAAGTATATGTTCAGGGATGTAGTGGCAGTAATATGGTCATTCTTGTCTCAGGGTACATGCCAGTTTATACATTGTCATATCTTGCTTACTTTAAAAGTAAATAAAACTATTATAAATTACTGGCACGTGCCTTAGTAAGACCTAAAAGCAACGGTAAGAATGTGGTTCACTGTTTAAAACACAAAAACGGCAAACAAACTGAAGCTGAACATGGCTCTGTTCAAACTATAAACAGGCCAAACACATGAAAGTTTAGAATTTAATGCTGATGTAGCTAAGACGTGTCGTTATCAACGAGTACTCCTACCACTCGGCATTTCTGCATCTAAAAACTCATTTTCAAAATAAAATAATTTATTACATCAAGTTACGTTTCCTCCAAATCCTGTATCGATACTTAATTCCGTAAATAACCAAAACTTACAATACAAAAGTGGTATCTAGAAACCAATTCCAACTTTACATGGTGAAAGCTTTTTTTAAGCTAGACCATAATAATGATCATTCGTAAGTAAACTTTGTTTTGATTAGAATTGGGGATCCTTTCATGTTAAGACCGGTACATAAATTAGAACAAATTGTGCTATATAAGGTTCTATCCATGAGAGTTAGATGTTACTGTAAGATGCTTTTCATTCGAGACATTTCCACGGGGAGAACACTTTCCAAATATAATAATTCAGATCCATATATCAAAAATCCTAATTAACTTTCCTTAATTATTTCCTACCAATCACCGCAATTATATTCATTCATGTCTAAAGTCCGTCAATTGCATACCAATCCCTCCATTTCCAATATAATTTGAGAAACATTCTCCCGCTATAAGTCCCCGTACCTATAAGAAAACCGCCGCAGACCTGCTTAGTATTCGGGAAGTCATAGGTTCGATTCCGTTACCGTCTACCCTGTTTGACGTTTTTCAGGGGGTTTCTTTGATACACATGTAGCAGCATGGTCACTGCGTATCCGCACACGATGTGCGGCTACTTAGTCGAATGCTGGGGTATTATTTTCTCCCTCAGAACGCTAACTCCGTTCCGTCCGATCCTATCCTGACCACATCTATCCCTAATCCCACCTGGAATATGTACGTAATGTATGTATGTATGCTGGGAACCCGTCATTGTGACAGAAGGAGCGTGGAAAGCCTAAGCACCATGCCCTCCTCCTTGGGAAGGACATGAAATACGTGACCTTTTCCTTTCCTGAAATCTCTCCTTCGAGTCAGAAACCAAACTTTTGGAGTAAGAGAGAGCGAATGTTTGGAGCTCTCGAAACCAGTTCAAACTTTTGGCAGGAAATATTTGGAGCGGTTCTAGGTGATCTCAAAATAGATATGTCAAGGTCATCATATTGCTATTCTTAGAAACCTAAATATAGATACGTCATTATGTTTGAAGCTCTTGGAGCCAGTTCAAACTTTTGGCAGGAAATATTTGGAGCTATTCAAAGTGATCTAAAAATAGATATGTCAAGGCCATCATATTGCAATTCTTAGATATCTAAAAATAAATGTCATCATGTTTGGAGCTCTTGGAGCCAGTTCAAGCTTTTGGCGGGAAATTTTTGGAGCCGCTCATAGTGAAGAGAAAGAAAAGAGAAGTATTGATGAGAGAAAGAAAGAAGAGGTTGGAGGATTTACTAAAGGCATTAAAAGAAATAGAACTGGATTTGAATGTTATGAAATGAAAAGAAAAATGAAGGATCTTCAGCTTAGCGAGGCAGTGAGATGTGAAATTAGATGTTTTGATCATTTAAAAATTAGTTTTAAATAAAAATTTTTACCTGAATTGTTTTTATGATTCCTACCAAAGGTTCATACTTAAAATTTTCAGGTACAATTTACTCTGAATGTTTGAATTTCTTAATACAAGAAAATGCATTTTTTTTGTTTGTTTGAAATAAAAAGAATTTTATCTGGATTGTTTCTATGTACAAAATTTTCTTTTTTTACCAGAGGTTTCATTCTAAAAAAAATATTTTTTACGGGGGAAGGTTATCAAAAGATTGTTCTACATAATTTAGAGCAAATGTGAGATACAAAGAAAAGATTTATTCATGATGCTGGTAATCGACCTATTGCAAAATTTATCGTTTAAGCAATTTTTAGAATTTGACTGAGTCAACTTCACGTGTTAATTCAGTTATCACTTTCAATAACAAAATATGCTAAAGCGTTTTAAATTGAAAAAAAAGACAGTCTTCCATGTGTGTGTGTGTGTGATGTGTTGTTGTGTGTGTGTGTGTGTGTGTGTGTGTGTGTGTGTGTGTGTGTGTGTGTGTGTGTGTGTGTGTCTGTGTGTGTGTGTGTATGTATGTGTGTGAGTGTATGTGTTGTCTGTGCGTGGGCGTGTGTGTGTGTGTGTGTGTGTGTGTGTGTGTGTGTGTGTGTGTGTGTGTGTCTTTTATGTTTTTAATATCAATAAAAATCTATATAGAACATATTGTACAAATACGATGGATTGTTCTATATTCATACATAATTACGTTCATTAGAGTATGAAAGTCGAAATACAAAGAAAAGCTTTATTCCTGTCTCGATATGAATGCAAAAAGTTTATACCTTTGAATATTGTTGGTTTCACGTTAGTACAAACACAAAAAAGAACATTTTACGTTTTTTTAAATGAAACTATTCTTTTTAATAAATGTGTAAACTGATGTAGTTCTATAAATAGTTTCCTTTACCGAGAATTTAAGTTTACCATTGTTTGAAATATATTCGTACGTTTACTTATTTATTTATTAATATACAGTTTATTTACAAGTAAATCATTGTAACACTAAAAAAATTTTCCACATTTATTCCTCATTTATCAAATTAGTCAGAAAATTGTGTAACCAATAACGCATTAATATTTACTATAATATGTGTGAGTGCTCCGCAGTATTTTGGGGAAAAAAAATGCAACGCAGCGTCAAGCTAATTGAATAATCATTAGCATTACTTTGTTGCAGGTCGAGTACTTGATCTATAAAAATGTGCTAAACCGTTTTAAATCGAAAAACCAATCCCTTTCATATGTTTATGTTTTTAAATATCAATAAAAAGCTACCATTTAATTTGAAAATCATCAGTCCTTGTGCATATGATGTGCGTAATTAGTTTTTAAAAATGGTTGTTTTAAATATTAATAAAAAGGTGCCATTCAATTGAAAAACAGTATTTGTGATTTTTTAAACAGATGTAGTAGTAGTTGTAACTCATACAAAATGTTCACGAGTGCTTTTTAATATAAATGTGCTCCATTCAAAGCACTATATAATGTATTCCTTTTTTTGAGGTAAACATTCCACGGACGTACGTGCATTGCTGATGACCTTCCCATTTCTATTTTTAGATTTGACCTTTGTTACATGCACAAAGGCACGGTCGTAGCAAAGGTAACAGCTAGAAAGAATCAGGCCCGAAGAGCAGAGAAACTAAAAGGGCACCACTTGATCTATGTTTATATCGCCCTCAGATCAAGAAAAGGGCTACGACACAGTAAGAGAGACGCTACAGTTGAAAATATGGTTGGACACAGTTCAATAAGGGAATAAGTTCGGTCAGGATATCGGTCCGAGGCCGCAGTAGTAAAGTAAACAATTATTAATAAAGTAAAACAAATCTGTTTAATCGTTGTAGGTATAATCGGTATTGATAATGATAAACCCCAAAACTGAAATCTGTTATAAATGGTTAACATAGACTCGCCAAAGGCATACTAGTGTGAATATCCCAACGTAGTGGGGATAGTAAATAAACATTCGAACAACGGGTATCGTAAATCGAGATAGCTATTATTCAGCAAAATACCCCACTTACCTTTTGCTAGTGCTTTAGCTAAATAAAATAGAGTAAAGGAAAATTTGACTGAATCACAAATACAGTATAATGAAACGACGCGTTTTATGCACCGTGTAACATCCAGCGTTGAAACAAAATACATAACCCAAAACAAATGAAACTACAAGAATGAAACCTTAGTTATAGGAAGAGCTCTCCTTACAACGGGCGTCTCGGATTTAAATCAACAGAATCATAACCTGACTTACATATAAATAACCAAAATTATCAGCCAGATATCTAGCATTGCATAAAAAGGTTTAAATCTGAAAATACTTAATGCGCAAAACACAAAATAAAATAAAGTAAAGGAAAATTTGCAACGCACATCAAAATGATGGTCTGCTACTATTGGTAACCACAAAACCATGAGCATAAATTAGAATTTGCTTTAATGTTCACAACCGCTAATGCTTTACCCAACAAACAAAAAAATGTAATAAAATTCCAGCTGAAGGCTAAAATATTCACATTCATGAATTACTAATAGCTTCCCTATTTATGATAACGTTTGTTAGAACGTAACAATTGGATTTTAGATAATAATACATAGCAAATGAAATAATACACAGCGTAAATTTAACAATTTAATTTTGAGCAGTATTTACTCATTATGTAAATCACCCAGTATAAAGCGTTTTAATTTACAAGCACCTCAGTCTTTGGTCAGAATGCGGATCTCTCTATATCATTGCCTATCTTAAATACAGGATCAAGCTTCACAGAGATCGGATGTAACTGACTACATCTGATTATAATACAATTACATTCCCAAATTTAATTAGTAAGTTGTTCTCAGTAAAGTACTGAAGAAACAAAATAACAAAGGAGAGGTGAACACTTCAGTAAGTACGACTAAGAGTAAATCTTAATTAAACTTAAGTAAACATTTTATACTTCCAGAAACATAATCTCGGTTGATATAACCCCAAAGCAGTGTCTAATTTCCATATATGGGGAACACACTAAGAATAAATCGTGTTATGTTTACAGCTGTAATTCGTTTAATAACTAACCACTTATAAAGTAGGTTGAAGTTGCACTTAAAACAATTGTGTATCGATCTGGAGTACCGATATGGAGTAATTAAACATTCAAGAGAGTAACCACTCAATCGATGGTAAAAGGAGTGTTTGTGTGTCTTACGTGACTTAAGCTTAATGTTGTTTTAGCGAGAGCCGAGATATCTTCCTGCGGGATGGTGTATAATCTGCTTGATAGTCAGCCGTCACGTAGTAGTTAATCGGATGTTCCTATCCAGGTGTGAAGGAGTAGTTCGTATACCGGTGGGACAATCCGTTATAGCATTGACTGAACTGAAGATCAACGAAAAGACCACAATCAGAGAAAAAAATCTACAGAAACCATCTTGTTTTAGCTTTCGCATTGCATACTAAATTGTTATTTTAATTTATATAGACCTAGAACACATGTAATTTATTAATGAAAAGGTTTAACCATCAGAGGTGAACCGTATAAAAAGAAATAAACGATTTAACTCACCTCTTGATCCAATGAAAATGGTTTTTAAGAAATTTTTTCAATCCGTCGAAACGAGCACTACAAATATGCAGTATCAAATTTAACTATGGCTAAGAATGTAAAACCAGTATCCACTGTATCTAATTTCTATGAAATCTTAATTTTATAGACGTTACACAAAAATTTTGACCATCTCAAATTCCTTAAAACGCAAAAATTTTCGTTTTTCTTAAAATGGCGTTCGTTACTAGAAGAAACTAGAAACTAAAAAAGAAGAAGTCACATGTTCCTTTTTAACAAATCCCAAAATACGGCCTTATCACGCTTTAAATTTATTAGAAATTGAACACAGATAGATGCAGTGTAAAATTGAAAATTCCAAATTGGAGTGTCAAGTGTGTTGCCTAACAACAGGCATAAGAACCTCAAAAATCGTACTAACAAAATTCCGTTTCTCAAATTACACGTTACACCCTGACTAACTTCAATATAGAAATTCGTATAATGTGATCCCTAATTGAGCTATGACTTCTTTGAGCTTGATGCTGCTACCCTTCTATTTCGATTTAACCCTAACATCAACACAGGGACATCGCTGCTGGTGAAAATTGGCTTCTAGCAATTAACACGCACTCAAACACACACACACACACACACACACACACGCACACGCACACGCACACGCACACACACACACAACACACACACACACACACACACACTACACACACACACACACCATCCATCACACACATCTTTCACATCTAGCACTTTTGATTTTGATTTCTACACACATTGTAATACACACATTTGACACTTGGTCTACTTTAACATAGAGCAACCCGTCATTGCTTGGTTGATTTCCATTAAACTGATCTCCTCCTCCACCATCTTTCAAGAATTGCAGGTGACCATGCTATTCAACGAAAGCTAGTTACAAAAGTTACTGATTTCTAAGATATTGATCAATATACCATTTAACCTTGAACATCTACTTTATTAGAGATCTAATATGACACCACTCACGAGTCGATTCCATGTTTAGATTTCTAAAATGACACCTGCAGATCAATAACCTTTGACCTTGAAAATTAATTTCTAAGAAAGTTGCAGGTATATCAATAAATCTTGACCTTTCAACCGCTTGGTTCAATCTAGCCTTAGCTTACGGTGAATGAGCTAGTTTGACTTGATTTGTATGGGGAAACGACTAATGCCCATTCGTATGGGAATACAGATCCGTTTTGGGAAACCACTATCTGTAAGCATGTAAAATTCTATTAGACATCTAATATGATACCCCTGCACGAGTTCGATACTCATGTTCAGATTTCTAAGCACCCTATTCGTGACACTTTCCAAGAATCAATATACTATTTGACCTTGAAAATTAATTTCTATGAAAGTGTAGTATATCAATAAACTGCATTGACTTCTTGTTTCCATAAACTGACTCTATTTTCATATTTCTAGCCTTAGCTACGTGTGAAATATAGCTAGTTGACTTGTTTATGCTAAATGGGAAACGTAATGGTCCTTGAATTGGGATAACATTGAGTCAAGCTATTTCAAGGTAAACTTGCTACTATAATATTACAGTTCTTAGAAATCTGAAAGTAGAATCAGTGGGTGAAAGTAGATCATAGGCTTACCCCTGCAGGTTCATGCACTTGCTTAAATTCAGATGAAGCACTCCTAGGTCGTGGATTTCCTTCGAAATAGCAAATATAGCGTATCCTGACGTTGCTCAATTCCAACGATAGAATCAGTTCGTGCATAAACAACAAGAATGCCATAGGTCTAGTTGTCCATGCTAAAACGTGACTAGCAAGGTTAGATGGTTTTCTAATAATGAAGATTATGCTGGACAGTATATAGAGGTTGTTATTTACGTACTGCTACGTCCAAACCACAGGACTTGTCTCAGGACGAGGTAGTTTCCCTAGAACTGGATTCCCAAATCAGATCAACCATATTCCCAAAACGGGTAAACTGCTTGCTTATATACATATTAGCAGGTTTCCCAGAAATAGGGATCTGTTTTCCAGACATCAGTGGTGAACCGTAGATCAAGGTTAAGAGTCGTTTCGCATTGCTGAAATTCAAGTCATAGCTCATTCACATGAGGTCTAAATGTAATCAAGCTCTCGAAGATAGCAAATAAGCGTTCCTATTGCTACCATATTACCAATTTCGATAGAAATCAATTCGTCAAGGACAATAAGAATGATAGGTTGAGTCTGTCACATGCTAAGGAACGTATAGCAAGGTTAGATGGTTTATGTAATCCGAAGAGATGTATGTATTACACAGTCAATGTAGGTTGTAACTGGATTTGCGCGGATGAATGCCTACGTCCAAACCTGCAGGACCCTTAGAAATATACAGGAAGAATCAGTTTCCCTAGGAAACAAGCAAAATCCCAAACAGCAGATACCCATTTCCCAAAATGGTATATTACAATTATTAGAAATCGAACAACAGAGCGTGATTTCCCAAAGATAGTGGATGGAGGAAATTTCCAAGGTCACGCAATAGTAACCGTTTCCCAGAAGTTAAGGTCGTTTCCCGACTCAAAACAAGTCATAGCTCATTCACAGTGACTGAGGCTAATTTCATAGAAATCAAGCTCTACAAGGATCAAAACTTATTGGTACCATATTACAATTCTCATAGAAATGTATGTGTCAAGGTTAAAGTTTATTGATCTGCACATTCTAAGGAATGTATGTATTACAAGGTCAATGACTTTTGTAACTGGATTTGCGCGGATGAATGCGTGTCACCTGCAATCCTTAGAAATATACAAAATAGAATCTTTTGTAACTGGATTTGCAAGCGGATGAATGCCAAGGTCACCTAGCAACCCTTAGATCAATATACAAGATAATCAGTTTATGGAAACAAGCAAAATGCTAAATAGCAGAACAAGATCAAATGGTATATTACAATTATTAGAAATCGAAAACAGAGCGCTCGATTTGAAAGATAGTGGTGGAGGAAATTTCAAGGTCACCAAGGCAATTCTTAGAATTTTCTCGAGTTAAGGTCGTGATCAAAACTTATTGGTACCATATTACAATTTCATAGAAATCAATTGTCAAGGACAAAGTTTATTGATCTGCACATTCTAAAGAATGTATGTTCAAGGTTAAAGTTTATTGATCCGAAAGGTGTTGTATTACAAATCAATGACTTTTGTAACTGGATTTGCGCGGATGAATGCCAAGGTCACCTGCAATCCTTAGAAATATACAAAATAGAATCAGTTTATGGAAACAAGCAATGCTAAATAGTAGAACAAGATCAAATGGTATATTACAATTATTAGAAATCGAAACAGAGCGCTCGATTTGAAAGATAGTGGTGGAGGAAATTTCAAGGTGTTAGAATTTTGTAGGTCGTGTGTGTGTGTGTGTGTGTGTGTGTGTGTGTGTGTGTGTGTGTGTGTGTGTGTGTGTGTGTGTGTGTGTGTGTGTGTGTGTGTGTGTGTGTGTGTGTGTGGTGTGTGTGTGTGTGTGTGTGTGTGGTGGTGTGTGTGTGTGTGTCTGTGTCTGTGTCTGTGTCTGTGTCTGTGTTGTGTCTGTGTCTGTGTGCTGGTTGCGTCTGGTTGTGTGTGCTGTGTGGTCTGCGTGCTGCGTCTGGTCTGCGTCTGGTCTGCGTCTGCGTCTGTGTCTGCGTCTGCGTCTGCGTCTGCGTCTGGTCTGCTTGCGTCTGCGTCTGCGTCTGCGTCTGCGTCTGCGTCTGCGTCTGCGTCTGCGTCTGCGTCTGCGTCTGCGTCTGCGTCTGCGTCTGCGTCGTCTGCGTCTGCGTCTGCGTCTGCGTCTGCGTCTGCGTCTGCGTCTGCGTCTGCGTCTGCGTCTGCGTCTGCGTCTGCGTCTGCGTCTGCGTCTGCGTCTGCGTCTGCGTCTGCGTCTGCGTCTGCGTCTGCGTCTGCGTCTGCGTCTGCGTCTGCGTCTGCGTCTGCGTCTGCGTCTGCGTCTGCGTCTGCGTCTGCGTCTGCGTCTGCGTCTGCGTCTGCGTCTGCGTCTGCGTCTGCGTCTGCGTCTGCGTCTGCGTCTGCGTCTGCGTCTGCGTCTGCGTCTGCGTCTGTCGTCTGCGTCTGCGTCTGCGTCTGCGTCTGCGTCTGCGTCTGCGTCTGCGTCTGCGTCTGCGTCTGCGTCTGCGTCTGCGTCTGCGTCTGCGTCTGCGTCTGCGTCTGCGTCTGCGTCTGCGTCTGCGTCTGCGTGTGCGTCTGCGTCTGCGTTGCGTGTGCTGTGCGTGCTGCGTCTGCGTCTGCGTCTGCGTTGCGTGTGCGTGTGCGTGTGCGTGTGCGTGTGCTGTGTGCGTGTGCGTGTGCGTCGTGCGTGTGCGTGTGCGTGTGCGTCGTGCGTGTGCGTTGCGTGTGCGTGTGCGTGTGCGTGTCGTGTGCTGTGCTGTCGTGTGCGTGTGCGTGTGCGTCGTGCGTGTCGTGTGCGTGTGCGTGTCGTGTCGTGTGCGTGTCGTGTGCGTGTGCTGTGCGTGTGCGTGTGCGTGTGCGTGTGCGTGTGCGTGTCGTGTGCGTGTGCGTGTCGTGTCGTGTGCGTGTGCGTGTGCGTGTGCGTGTGCGTGTGCTGTGCGTGTCGTGCGTGTGCGTGTGCGTGTGCGTGCGTGCGTGTGCGGTGTGCGTGTGCGTCGTGCGTGTGCGTGTGCTGTGCGTGTGCGTGTCGTGTGCGTGTGCGTGTGCGTGTGCGTGCGTGTGCTGTGTGCGTGTGCGTGTGCGTGTGCGTGTGCGTGTGCGTGTGCGTGTGCGCGTGCGGTGCGTGTGCGCGTGTGCGTGTGCGTGTGCGTGTGCGTGCGCGTGCGTGCGCGTGCGCGTGCGCGTGCGCGTGTCGCGTGCGCGTGCGTGCGCGTGCGTGCGGTGCGTGGGTGCGTGGTGGCGTGTGCGCTGCGCGTGTGTGGTGTAATTGCATGAAATCAATGTTTCGCGTGCAGGGCGTATCCCAGTGTTGACAGTTAGTGCAAGTGTTAAATCGAAAATAGAAATTAAAAGGTTACAGCAGGGCACAGGGTGGTGGTTTGAAGTATATGTGCGAACGTGGTTAAGGTATGTAGTACTAATTTGCAAATAAAATTGATTCAATGTGTGGATGGTACGCAGTGCGTCATGGACCAAAGCTGTAGATGCACGTACGTGAAGGAGTGGGAAGTTAGGGATAACAATGAGGATGAAAAGGTGTGGTGAAGGCAGGATTATGGAGGGTTTTAGATAGTTACTAATAATATTGTTCTCGATTAGCAAAGATGTATAACTAATCACGAATAAAGATATTTAATTGTTTTGTGGTTGTGTTCTTTTGAATATAAGCAGATTTGTAATAAGCCTTGGACAAAGTCTCAAAATGACGTCAGATCGCTGATATGAAGCCTTTAAGTGAAATCTGAATATATGGCTAGTAAAGCATTATAATGAGGCGTATAGAAGATACGTATTAAGAATGATGTCAACCTATACCATTCTAAAATTTCATTAACTTATGCAGTAAACCTAACGTATTTCTGTAGTCATTTATATTTCCGAATCTGATCCCAGTCTATCTTAAGCAGACGATTCTGCGTCATGTGCACAATGTACTGACTGGTATAAACTACTCTGTACATGCTTATAGTCATATGAAACCGCATTTAAAGTAAAATATATATGACCTTGAATATTCTATTATTGAGATTTTAAATTGTGACCTTGAAGAAGTGAGTTCATAACCTTTGATTCCTCCATTGTTTTAGCAATTTAACAGATTTATATATACTATAGTATATATATATATATATATATATATTAGTATATATATATTTATTATTTAATAGTTTTTACATTTAACATTTTGTAATTGTGATCAATGTCTCATAATTACTATTTACCCCAGTTGCGGCATCTTTAATATTATTAGAATTACTAATATTTAACATATTTGATCCACGTTTGGGTTCCAGAACATTATTGATATAATTTATACTTTAATCATATTCGCTATTTAATAACATTGCTTGACTAGCATTACCAGGATAGAGTTCAAGATTAGTTCACCATTAAAGGTATTATACATATTACGTTAGGTTCATTTAGCAAAATAATCTATTATAACTTTAATATATTGTATAAGAACATCTTTTATTCAAACACCTTGTACCATATGTAAATTACACAACATGTTGCACTGTACATGCGGTTATTATCCATAGTTAAATTTGATGCCACATTGCATCAAAGACAAACAATGAAAACATATAATTTCAGTATGAATACTTTGCTTTTCAATATAATATTGGATCAATATAAAGTCAATTAATGGTTGTACTGTTTGATAGACTGAGTTCATAATTGTTCACATTGAATCCTTTACATATGTACATATAGGTTGATAAGTAATAATCATCAATATAACCTCGAATATTAACATAAGGTTTATGAACTTACATAAATATTTATCTCCTTTTATCTGTTCCAATTTTCTTTATTTGAAGTTCCATTATCCAAATCAGACGCTACATTTGAATCCTACGAAGTATACTGATCGATGGTTAATATACAGCATAAGCGTATACAGCTGTGATGCTTAAATATTTATTGTAAAATATTTACTAAACTTTTAATTTACTTTGTAATTTATATTCATATTGCTAAATTAAACAAGTACAAAGATAATAATCAAAGATAAATGAACAAACATCTAAAATATATGAAGCATTTTTGTGCAAGTTAATTATATTTTATCATATTTCTAATAAAATTATTCCAATTGCTTCACAGATTTCTTTTCTTGAATTCTTGAACGACAACGCTACATATTCAAAATTACACAAAATACCTTACGACATCTAAATTGTCTAGTGTACCTATAACACGCTTTCGGCATTCCTTATATCCCGTCTTAGTTTTAAAGTTATCTGTAGCTAATCTGCTAATTCGACACTTAGGCGCTCCACATAAGACACGTCTGACTCTTCACTTTGTAATATACAGTATTAAAATTTAACGCAATGACTTAAACACTTGTAATTTTAACTGTTGTCAAGGTACTGCGAAGATGTGTTATCGGTTTCCTTCTCAGCGATTAGCGTCAAAATTTTCCTCCATATTGTGCTGGAGTTCTGATAGTCGTTGCGGACGTAATGCTGACAAAATAGTAATGGAATAATAAGTAACATAACTAAATTTAGTAACGTATACTTACTTTCTATACGGGATAAGTCAACTTTAACATCACTATCTCTGATAGAGATAATTGGAATATTTTCAATTGACGGTATCGGTAGCATGGCTGCGACTCGAACATGACAGCACAGATGTCATGTAATACATTGCATTTCTTCTTGAATGATAGCTTGGATTTTTATTAGTTGAAGCCATCATGACTACTATTACTAGATAATGAATGAATGAATGAATATTCACATTTTAACAATATATACCTGAAAAATCTGTTAACGTTACCAAAAAAAATGGGGATATCAAGTGGTTTCTAGTACAAACGTATATAAAAAAATAATCACTTGAAACCGGGTAGGAAATATTTAACAATTGTAAATAAAAATAGTAACTGTAAATTTACTTCAAACAAGGTATAAGTATAAATTTCTCTAAAAGTAACACATTATATACAGTGCTTTGAATGGAGCACCTTTATATTAAAAGCACTCGTGAACATTTTGTACAAGATTACAACTCCTACATTCTATTAAAAAATTAACCAAATACTGTTTTTCAATTCTTGAACGGCACATTATTTATTCAATATTTAGAACATAAACATTTTTACAAACCTAAATTACGTACATCATATGCACAAGCACTGATGATTTTAAAATTGAATGGTAGCTTTTCATTGATATTTAAAACACAATATCACATGAATAGGGACTGATTTTCCAATTTAAAACGCTTTAGCATATTTAAAGGTCAAATACTGACCTGCAACAAAGTAATGTTAAAGATTATTCAATTAGCCTGACAAAGACTACGTTGACGTTCTCTTCTCAAAATACTGCGAGCACACATTATTATAATTGTAAAATGACTTAATGCGTTATTGGATACACAATTTTCTAACGATAGATTTGATAAAAGAGGTATCAAAGATGTGAAATTTCGTTTAGTATTAAAGTAATTTACTTGTAAACAAGTTGTATATAAATAAATAAATAAGTAAACGTATTAATCATATTTCAAAGCAACTGGTTAACTTAAATTCTCGGTAAAGGAAACTTTATTTATAGAATACATTAGTTTACGGCATATTTATTACAAGGAATAGTTTCATATGAAAAATTGTAAAACTTTGTGTGTAAGTGTGTACTAATGCGAAACCTAACAACATTCAAAGTTATAAAGCTTTTGCATTTCTAGCACAGATAGGAATAAAGCTTTTCTTTGTATTTCACCTTTCGTACTCGTAATGACACGTAATTATTGTGAATGTAGATACAATCCATCGAATTTGTACAATATTAGTCTATGTAGACTTATTATTGATGTTTAAAGCATCATACTACACACACACACAGCTCACATATGAAAGAGACGTTTTTTCAATATTAGAACGCTTTAGCATATTTTATTTTTGAACGTAATAACTTGACTCGGTCAAATTCCAAGAATTCCTTGAACGATAAATTTTAAAATAGCTCCATGATCAGCATCATAAATAAAGCTTTTCTTTGTATATCACCTTTCATACTGTAAAAAGTAGATGCACTATAGAGATCCAAATCCACTTTTGATAATAATAATAACACACCTTCCCGTACAGATTCTGCACATCAAGGTCAATAGTTTTCAAGGTGTATATTCCTCAAGGCCATCACATTGCCTATATCAAAGTAAAAGGTTTTTCAAGGTCACGTTCCCTGCATCAGTCTTCAAAGCCACGTGATAGGAAATGTTTAAGGTCACCGATCAATTCTTTGGCTGAGCCAAGTGTTAATTTGTCAGGAAATTTTCAAGGCCCCCAGGCAATTCTTAGAATTTGGCCGAGGTCATGTGTGTGTGTGTGTGTGTGTGTGCTAATTACAGTTCTGAAGGTCAGGGGTATCAAACATACCTTTCAAGGTATGGGGGGTCAAGCTTTCAAGGTCACCAAGCCAAGTTGTTAATTTAGTTATTATAATTCTTTTCAAGGTCACATGCTGGGGTATCGCATTACAGATTATCGTCTATGCTAGTAGTCTAGGTTTATTGACCTTTTCAAGATGATCGGTTTCAAGGTTTACACCCCCCAGCAAAGTTCATTGACCTTTGTGGTTCAGGTCAAAGATAAGCTCCTGGCTTTGCGCAGGATATTTCACATCTCTATTTGCAAGGTCAAAGGTGATTCAAAGTTCTTGTGTTGACTAAATTGTAATCAAAGCATTATGCTTACGTGGACTCATACTACTATCTTAAATCACCAGGATGAGGTAGTGTTCCTATGAACCGGACCCAGTTCCCAAACACAGATAGCCTAAAGTGTTGTGAAGAGCAATTAGATATTTGTTAAAAGTTCATTATTACGTGTCTGCTTTATATTGTTGAAAGTGACTATGGGTTTGCCAAGTAGTAGTGAGACAGTTAATTTAACAAGGCGTGTTATTCCTTTATTGAAAACAAAAAGGGATTTGTGAGGCACATCCGTATAGTTAACACCAATATTAAGCTATTGCAAGATATAATTGAAAATAAAATTTATTATGAGACTAATTAAAGTCTGATTAAGCTTGAGAGCAATTTAGCATTGCTCAAGTGCTGCCTGGTTAGATTGAGGCGGTTAAAGAACGTTTCACGGAAAGTGGGTAATGTAATTGTCAATAAAAATGGTATACATTTACTACGTTGGTACCCCTAGACACATGTTTTAACGGTAGGTTACTTACAGGAATCATAAGACAGCCCAACACATATTTTGGTGCAGGGTTTTTGTAACTGTTTTTATGTAATGTTTGGGTGCAGAATCCAAAACTGCCGTCAGATTTTTCTATCAGATCTAGTTTTGAGATATGCTATATTGACCTTTTTTAGAAAGAAATCATCTTATTTTTAACTCATATATTTTACATTATTACTATTATATTCTCGAACTGCCGGTTAAAAAACACAAACAATCCAAAGTAAGGTATTTATTTCATGAAATAAATAAATACATATTTGCATACCACTTAAAAATTTTTTTATAGGACTTTTAGCATGGTGTTTACCAGGACAGTCTCGCTGAAGACTCCAACAGTAGTCGGCCATCATGGGGCTACCCCATCTTCGTTGATATCGATCTTCCATAGTTTTGATGTCCTGATGGAATCTTTGCCCCTGTTCTTCACTCACATCACCTAGGTTTTCTGGAAACCGATTTAAGTGGTTGTGGAGGTAGTGAACTTTTATGCTCATGTTACAACCGAGAGTATTAAAGTTCGAAAGCATATTTTCACTAATTCTATATAATTCTTTGCCTTATGATTTCCAAGAAAATGTTGTACTACTTGAACAAATGAACACGAAGCGTTAGATTCAATCTCATTCATTGATCCCGTAAATTGTGGATCTGTAATAAGCTGCCTTATCTGAGGGCCATCGAATATTCCGGTTTTCAGTTTTTCCGTGCTAATCCCAGGAAATTTGTGTATCAAGTAGCCAAAACAAAGTCAATCTCGATTTAAAGCCTTCACAAATTGCTTCATAAGCCCCAACCTGATATGCAAGGGTGGAAATATGATTTTCTCTCGCAAACAAAGGTTCGTTGTTTACGTTTTGCTTTCCTTGAAACATTTCTTAAAGGCCAATTTCGGTTTACCCAGTGCTGATCCTTAGCTCTGCTGTAAAATTGAATCCATAAATCGTTGTAATGTACTGGGTGCGTTGGTAAGTCCCATTGGCATAACAGCATACTCAAATAATCCTCTACGTAGAACAGTAAAAGCAGTTTTTCACAACTCTCAGGGTCTAAAGGAATTTGCCAAAAGCTTTCTTTAAATCAATTGAAGTTAAATAACGAGCATCTCTTAATTTATCTAAAATATCATTTAAAAATGGTAAAGGGCAAGCATCTTTCTTTGTAATAGAATTTAATTTCTTAGCATCAAAACAAACTCTAAAATCGCCTGACTTCTTTTTAACCAAAACCATTGGAGAATTCCAAGGTGAAGAACTGGGTCTAATAATTTCTTGCTCAACATATCATCAATTTCTCTGTTTGCATGCTCCAACATAGCAGGAGATAATGGAAAATAACATTGTTTAATTGGTACTGCATCACCAGTATTAATAGAATGAAAAGCTTTATGTGTTTTACCTAATTTGGAATTTGATAATGTTTTAAAAGGTAAATAACTTGGTTCAATTCAAAATTTGATCATTATTAAGATCATCAATACTCTTAATCATAGAAAAGTTGTCTCCGCAGAGTTTGCAACAAAAGAATTCTCACTAAAATCAGCCTTAATTTCAAAAAATGACAAAATCTACTCCCAAAGTAATAGCAGTAGTAATCAATTCAGAAACAATAACAGAAATAGTTTTAGTAATACCATTAACAGTTAAACATAAATCAACACTCCCCAAAATGGATTGTGAAGAACCATCAGCAATAATCAATGATGAAAAGGTGAATTCCATTTAATTTTAAATTATATTTATCAATCAAATATAAAGCAGGCTTACCTAAAATAGTTACGGTAGCTCCACTATCTAATAAAGCAACAAAATTTTCATTAAAAATCTTTACATTAACAAAAGGTCTAATATCATTACTCTTTTCAACAAACTTGGAACAAATTTTAGGAGTTCCATAAAATTCTTAACAGTAATCAACCAATCTTGAAAAACATGTTTGTCAGCCTCTGAAAAATCAAAAGGAATGTGTCGACTAACAGAACACTTCCCAATTACAAGTTTTTAAAATTTAAAAGGTAACATCGGAATAACCACATTTAAAGCAAAAGATTCCATCAACACCCTTATCACATGTGTGATAGGTATGACCCAACTGTTTATATTTGAAACAGGTTGTTGAAGACTTAGCTGTATTAATTTTGGAAATATTAAGGGTTGAATTTAAATTTTTGGTTTAGTAGCATTAGAAAAATTGACTTTCGGTTTAATATCTTGTTTGAATGTAGAGGAAGAAGGTTTGTATTCAGATTGTTTCTGTGAATTTGAACAAGAATTAAATTTAAATTTGGAATTCTGTGCTTTTACTTGTAATTTTTACATAATTCGACTAAATGGAAAATATCATTAACATTAACAAATTTCTCATAATAATCTTTAATTGTTTATCTTCAGAAGGAGGAACATCTAATTGTGAGAATAAATTAACCATTTCAGAAATAAAAGGGTTGGAATTTCATGAAAAGCCTGTTTTCTATTCTTAATTTCATTCAATAAAACTTCGTCATGTCTTTCGGGTAAAAAGTCACTCTTTAATTTAGAAATTAATTGATCCCATGTTTGAACAAAAGGTTTCACTGCCCTAAACCAAATTAATCCTTTCCCTTCAAATAAATCAACACCAGATAAAAGCATCTCCGTCTTTGAAATGTTTTGTGCAACCATTAACTCTTCGCATCGTTGAATACATGTAAAACTTCCTTCTCACTACCATTGAATTTTACATTTAACTTATAAACTGGAACAGAACTTTTAGAAATTCGCAAAGTTTGCATTAATTTAGAAAAATCTCCAGCTGGAATATTAACTGAAGTATTAACATTGTCGTTAGGTGACGTGGAAATGTCAGAAGTGTCTAATTGTGGTAAATCATTTTCAATTCAAAGTTTTGATAAATAGATTCAATAAATTCTAAAGAATCGTTACATAAAGTTCATTAAGATCATATAAATATAAAAGTTCATCATCAAAAGTGATGTAATTCAATCGTTTTAAGATGTGCAATAAACGAGTGCGAAGTCTAAGGTACTCTACTTTTGAAGGCTTATGTTTGAACAAATTAATCAACGATTGAATGTTGTGAAGTTTATCTTGCAATAAATTCAGTTCTAAGGTTTGGCTAATTTCGACTCTCTTGTACGAATCAAACAAATTTGGATTTATCCTTTCTAAATTCAATTTACGTCTAAGTAATTTGCGTTTCTCCTCTACGGTTAACCTTTCCGCATCCTTAACATTAACTTTTCTAAAACTTAACTCGACTAACAACTCTACGAAGAACATCCACTAAATAATCTAAATTTGACATGGTAAAAATAATGTATAAACGATGAAATATCACTAATCGTAAACACTATAAAAATATTCAAATATAAAATAATAAATGGTTACAATACCTTTAAATGGTGAACTGAAATACACAAAAGTGAAAATAATCATAAATGGTAATAAAAGCAAATCAATGTCCCTTGCTCGAGGCGACAGTGTAATAATAAATGTAAAACTATAATAAATTTTGAATAATAATAGGTAAGTTACTCAAAAGTAATGAAGTAATAAATTCTCCAAAAATACTAATCTTACACCATTTATAATTGTGCCTTAGACTCAGGCGGTGATTAACAGGGTAGGTTCACTAAAATGATTTGCTTAATTACCACTTACCATCAATAATAAAGAATGTAAAAAATGAAGTTATCTCGGACGCCAAATTGTCTTATATTTTAATTATCGGGACAATTAAACCGACTTGACAAAATGTAAAAATAACAATATACAGACTATGTTTATTGAATTAAATGTAATGATGAAATAATGAAGGTCTTAAAATTTTGCTTAAAGTACTAAATAAATCACTAAATAAATACCTTAGAAATTTTGTACACAAACTTTTCTTTTGACAACCTCTGGTATCTAAATATGATTATAGAGAGGTTAACAGGATGAAGTCATTCTTGCATCATCATGGTACAATCTTGACATAATGTTATCAGCCACACCCCAAACTGAATTAATCTTTAAAAAATCCGTATAATTTCTTCTTAAAACTTTTAAATCCACTTCTTATTGCATTATTTGGAAGTAACCATTCAAAAATTTGCACTCATAAACGAAACATGTACGCAACAATAAATTCAAATGCGTACTTAAAATTCAATTACATTGTAAATTGAATTAATGATAAACGTATAATTAAAGTAAAATTAGTATAAATACGTAAAAAAACGTCAAGAAAACGTCTAAAAATGCTTTAAATTTTATGTAAATGTATTAAAATATCTCTTACCACCAAATTGATGGCGTTTTTCACATAAATTTAAATAAAATAAAAAGAAGCAGCTTCATGCTTCGACATTAAACGGAAGTGAAAATGGAGGATTTCGAAGTAGATGATGAGGTCATGTCTACAAGATATCAGCAGATTAACTTAACTAGAAAACAGTTTATGGGAATATAAA
Organism: Vesta saturnalis; assembly: GCA_036346205.1. Taxonomy (NCBI): domain Eukaryota; kingdom Metazoa; phylum Arthropoda; class Insecta; order Coleoptera; family Lampyridae; genus Vesta; species Vesta saturnalis. The sequence goes on from JARFJB010002020.1 coordinate 857,397, forward strand.
TCTTTACAAAAGATATGCAATTTACCTCATACCAATATTTCAATAATTAAAATTTTCTTGTATTTAGAACTAAAGGTAGGAAAGATCCTAAATTGAGGAATATTTTATACAACACGAAAAAGAGTTGTTACAATTTAAGCTTGATTTCGTTTCACCTGAAGATGATTAAATTTTGAGAGAAATTTATCGGTGGAAAGGACCCCCCGACAGTTTTCGATCTTTATCAGATACATCTGAAACAGTTGTATGTTTCAAAAATATAAAGATACTAACATATAGTACTTAAACATTGATTAATTATATTCTATGCAATTTCTTAATACGATGCCTAATTTAGTGACAAACAATCCATAGGTATATTTAAAGTGTTTCTTCAATTTTTTGTCAAGATCTGAACAAGCATTAATTTTATAAGAAAATGTGAACACATATTTTTAAAGGAAATTTAGTTTTACATGACTTTTCTTTATTTTAACATAATATAATGAAATCAAATAGGATTGAAAATGCTTAAACTGTATGTTCGATATTTTTAGTGAAGCGGACGCATTTAGAATTTTTTTACGTTAGCAAATATACGTATATTAACCTCTATCTGACATATAGTTTTAAACGTTCATCTGATGCAGGTTATTGTTTTTGTTTTTACAATATTGCCTATTTTCGTTATGAACACATTAAAAGAGTTCATCCTAAGAAGATTATTCTGAAAACTAATTGGTTTCTTTGAATTTCCACCGAGTAGGTTGGAAGATCGTGTGTTGTTGCACACCAGATATTTCATACAAATGGGGAGATTTAACAAAACATTAAATTAGAAGGATTGTATCAAACGTATAACCATAGGAAAGGTGTAGTGGTTGTGTTATAGTCTTGCTTGTCAAACAAGCAAAAAGGTAGAGGTAAATATAACATTATCTGGACCTGCTGTGGAATTTTACCCAATATGTTAAACTAAGTAAGAAAACCTTGAACGTTTGTTTTTATTCGTTTATGTCTGTTTCTTTCCGTTAGTAAGAGATAATAATATTTAATTTAAGTAGAAGTCCGACACCATCCCCACTCCACTGGTTTTATGACTGGGGCACCCTGGTTGCCATTTTTACTCGTCCACGTATCTGGGGGGTATTACCCACCCTATTTTTGGAGGCCTCATTTCGGTGGTCATTTTCAACCCCTAATTTTTGTTTTTACACACCCACGTGTGAGACCGTATTTTCACCCGTATGGTTTCTTGCGGGGTTCTTTTTATTCCTAATTATTTTTATACGCACACGTGTAGGACGCGTTTTTCTACACTATGGTTTCTTTTCGGAGACCTTTCCCAACCCCTGCTGGAATTTTTAACCCTAATTATTTTTTACACGCCCACGTGTAGGACGTGTTTTTCACCCTATTTTATGACAGCTCACGTATGACGCGTATTTTCTACCCTATGGTTTCTTTTCGAGGGTCAACCCTAATTAGAGTCTTTTTGCACATGCTCACGTGAGGGGCTGAGGTTGGTCTTGGACTTGGGGTTGGGTCTGGAGCTGGTCTTGAACTTGGGCTAGGGCTTGGACCTGGACTTGGTCTTGGACTTGTTGGTCTTAGGGTTATTCTTGGTGGTCATCTAATTAAGGCCCTTCTGGCTATATTAATAGCAGTACCCCTGGAGGTTAGGCAAACGCTTACGTACACAATGTTGGAAATTGCATAATTACCCTAATAAGATATTATTATTAACATTATCGATCTTATTGCTTTAAAATGGTCATATGCTATTGGATGATCTTTACCTATCCGAGAGAACGCTGTATTTCCAATAATGAGGTTATTGTAGGGCACGCGGGAACCCTAACCTTGTAAAACAAGTGTAGAGCTTAGCCCCTATCGTGCTCCCCTTAGTGCAATTGTATGCGGTTCTAACTTAATCTTACAGCTGTAGGTCTTGGCCCCCAGTCATACACAATTGTATTCTAATAAGGCGGCCCTAGCATTGTAAGATAAGACTTGTATCAGGGTCTGCGCCCTGGCTCCTTTGAGTTAAAATTGATTTTAGTGCCATCTAGTGGCGTATAGGCTAATGAACATTTTCTATAACAGAAGTTGATAATGCACACCTCTTTCTTGCTCTATTTTGTTTCTTTCTCACCTCTCTCTTTCGGCTGTTTCTCACACACAAACAAATCAATTAATTAATTAATCAATCTCAAACAAATCACGCTCGATCACCAGCTCATTTTAAAGTGTTTTTTCCTTCAGCTGTACCATAGTTGAACTAAAATATTTTTTATACAACGTGTTTACATGTAATCTCACTAAAACACGATTTGTGAATGGCCGGATATAAACTGGCTATTACATTCCGATCATTAACTAATTTAGAAAGTAATACACAAAAATGGTTAATGCTACTCGTATCTACTTTTCTCTTAAAAATAGTTAATAACAAATCGATTTGAAAGATATTCATATTGTACATACGGACACAAATTGTTTTATAAAAAACCACATTAAGAGTTTGGAATATAGTAATTACGTGTGCAACATACGGTTTTAAATTGACCATATATTTTCCCATATTATTTTTTATTAAAATTTTAAATTTTATTACCATGATTGTGATTAAAATTATCACATCTCTATTAATGATCATCTTGATATAAAAGGATGCCTAAAATTTACCATTGCATTTTCAATTTTGGTAAAACATAATCTCGTTTTGAGGAACCGACCTTCAAAACAATCAATCAAACCAGATACATACGAATGCTTTAATTATATCCATTTAAATAGCGAAATAAATAGATTCAAGATGTATCTGAAAATGACTTCTGTCAAAAAAAAGGTTGTGTCTTTTTAAAAGCCTTGGTTTTTATAAAACAAGACCGAACGTCCTAGTCGTTATTGAAATGCTCAACCATCTATGTACGGTATACATTGCAATAACAAATATAATTCAGCTCATTACCTTAAAAATAAATGTGTAATTAAGATCTGGTTGGTATACATCAGAATGTTATTTGTTAACATGCAATTTAAGTACGCGTTGAATAAGCGGTCTTGCTGCTTATATGTTTTATTTATACAGACCTTTGAGAATTGTATGTCAAGGGCCCGCGACAAGGGCGGAAGATCCGAGCGCAAGTTCCTAGGAACTGTATGTAGTTTTGAAAATATACAGATACGTGGAACCATGATCAATCTCTATTACAGAAAACGTCTGTTAGCCCATACACCACTAGATGGCGCCACAAAAAGCTCAAACTTTCAGCCAGGCGGACACGACAGACGTGAGAGACAAAAGGGACAAGAGAAATGCGGGATCGGAGAGACGAAAGCCACGTTTAATTTCCAACGCTTTTGTTTTTGTATTAAATTCAATAAGATTGATAGAAACTATACAAAATATAAGCAAACCCGAAAGTCCATTCCGAAAACAAGGTTATTAACAAAATTGTAAGAAAACTTAGCGTTTAAAAATATATTTAAAACCATGCATCATTTATTTATTTAATTTAATTACATTCTTATCAGTCTTCTCCTTTTTCGACTGTAATTCGTCACGTTCATCATGGTCTTGAGATTATTCCTTTCCTCTAACTCATCGGTGTCTTCTTCTGTGAATCATCATCATCATCATGAGTGTGAGATACATTCACCTCATCCACTTCATCGTTTTCATCATCAGCTTGAACAGTTATATTGTAGTAGTTTACTAACAAATCCCTAAAATCTCTAATGTCGTCTGATGTTGGTTCATAAACAGGAGAATGCATTATAATAATAATGCTTATCCGCTGGAGACTATATACACAGGTAAAATTTTGCGATGCAGTGTTTTCATATAGGTACGAATCACATTAACCGTACTATAGCTAGTGCGACCTCACTCCTCGACACCCGAAGATAACCAATCCTATCCGAACATTGTTGAGTACATTCCTCCAATATAATTTAAATAAAATCAAATAAACAAGTTTTAAAATACTTTTATTTTTACACAAAAATAGGTAACATTTTACACACAAATTACAATTCACTCTTTATGTCTAATGGGCGTATGCTGTAGTACATCCAGTTGAATTTTAATTTTATAATTTAAATCTATACTTTGTTCCTCCAATTCCCTTTCTAACCAATAATTAGACATACATAACGTATCCAGATCATCGAAATGTAATACGTTATGTAATTTATTTGTGGTTATCGGTTTAATACCTATTATAACTAATTCTGTCCCTCAGATAATCGCTCCAATTTCCTACAGCCTCTAGACTTTATAATACCTTTAATTTTTACATAGAAGCTTAGTTAATTTACATTTTTGTATCTTCTAAAGTTTTTGTATGCCCCACATCTCTCATAGCAAAAGAATTCCATTAAATGAGGTATTTCCATCAGTATAAACGTCCCGTCGTTTCTCTCTCGTGCGCTTCTTGTCGCTCTCGCCTCTCTCTCTTTCTCGTTTCTTTTGCTTCGCTCCTTCTCCGTCTTCATCTCTCTCTCTCTCTCTCTCGCCTTTCTCGTTTCTCACACTTCTACTGTCTCTCATTTTTCTTCTCTCCCACTCGTCTCGCCTCTCTCTCGTTTCCCTCTAGTTTTCTCTCTCTCTTTTCATTCCGTCGTTTATCTCTCTCTTTCTTGCCTTTCTGGTTTCTCTCACTTCTCCTGTCGCGCGCAACAGGAGAAATGAGAGAAACGAGAAAGCCAAGAGAGAGAGAAGCGACGGAATGAGAGAAGAGAGAGAGATTTGTTAGTAAACTACTACAAGATAACTGTTCAAGCTGATGATGAAAACGATGAAGGGATGAGGTGAATGTATCTCACACTTATGATGATGATGATTCACAGAAGAAAAGACTGATGAGTTAGAGGAAAGGACTAATCTCAAGACCATGAAGGTCGTGACGAATTACAGTCGGAAAAAGGAGAAGACTAATAAGAATGTAATTAAATAAAATAAATAGATGATGTATTGTTTTAAATATATTTTTAAACGAAATACGAGTAGCAGTAATCAGGTTTTGTGTATTACTTTCTAAATTAGCTAATGATCGGAATGTAATAGCCAGTTTATATCCAACCATTCACAAATCGTGTTTTAGTGAGATTACATGTAAACACGTATAAAAAATATTTTCAGTTCAACATATGGTACAGCTGACGGTAAGCGTATTATTTATATATATATATATATATATATATATATATATATATATATATATATATATATATATATATATATATATATATATATATATATATATATATTATATATATTCATATGTTATTTTACCTGATATTGCATAAAGATTTTAAAATGTATTATTACTCTACTCTTATAGGATGACGTCATAAGATCAGATCTACATATAGCTGGTACGTATTCGTTGATTTTAAACTTGTAGTTATTGTTAATTCACGTATAATAATAAAACCATTAAAACCTTTTGCCTTTTATTTCCATTATATCAGTTTGATATTCTTAAAAACATTTAATTTAACTCTATGTTATATATAAATAATTATTACTTTTCCGTTTTTTAATGTGTTTTTATAACAGTTAACGAACACGTTTCTATGAAACAATTTTGTGTGTATGTAATTGAACATGCATATAAATCAGATATGATTTTCCGAATGTATAGGTGATGTCTGTTTAGAAAGAGAGAATCTGTCTATACTATATAATTAGATTTTGAAGTATTCAGTTTTGAAGTGTAATCTGGTTTCCATAAACTGTAAGACATAATTTCGATTGACTGATTGATTGAGATTGATCTGGTGATCGAGCGTGATTTGTTTGAGATAGACTAATTAATTAATTGATTTGTTTGTGTGTGAGAAAGAGCCGAAAGAGAAACGGTGAGAGAGAGGTGTGCATTATCAACTTCTGTTATAGAAAATGTTCATTAGTCTATACGCCACTAGATGGCACTAAAATCAATTTTAACTCAAAGGGGACAGGGCGCAGACCCTTATGCAAGTCTTTTCTTACAATGCTAGGGCCACCTTATTAGAGTACAATTTTGTATGACGGGCGGGCCAAGACCTACAACTGTAAGATCAAGTTAGAACTCGCATACAATTGCGCTAAGGGGACCACGATAGGGGCTAAGCTCTATACTTGCCTTATAAGGTTAGGGTTCCCATACCATCCACGACCAGGGGCGACGACCCGAGAACAAGTTTCAAAGCCCTACACGCCTTACAAAACCTCATTATTAGAAATACAACGTTTTCCCGTATAGGTAAAGATCATCCAATAGCATATGACGATTTTAAAGCAATAGGATCGATAATTTTAATAATAATATTTTATTAGGGTAATTATGCAATTTCCAATATTGTGTGCGTGTGAGTTTGCCTAACCTCCAGGGGCACTGCTCTTAATATAGCCAGAAGGACCTTAATTAGATGACCTTCAAGAATAACCCTAAGACCAACCCCAAGTTCAAGACCAAGTCCAGGTCCAGGTCCAAGCCATAGCCCAAGTCCAATACCAGCTCCAGACCCAACCCCAAGTCCAACACCAACCCCAGCCCTCACGTGAGCATGTGCAAAAAGGCTCTAATTAGGGTTAACCCTCGAAAAGAAACCATAGGGTAAAAAATACGCGTCCTATACGTGAGCTGTCATAAAATAGGGGTGAAAAAACACGTCCTACACGTGGGTGTGTAAAAATAATTAGGGTTGAAAATTCCAGCAGGAATCGAAAAAGGCCCCGAAAAGGAACCATAGAGTAGAAAAACGCGTCCTACACGTATGCGTATAAAAGAATTAGGGATGAAAAGGACCCCAGAAAGAAACCATAGGGGTGGAAAATACGGTCTTAAACGTGGGTGTGTAAAAACAAATAATTAGGGGTTGAAAGTAACCACAGAAAAGAGGCCTCCAAAAATAGGGTGGGTAATACTCCCCACACAAGTGGACGACTAAACATGGCGACCAAGGTGCCCCAGTCATAAACCAGTGGAGTGGGGATGGTGTCCGACTTCTAGTTTCAGTTATGAATGAAATTCCAATATTTTTCTAGGATTAAGATTTTGATTTTTGGATAGTGTGTTAATTAGTTAAGTTTTGTTTGCTTTTGTAGTGGTTAGTAATGAATCGGAGATGCCTAATCTACCGTATTATTTTTGCGTGTTTTTGCCAAGCATGAGGAGAGTTAATGAAATTATTTACTTCTCAGTGCGCTAGGTGTGATTACGTTAAAACATACTTGCTCGAGCATGTCATCTAGTGTTTTTGTTTATTTTACGTTTGGAGTGTCCAAAAATGTTCAGTGACCAAACCTTTATTTCGTTTTTCTCTTTATTTGTATTTGATTTTACTTAATATGAGAGTTTTGGTATGAAACCTGAAGCGTTTATTTGTGAACTCTTAAGAGAAGACAAATATATCCTTTACGTAAGGCAGATTTTTATCTTGTTGAGCTTTGTAGCGATCAATAATCATCCTTGAGGTATTGTGCAACCGAGGGTTTCTTTGTTTTAAAATTTGTTCAACACTCCAAAGATGTAAGGTAGGGTTGTGTTCATTTTCTACAATGTTTTAAAGGGAATGTAAAGATGGGGATATCCTTATTTTTTTATTCACGACAATAAATTGCTTATTGTTTATTACGACCGTGTGTGGGTGCGTATATGTTCCCGAGGCACGATAATTTAAAGAATACTTATCTAATTTTGATAAAACTATACCTAGGGTTACTGCTAAATATTCCAGTTCTGGAAAATTTTGGTTAAAATTGGTTTACAAATAAATGTACCTTATAGAAAGCGCAGGGATACATTTTGCGGGTACCTCAGAGGGTTTTTCGTAGGAAGCCTTAAAAATTAATTAAATCAGAAAGTTCTATGTCCACATTTCTGCATTACATTCTTTGTATATATTCGGGAACCACCGTCCAAATATGATTGTAAACAGTTAAATTCGTTAATAAATTAAAGACCTAGTGACACGTTTATCTATTGACTTCTTACACTCCCGTTGAAATGTATAGTAACGAATGAATGATTCATGATTTACCATAAAATGTTTTGCAAAATGTACAGTATCTTATATAAAAGAACTAATTACATTTATAAATGTTAAAACCAATAATATTTTATAGCGCTAAAATTGATAAACATACAGTTTTGGTGCTTTGCATTGTGAATTTAATTACATTTCTAAATAGAAAGGTACATTTAAACCAAAATATTAATAAATTATTATGTTTTTTATGAACGAGTAAGCTCAAAAGTAAACATGTAATTAAAATTAATAACAAAATGTTTTTTAATTTTCCTAATTTTATTTAGCAAATTTTAATATAATATTAACATTTGATCATAATTAATTATAATTAATCACTAATCGTAACTTCTCTTGCCCTACAACAATACGACAAGTCTAACTCAGCAATAGAGTTACAAACATATCCCTTTGGACAACTTCCCTCATCCTGTGAGCACTGCACCGGACCTTCGGATCCAATTAAAGGTGAACCGGTTGGACAATATGGTTTACCTGCAGCATACATTTTAACAATTCGAATATTTACGCTTGACATTATCTACTTACACTCTGCACGTGGTCGTGGACAGGGCAGTTCAAGGCAATTTACTGCGCAATAACTATATTGCGGGCAGATAACAGTCTTACAAGGATCTAAGCATCTACACGTTGGGCAGTTATCACAATCTAATTCCCATCCATATTTACATCGTGCGTTCTTGTGACACAGTAAAGTTGGGCATTTCCTTATGCCTTAAAATAATTAAAATCACAAACTTTTTGTCTATTTACTTTTGGTGCGTTAGTGGAGAAGGCTTAAAAACAACCAAACAGTAAAACCCTCACTTACACTTAATGTCAATTCCACATTGATCTCCGGGACAAATCTCTTCAGCAACACAATCTTTCCCTCTTGGACATTTGTGACATTTGCAATAATCGATGCAGGTACAAGTGTCACATCCGTTTTTATCAACTTCGTAACCGTAAGGACAATGTAGGGCACAGTTTATATCAGGGCATTCGCTAACACCTGTTTAAAAGTAAGATTTATACATAAGATACAATCATACCTATGAGGTACAAATTTGGCACATACATATTCTAGTATAACCGCAATCCCCCTTTTGGCATACTATAGGTTCCACTTGGCATACTTCACCCTTTGGACAGTCATTATTTTTGCATGGATCTACACAATCACAAGTTTTGCAGCCTTTCTTATCTAGTTCATAACCGTAGGGGCAAACAATTTTACACTTCGGTTCTTTGCATTTTTTATCATCTTCACCTAAAAATGTATTTTTTACAGAAGACAATGTGAATGGGAAATACATACTGCTTTCGGCGGACGATGGTTCCGCTTTGGACCTAAAGGAGTAAGTTTTAAAAGTACGAAGTAATTAAATAATACTTACTGGAATGCCACGTTAGTGAAGATTAGAAGCTAAAACAGTAAATTTAAAGACTAGAAAAAATACAGAACATAAAAGACTCACTAGTACAAAATACATGTTCAGGGATGTAGTGGCAGTAATATGATTCTTCTTGTCTCGGGGCACATGCCAGTTTATACACTGTCATATCTTGCTTATTTTAAAAGTAAATAAAACTATTATAAATTACGTGCCGTAGTAAGACCTAAAAGTGAAGATAAGAAAATTATGTACTTTTCAAAACACAAAAACGACAAGCAAACTGAAGCTGAACATGGCTCTATTCAAACTGCAAATAGGCCAAACACGTCAAAGTTGTGCCGACTGCATCGGCACAAGGGGCGTTTGTCGATGGAATTTAATGCTGATATAGTTAAGACGTGTCGTTATTAACGAGTACCCCTACCACTAGGCATTTCTACATCTTACAAACTCATTTTCAAACTAAAATTGTTTATTATATCAAGTTATGTTTCCTCCAAATCCTGTATCGATACTTAATTCCGTAAATAACCTAAACTTACAATGCAAAAGTGGTATCAAGAAACCAATCCCAACTTTGCATGGTAAAGGCTGCTTTTAATCTAGACCATCATAATGATCATTCGCAAGTAGAACAAATTGTGCTATATAAGCTTCTATCCATGAGAGTTAGATGTTACTGTGAGATGGTTTTCATTTGACACATTTCCACGGGAAAACACTTTCCATATACAGGGTGACCAGCTCGATGGCCAAAACAAAAACAGCTGATTCCTCTGGCCAAAGGAACAAAAATTGTTAATACAGGGTGTCTATTGTTGATGGTTTCCAAGATGTTAACTTTTTTAATTTATTCTATTTCGTGGACTTATTTTTTAAATCACGCTGTATCTTCCAAACTAGAAGAGTTACAAGAAAACACATTAGGAGAAATTTGTAGAACATGAAATTTCCTTAAGAATATTGAATTCATTCGAGACAAACTCATCGTTCAACATTTTAATGACATAATGAATTCAGAAATGATTTTGTTTCAAATCCCAAGACAAATTTCCAAGAGGAATATTTTCCAATAGAGATGGATTTGATACATGGCCGATAAAGGAAAAACTTCCTTTTTCATAAGCTTTACAACGATATGAAAAAAACTTATGGTTGGCGTACTAATTACTGAATTGTTACAGGAATACACCTCAGGAAAAGCTTTTGGAGCATAAAATTACCTTCAAAAATATGGTAGAGTAGATGAAATTGACGATTTGTTCCTCACTTTTCAATCAATCTGTACATTTACGGCAGAAATACGTCTCCTTTACTGATATCTTTTCATCACCTAGCAACGACTTGACATTCGTAAGTTAGTTGTCAAAATTTGTTTGCTATAGCAGTTTTGCTGATTTCAATACGAGTTCTTTCTGTTGTAGTGATATTGTGATTTAGTTTTGAGTCGTTCTTGTTCTTGTTATTATTATTGTTCTTGTTTGTGTTCGTGTTTTCCTTCCTGAGTCATGTTTTCAAATGAAGAATATGCCGATATTCATTATTATTATTATGGTGTTGCCCAAGGGAATGCAGTGAGGCTGCTAGACTGATGCAATGCTTTTCTTGGAAAGCAGCTGCAGTCTAGCAGCCTCATGCATTTGGGCAACATCAATAATAATATAATATCGATAATAATGATAAACAATTGAATAAACAAATTATAAAAAAATTAATCAAATTAAGTAATCAAAATTTTTGATAATATTCTAAATATTTCAATTTATTTATTCAAATCGATTATACATGTATTTCTTTTCAATCATTGTCTTAAATTTGAATAATTGCAAATGAATATCTTTCGTCTTAAACATTAGTAATCTTTCTAACAATCGCATCTGTATCTTATTAAATTCGTCATTCGAATTACCAATTCCTAACATTTCATCTTAATCTAATTTCTTGCGTAACATCTTCACTAATTGAAAATCCGTGTATCGCCGCAAACCTGCTTAGTATTAGAAGTCATAGGTTCGATTTGTTCACCGTCACCCTGTTTGACGTTTTTCATCGGGGTTTCTTGATCACATATAAGCATCAGTCATATACAGAATTCGCTAATTAGTTTCTGAATCTTGCTACATCCGCAATTGTATTCATTCATGTCTAAATTCCGTCAATTGCGTACCAATCCTCCATTTCCAATCTAATTTGCGAAACATTCTCCGCCATAAGTCCCCGTATCGCCGCAAACCTGCTTAGTATTAGGAAGTCATAGGTTCGATTCCGTTACCGTCTACCCTGTTTGACGTTTTTTCATCGGGGTTTCCTTGATACACATATAGCAGCACAGTCACTGCGTATACGCACACGAAGTGCGGCTACTTAGTCGAATGCTGGGGTATTATTTTCTCCTCAGAACGCTAACTTCGTTCTGTCCGATCCTATGCTGGCCACATCTATCCTTAATCCCACTTGGAATATGCACTTCATTGTGACTGAAGGAGCTTGGAAAGCTTAAGCATGCCCTCCTCCTTGGGAAGGGCATGAAACACGTGCTTTTACTTTCCTGAAATCTCTCTTTCGGGTCAGAAACCAAACTTTTGGAGTGAGAGGAGAATATTTGGAGCTCTTGGAACCAGTTCAAACTTTTGGCAGGAAATTTTTGGAGCTGTTCCAGGTGGTCTCAAAATAGATATGTCAAGGCCATCATATTGCGATTTTAGAAATCTAAAAATAGATATGTCATCATGTTTGGAGCTCTTGGAGCAAGTTCAAGCTTTTGGAGGGAAATTTTTGGAGCTGTTCAAGGTGATCTAAAAATAGATATGTCGAGGCCATCATATTGCAATTCCTAAATATCTAAAAATAGATGTGTCTTCATGTTTGGAGCTCTTGGAACCAGTTCAAACTTTTGGCGAAATTTTTGGAGCTGTTTATGGTGAAGAGAAATAAAAGAAAAGTATTGATGAGAGAAAGAAAGAAGAGGTTGGAAGATTTACTAAAGACATTAAAAGAAATAAAACTGGATTTGGAATGTTATGAAATGAAAAAGAAAATAAAGGATCTTCAGCTTAGCTAGACAGGGGATGTGACTGATCATTTAAAAATTAGTTTGAAATAGAATTTTTACCTGGATTGTTTTATACTTCCTACAAGAGGTTCGTACTTAAAATTTTCGGTATAATTTACTCTGAATGTTTGAATTTATTAATACACGATTTCATTTCCTCCAAAAATGCGTTTCTTGTTTGTTGAAATAAAAAATTTTTCTGGATTGTCTTTATGTACAAAATTTTCTTTTTTACCAGAGGTTTCATTCTAAAAGAAATATTTTTTACGGGGAAGGTTATGGAAGAATGTTCTACATAATTTAGAGCAAATGTGAGATACAAAGGAAAACTTTATTCGTGATGCTGGTCATCAACCTATTTTAAAATTTATCGTTCAAGCAATTCTTAGAATTTGACAGAGTCAAGTTCAAGTGTTAATTCAGTTATCACTTTCAATAAGAAAATATTCTAAAGCGTTTTAAATTGAAAAAACAGTCTCTTTCGTGTGTGTGTGTGTGTGTGTGTGTGTGTGTGTGTGGTTGTGTGTGTGTGTTTTTTATGTTTTAAATATCAATAAAAAGCTGCACAGAAAATATTGTACAAATACGATGAATCGTTCTATATTCATAAATAATTACGTTCATTAGAGTAGGCGAAATACAAAAAAGCTTTATTCCTGTCTCGCTATGAATTCAAAAACTTTATACCTTTGAATATTGTTGGGTTCATGTTAGTACATACACAAAAAAAACGTTTTACGTTTTTTAAATAAAACTACTCTTTTTAATAAATGTGTTGTAAACTAATGTAGTTCTATAAATAGTTTCCTTTACCGAGAATTTAAGTTTACCTTTGTCTGAAATATATTCATACGCTTACTTATTTATTTATTAATATGCATCTTGTTAACAACTAAATCATTTTAATACTAAAAATTTTTATCTTTATACCTCATTTATCAAATCTTCGTCAGAAAATTGTGTAACCAGTAACGCATTAATATTTACATTTCTAATAATCTGTGTGCGTGCTTCGCAGTAATCGGGAAAAAAAAAAACGAAACGCAGAGTCCAGATAATTGAATAATCATTAGCATTACTTCGTTACAGATCGAGTACTTGATTTATAAAATGTGCTAAAGCGATTTAAATCGGATAAATTGGATTTTAGATATTAATACATAGCAAATGAAACACAGCGCAAATTTAACAATTTAATTTTGAGCAGTATTTACTCATTATGTGAATCACCCAGTATAAAGTGTTTTAATTTACAAGCACCTCAGTCTTTGGTCAGAGTGCGGAACTCTCTATATCATTGCCTATCTTAAATACAGGATCAAGCTTCACAGAGATCGGATGTAACTGACTACATCTGATTATAATACAATTACATTCCCAAATTTAATTAGTAAGGTGTTCTCAGTAAAGTACTGAAGAAACAAAATAATAAAGGAAAGGTGAACGCTTCAGTAAGTACGACTAAGAGTAAATCTTAATTAAACTTAAGTAAACATTTTGTACTTCCAGAAACATAATCTCGGTAGATATAACCCCAAAGCAGTGTCTAACTTCTATATATGGGAACACACTAAGAATAAATTGTATTATGTTTACAGCTGTAATTCGTTTAATAACTAACCACTTATAAAGTAGGTAGAAGTTGCACTTAAAACAATTGTGTATCGATCTAGAGTACCGATATGGAGTAAATAAACGTTTTTCTTAAAATGGCGTTCGTTACTCACATCAGAAACTAGAAAAGAAGAAGTCACATGTTCCTTTTAACAAATACCCAAATACGGCCTTGTCACACGCCAAATTTATTAGAAATTGAACGAAAATAGATGCAATGTTGCCACGTTGTCTAATAAAATTGAAAATTCCAAATTGAGTGTAACAACAGGCATAAGAACCTCAAAAATCGTACTAACAAATTTCGTTTCTCAAATTACATGTTACACCTTCACTAACTTCAACACAAAATTCGTATAATGTGATCCAGAATTGAGCTATGACTTCTTTGAGGTTGATGCTGCTACCCTTCTAGTTTCTATTTTTCGATTTAACCTGACTAACATCAACACAGTAACATCGCTGCTGGTGAAAATTGACTTCTAGGAATTAACACACACACACACACACGGCCTTAACTCAAGCAAATTGCTTGGTGACCTTGAAGTTTCCTCCACCACCATCTTTCAGATCTAACGCTTTGTGTTTCGATTTCTAAGAATTGTAATATACTATTTGTCTACTTTTAGCACAGACAACCCGTCATTCTGTTTGTTTCCATAAACTGATTCTATTTTTATATATTTCTAAGAATTTCAGATGACCATGGTATTCACCCGCGGAAAGCTAGTTACAACAGTCATTGATTTGTAATATGGCACACTTCGGATCAATAAACTTTAACCTTGAACGTGTATTTATTAGAAATGTAATATGATACCCTCACGAGTTGATTCTATGTTTAGATTTCTAAGAATGTGATACCCTGCAAATCAATAAACTTTGACCTTGAAATTTGATTTCTATGAAAGTGTCGTATATCAATAAATCTTGACCTTTCAGCACTTGGTTCAATCTAGTCTCAGCTACGGTGAATGAGCTATTTGACTTGTTTTCTGTGGGGAAGTGACTACGGCCTCTAGGAAACGGTTACCAGTGTTGGGAAACAGAGTCCTGTTTTGGGAAACCGCTATCTGTATTTAAGAAACAGATGCCTGTTTTGGGAAACGGCTATCTGTCTTTGCGAAACGGATCCGATTCTCGGGGAAACTACCTCATCATGAGACAAGTCCAGGTGGTTAGGACAGTAGTACTAGGTAAATAAAACCCCACATAATGTAAGCTTAACCTTTTATTATTAGAACTATCTAGCATGGACATTGGACAACAACCTATCATTCTTGTGGTTTCCAGAACTGATTCTATTGTTATAATTGAACGATAGGAATGCTTATTTGGTATTTCCGAAGAAATTGGCCTTGAAGTGCTTTACTCAATTTGGCCAATACAAGAACCATTTAACTTTGGCCTACTTTTAGCACAAGCAACGACCCATCATTCTTCATGTTCCCACTAACTGGTTTTATTTTATATTTCTAAGAATTATAATATGATACCCTGCAGGTCAATACTCTTTCAGAATTAGCACTTTATTTGTAAACCTTGATCTTAAACTTTAACCTAAACATGTATTTCTTAGAAATTTAATGTGATACCTTATGATACCAATAGATTTCGACCTTGCAGAGCTTGGTTCAATTAAGCTTCAGCTACGGTAAATGAGCTATTTGACTAGTTTTCTATGGGGAAACGACTAATGCTTCCGGGAAACGGTTGCTCTTGTTGAAACAGATCCTTGTTTTGCGAAATCACCATCTGTAAGCGGAAAATAAACCTTTGACATTGATAGCTACCCTGCAGGTCAATACTCTTTCAGACTAAGCACTCTATTTGTGGATTTCTAAGAATCGCAATATACTATTTGGTGTTGGTCTACTTTTGGCATGGACAACAACCTGTCATCCTTCTTGTTTCCATAAAATGATTCTATTTTTATATTTCTAATTAGTTCGTGGAAATATTGAGGTTGGTGTTTATGCTAAAAAGTAGGTCAAGGTTAAGTGGTTCTCGAATTGGCTAAATTGTGTCAAGCTATTCAAGGTAAACTTTTGCTGGTATCATATTACAGTTCTTAGATATCTGAAAATAGAATCAGTTTGTGAAAGTAGATCAAGGTTAAGAGGTTCGTATATTGCTTATATTCAGTTAAGCTCTTCAAGGTAAAATTTACTTCGAAATAGCAAATAAGCGCTCCTATTCCAACGATAGAATCAGTTCGTGAAAACAAGAAGAATGATAGGTTTGTTGTTCATGCTAAAACGTATAGCAAGGTTAGATGGTTTTGTAACAATGAAAGATTATGCTTACAGTATGTGGGGTTTTATTTACGTATTCCTACGTCCTAACCACCAGGACTTGTCTCAGGATGAAGTAGTTTCGAGAAACGTTTCCCAAAGACAGATGCCCGTTTCCTGAAACAGGTATCTGTTTCTCAAATACAAATAGAGGTTTCCCAAAACAGGTATGTTTCCCAACACAGGTGACCGTTTCCTGAAGCGATAGTCGTTTCCCACAGAAAAGAAGTCAACTAGCTGATTCATCGTGATAGGCTAAATTTAACTAAGTTCTACATGGTCTATTGGTGTCATACTACAATTTCATAGAGATCAATTGTCAAGGACAAATAAAATACTTACCTTTTTGGGGTTTTTAATGGTGTTTTAAATTATACAAGCTAAACCTTTCGATAACACTTACAGTTATCTTTGTCAGTAGTAATATTTGTAAAAATTGTTAAAGATGTTGTAAACAATTTTGTCAAAGTTGAAAAATGAAAAAATTTTTAATTTTTGATGAGTTGGTTTTCCTACAAACCGGACTCAGTTTCCAAACACAGATAGCCGTTTCGCAAAACAGGGAAGCAGTTTCAAAAACAGGAAATCTGTTTCGCAACACTGTTAGCCGTTTCTCCCCATTTCAAGGCCACACCTCTGAGAAAAGAACAAAGGAGATCCATTGTTCTGGCCGAGTTAGGGCATAATTCGTAAAATAGATTGTTATCTAGATTAATTTCAGCTGTCCCTACCATTTCAGGCGCAATTCTGTGAAATAGCAAAACACTAATTAAAATCTTTTAATTATACGGTTCCGTAAACTTGATCCGCAAATTTTAAGGTCAATTCCCAGAAATCCATTTTCATTAAAGGTGATCCAAACTAATCCGACTTTACCCGAATATACTCGATCATATCTCTATATAAGTAGATAAAGAACAGTCCACGTCAGTCGATACGTAGCAATCGCGACAACAAATTACCTAAAGTGTTGCAAAGAGCAAGTATTATTACATAATCGCCAGTGTGTGCGTCATATTTTTTAGACTATAATCGTGACCAGAAGTTTTATTGTAAACCTAAAGTGTTGTGAAGAGCAACTAGATATTTGTTAAAAGTTCATTATTATGTGTGATTTATACTGTTGAAAGTGACTATGAGTTTGTTAGTAGTGGATAGTTAATTTAACAAGGCGTGTTATTCCTTTATTGAAAACAAAAATAAATTTATGAGGCACATCCGTATAGTTAACACCAAGTTATTGCAAGATATAATTGAAAATAAAATTTATTATGACACCAATTAAAGTCTGCTTAAGCAATTTAGCATTGCCAAGTGCTGCCTGGTTAGATTGAGGCGGTTAAAGAACGCTTCACGGAAAGTGGGTAATGGAATTGTCAATAAAAAGGTATACATTAATTACGTTGGTACCCCTAGACTCATGTTTTAACTGCAGGTTAGTTACAGGAATTATAATCAATATACCAAACATTAAGGACTCTTTGATATTGTTACGAAACACATATAAAAGCTTTGCACATAAGGTGAAATTAATGTTAAGGCAATTCATGCTAAACGTGAATGTGATCTCAGCCTGCAATTTCATGCAACCCCAAAATCATAGTATTGAGTTGAAGACTTTTGCTACAAAAATTACGTTTTGATATTTCAACCAATTTATATGTGTGGTACAATGCAAATGTGTATGATAAGTTACGGTTTAAATTAGTGGAGTTTTCCGAAAGGGATTCTGAAAGGGCATTACAAGTATACATTTAAAAGTGAATATTAAAAGCTATGTTTCATTTAGAGATGGTCGTTCAACCTATGTTAAGGTTCCTCGCTTCATAGCACTAAAGCGTGCGGTAGTAAATGTTAAAAGTAACGATGAGTATTGCTTTCTATGGGCCGTTGTTGCAGTGTTATATACCGCGTAATATCACACGGAAGGGGTTCAAAGTTATCCTCATTAATTTGCACTGCACAAATGATGAAAAAAGTTGTACCCTTTGTGTTGAGTAATCAGCAAAGCGATACAGAGCCCATAAATCTTTTAATACTTTCTACTAATGATCGAGCCGCGGATTATACTAACACTGTATATCATTTCACATGGACAAAAATATGCTTTATTTTAGAACAGATATCGAATTACAACCGCAAGCAATTTATTTGTTACCGATGCTTGAACCATTTTTCTTTATATCGCCTTCTGCAAAAACATACCACTCACTGTCAGCAACTTAATTAATGTTTTTGTTTTCTGCCTACCGATGCAGAAATGAATGTACAGTTCAAAATTTCGCATTTCAAGAAAAGGTGCCATTTGTAATTTATGCCGACTTAGAAAATATTTTAGAAAAGTGTACAAAGTAATACTCACTACAAACATATACCTTTCAGCATTGAAAGTTGTGTTTCATAATTTATCAGGTTATGATTCTCATTTTATAATTAAAGAATTGGGTAGTGTTCCCGGTTTAATTTCATTACTAGTTTAGTTTTATTGACTCTTTCAGATTTATGAGTAATAGTATTGAAAAGTTGTCAGAGTATTTGGAGGATAGTAAAAATGATAACCTGCGCTAATTGCAACAATGATGAGGAATTCTCTACTAGTTCGCAAAGGCGTGATTCCTTATGAGTGTATTGATAAGAATTTTGCACATGCGGTTAACGTTTAGAACAAAGTTAGTATTAAATCGTTAGGGAATACTCGAATTTGTATCTAAAATAGACGTTCTACTTTTAGCAAAGAACTTTCAGTAAATTTGTTTAAGTCTTACGAACTTGACCCTCTGAACTATTATACAGCTTCCGGCTTAGCATTCGATAATATGCTTAAAATTACAGAAGTAAAGTTAGAACTATTTACAGATACTGATATGCTAATGTTTATTGAAAGAGGGATTAGAGTTGGTGTAGCTCAATGTTCAAATCTGTATGCTAAATCCAACAATAAGTACATGGGGAAAAATTTTATCCCACTTTCGGAAGTGTGTATTTAATGTACGTAAATAATTTCTTTCTTTTGTTGATAAAGCTAATTTTGAAACTTTAGTTTTAATAAACCACCCCGATGATTTGGAAGTTGGTTATATAGTCGAGTGCGATTTAGACTATCCCATAGAATTACATGAGAGTCACAGTGATCTACCGCTGGCACCCGAACATATGACTCCACTCACATCTGATTCCAAAATGAAAAATTACTAGTTACGTTGTATCTAAAACGTAATTACGTACTTCATTACAGAAATTATAAAGTATATTTAAAATATGGATTGAAGTTAGTCCCGTGGTTAATCGATTTAAATACCGCCATGCGTCAGCAATAATGCTTCAACAAACATAATGAAATCTTCTTATTTTGCTCTAGTTCAAAGTACACTTCTTTACGCTATTCTAGTGTGGGGGTGCAGTTCCAATTGGCATAGAATATTTAAATTACAACGCAAGGTCATTAGAGTATTAGCTAATCTTCACTTTAATGAAGAGTGTCGCCATGAATTTGTAAATTTGAAAATTCTTACGTTTCCCTGTTTATATATTTTGGAAGCGTTATGTTATGCAAAGAAAAATATATCTTTAATGTTGCGGCAATCGGAAATACATGAATATGACACGAGGAAAAAAGAAAATATTCGAGTCAATTTTTGTAGGTTGTCAAAATCTCAGAAAGGTATTGTATACCAATCACAAAAGCTATACAATTGCCTACCGGATAATTTTAAATGTCAACCGATTACTGTATTTAAACTAAGTATAAAAAATTTTCTAATGCACCATGCATTTTACTCAGTGGATGAATTTGTTGAAGCATGTATTGACCGGAATAAAGTGCAGTAAATTAGTTTGTCAATTAGTGTTATGTCATGTTAGTTAATTAGTTAATTTGTTAGTATTATACTTATATTTTGTTTTTTTGTGATCTATTTTTATATTTTATAGTTATTTTGTTTTAAACCGACGAGTGTATGTGCTTGAACACGTTTTAACACAATGAAGTTATTATTATTATTATTATTATCTCAAAATGAATTCGATAAAAACTTCTATAAATTAATGATTAATAGTGTTTTCAGGAAGCTGACGGAAAATGTACGTAAGCATAAGGATATACGTTTAGTAACGAAATGGGAGGGTCGCTATGGTAATCCTTATATAGCAAAATCAAATTTTATGGTTATACAATATTTGACAATCATATGCTTATCATTCAAATGAGTAAGCTAGAAGTATATTTCAATAAACTTATATATGTGGGATTCAGTGTTTTAGACGTTTCAAACATATTTTATATAATTTTCATTATGGTTACACACTACCCAAGTTGCATAATAATGCTAAACATCTGATTATAATCCCGACAACATCTTTGCACTCCCATTAGTAAATAAAAAGTCCATGGCTTAATGAAAGATGAAAATCATGGTGAAATTATGGTGGAATTTGTAGGACTTTGCGTGAAAATGTATGCTTACATTTTGTTTGATGGTGGCGTAATATGGCGCTATAAACATCTCATAAGATCAAAGAAACATGACGTGTTTACCATCAAACAAAACAAAGTCGTACTACTTATGACGATAAACGCTTAGTAAATTTCGATTTCACTGACACTAGACCTTGGGGTATAGCTTTCAGTAAACAATGAGCAGCCTTGAAGACAAATTGCAGGAAGAACTACAGCACAGTAGTGATCAAATCTACAGAAAGTACCAGAAGTGTTCTTTACCTCCCTGAACGCTATACATTTATACTGAATGTATTGCAACACATTGTTATTCCTATAAGTGTTTTAACTGGTATACTATACACTCAAAGTGTGCAAATTAAGTTATTAAGACATTATTTGATAAAAAGTTAACTTAGATAATAACATTAAAAGTTTTATGAAATTGTGTTCTGATGAAGGTTCATTAACTTTTAATGCAGTAGACAGGATCTTAGATTGTATGAATTTGCTTGGTGACATACCCTTAAAATGTACATATGCAAGTTATTATGGGTGATTAATTGTATACTTACGACAAATGCTTGCGTAGAAAATATTGTTTATAAAGACAGAGTGTATATTATAATTTTTTCACTTCTCCAGTGAGTGGGCTGTACTGCACAAAAGCATCGTGGAGAATAAGACCATAGACAACACGTATTTCTTCGGAAGGTCCATACTTAGTAGATCCAAATGGAAGATATGTGTGAATATCTAATTTAATTATAGATGTTAAGATGTTAAGCGGAATGAGGGTTGATCACTAATTAAAGACTTAGTGTAGGGATGATATCTTTTATATGAGCTTATTCTCAAACCTATGTTCTAAGCGTACACCCTTCAAATTAATTGTTACTAATTATGCCGTGTAGTTTTGAAAAACTTAATTACTATATATATATTACATTACAGTTTTTTAAATTCATATAAATTTTTAAGAAGGAAAATTTATCACATTAAATACTTTCATTGTTATACAAAGAAAATTCCTAGTTAATTTTACATTGAATAATGCATTTCTTAAATTTCATGCACACTTTTGAATGCAAACCTATTCTTTTATATAAAGCAAAATTCATTGTACCTACATTAGAGAATTAATTATAGCCAAACCTTTTCTACATAACACATTTTCATTAAAGTCTATTAATTATTATATTACTAATTATGCAATGTAGTTTTAGGAAGCTTAATTGTTCAAATTTTAAAATAATTACTACCTTTTTAAAGAATGCGGATGTGTGTTTTATACAAAGAAAATCTATTGTCCCCATATCCTTGATTATTACATTTTTATACATTCTTACAAAATTTTAATAATGCGAATGCATTGTTAAGAAACAAAGAAAACACGTTGTTCAATAGAACATCGACTTTTTCCGCATTATATAACCGTGCATTTTTGATGAATACATATGTACCCAGAGGATTCTGAGAAAACGATATACTTTAGTTTTATACAGAGCAATATTTTTCAGGTCGCTACGTATGTAAGCGATCATATCATTGTGCAAAAGAGATAGAAATTAAACAATTAAACTTTATTCATAAACTTTCAAGGACTTTTACTTACACATGTAACAAATTTATTTAACATTTCTTCAATTCTTCATCTAAAACAATTATTTACGTTTTGAAACATGTTTAATGATTTAGTCACTGAGAACTTTTAATCCAATTGATTTTAAAAATTATTTATCTGCAGATGTTAACCGCAATGAGGGTTGATAGGGATGAAGTCTTTTGTACGAAGATGGTATCGTGAATGGTTCAATTTCACCAAAGTCTATTAATTCTCCTTTTGGTTTGTCCAATTACAGAGTGATCAATCTCAAGTGTATAGCATGTGATCAAAATATTTAAGTTGGTACCACTGATAGGTTGGTAAGAAGCTGTATTGCTCTAGCTACTCTAGAGCATGGTTCGAGTAAAACTACGATCAGTTTCAAATCTGTATGAAGGTCATTAACTTAAGCATATTATAAAATATTATCTTAATTTAAATAATGACTATTTTGTATTTGATTAGACTGCATCCCTATAAATTACAACAAATAAATAAAATATTATTTAATGATTGGATTAAATCATTACAAAATAATGAATCTTAAGTATTTAAATGTTATAATTTCATTATAATTAAATAAAATTTACAGTACATGTTTATGGAATGACAATGTCTTTTACAAATTTTTTAACTCCTTAGGTACACGTTAGTTATCACACATATGTTCAAAATTACTGCCATTAAATTGTAAACATAAGTTCACCCTACGTTGCATATTCGCAAATACATTTTGTAACATTTCGGCACCAAGAAAATACAAAACTGAATAACGAAGGTATAATATGACATAAACTGACATAAACTAAAACGACTAAAATCACACTAAAAATCCAAAGCAGGCAATTGCAAAACACAACAATATTAACAACTAGGGATTTTTGTCATACCACTACAGTACACTTGAGATTGATCACGTTGTAGTTGTTATATTACTTATTCTGTCCATGTTTACCTTTCGCACTATGTGAAATCTCTCGCAAATGATTTGTTCTAGAGTAAAATCTATCGTTATCTTTGTAAATGTTTCTAATGTTGTTGCATCCGTAAAATCCCGCCAATCCAATAAAGTATTTCTTCTCCAAATCTAGCTCTATCGATGGATAGAATTTGTAGCTAGCTGTGCTACCAACAACTTCTAAACTGAATGTTTTTGACGTAACTGAGAAAATTTGATGTATTGATTATTTATATGGAAATTGTGCATAGGTGCCTGCAAATATTGGTTTTAAATTTCTGATCTTGATTGTAATTATAATAAACTTTACATCCCCGAAAGTAGTTAATCACTTCGATTGGTGGAAGAAGATTACCGAAACTATGGTAGAACCACACCTCTCTACCACGCTTTTTATAGTAAATCTAATGTGGATCGGCCGCTTTGATTATCTAGGTTGATGATTTCAGATTCATTTTTCCATGGTAATTCCTCTAAAGTAGGGTACATTTTTGTGTATTTCTTTAAATCAATATCTGTTAACGGTCTCTCGGATAATACATTCTGTTTTCTGAAAAAGGTTTTAAGTATAATGCACCACCGCCAGATATGTATGGTTTTAGGTAAAGTGCACTACCAACGATCGACTCCATCATGTGATTATGGCGCGATGTCTCTTCTTGTACTTTTTGGCATTTTTGCGTCATTCACGGCTTTAGCAATTCCCGATGCGCCGCCAGCTAAAGCACCGATTGCTAATAATCCTGCGAATAATGGAATGAGAAGTGGTGAAACACCTCCTCGTTCAGGTGAGCTAATTACTCAAGACCCTTAATGTTTTTCTTGTCTCCCAACCTTTTTACTACACGTTTTGCCGTTCACAGTGCTGACTTTATTGTGTCAATCAAATCTCCGTTTTTTTTTTTTAGCTATTGTTTTCATAAGTGCAATACATTTCTACCAATCTTTTCCTTGGACCGACGTTTACACCCCATTCCAAATTTTCTCTAAGCTTTCATGGCGGTACCGACTGATAAAGCTGCAGCTCGTTCACCTAATGCCGTGTCTGTCGATTTGAAGCTTCACAAAGCTTTTCCTTCTATAATTTTGTCTGCTCTATTTCTAATTTCTAAATCTCAGAAGTCTCTACAACTGATATCGTGCAGTTTGCACTGAGAATCTAATTGATGAATAATGGGGTCACCGCGTGTGAGTCGTTAGCCTAATTTTGTACCAGGACCACATTACTGGTAACCGGGTAAATACAATTCCACCGGAAGCTTATTGATTAGCGTATTCACTAAACTATTCCGCTTCTTACCTATCATCGTTCACCTTGAGGGATAGGGCAGGGTATTTATACCTAAATTCGAGAGCACACAAACTTTATTATCAGTAAATGCTATACATTAGATAAGCAGGACGATAGTATAATATTTCCATTAATCATACAGTGTTATGTGAATTAATATTATACTTGGCATTTATAGCATATTGAGTGGCTTCATAAATGTCATTACCGAATTCCTTCTCACGAAAGCAACGGTAGTTAACCACTTGTCGTATGAACTTTTCATAGAAACACACCAGATTGTAAGATTCAAGAAATTCCGATCTATAGCTTATTGTATCCCTCAAATTGAATAGTTCTTGTACATTATGGGCATTGAATGTGCACGAACAACAGTTGTAGTTCTCTATCATAACAGTTTTCAAAATTCTCTCATATCCTTTAATCAATTCCCAATTATAATAAGTACCGAGATTGCTAGATAGAGATTCGTAATCTTGCTAATGGATTATATCTTCCTCGTTTACATTTGACCAATCAAGTTGGCTTTCAAATTCTTGGGATCGGAAAAATTGTATTTCTACATATGAATACCATCTTACAAGTTCATTCCATTCCTTCACGTCTAATACGGCACCATCGCAGTTGCCACATCCCATACGCTCTACTGGTGCAAGGTTAAGGTGTGTACTGTATCCAATTTCAATATGCGTATCGTTCGATAGCTTATAGGAAGAACAATTCATTAGCTGATTATTTATAAACTTCTTCACTTCATTTTTACTAGTATCATCACTATTTTGAGAGCATGAACAACAAAATGTTAAATTATTATTCATATTGTTACTACAGCGGTATTAAGTATCCAGCAGTGATCGTTCCAGGAATGATTTTATTGCTTGCATGACTCTACTTTCCACAACCGCACTACGACTAAACACTATGAAATGAGCACGTTTACATTTGGTTGGAGGCATTAAATGTTATGTTTGTTGTTTTCCGACTGCACCCAGACTACTCATGAATACATTCTTTGTGTTTAGCATCATTTCAAATTCTTCAATTCGATTTTCTTCTTCTTTGAAATACCCGTAAAAGAGCTGAGTTAATACACATTTAAACTCCTCCATTTCTAACACTATACGTTTACCATAGTTCGTATTAATTACTGTCACATTAATAACTTTATATTTTTTCGATATCTCCAGGACACGTGCATTTTTACAGTTTGCAATAGGTGCTTTGGTTTAACCCTGCTAATTCCATGCTTAACAACTTACTAACCGACTGGTCTCGACACACTGCGACTTATACGTCCTTGACTTTGAAGCGTCGGTTGAGTTGCTTTTGTCAGAGGTGTGACCTTGAAAATTGTAAGCATAGACTTTGACACTGAAGCGTGGGCTGAATTGCTTGAACAATCGATCGCCTTTGTTCTTGAAAATTGATTTCTTAGAATTGACCCTGAAATGGTAGCGGAAGCTGAAAATTGACCTAGATAGCAATCTATTTTAGGAATTATGACCCTAACTCCGCCAGAACAATGGATCACCTTTGTTCTTTTCTCAGAGGTGTGACCTTGAAAATTGTAAGCACAGACCTTGACTCTGAAGCGTCGGCTTGAACAATTTTATGCTTTCAAAGCAAAATAACTGTGCGTGCATTATCCCACAATTTTTGAAACAGTAATATCCATGCTCTATCGAAAATTGTAAATTTGGAGTCCTAATCAAACTAAATTAAAAAGCAAGTCAAATTTTAAGTGCTGTTTGCTGTTTTAAAATTGAATTGGTTAATTTAAGGACCATTTTGATTCATTTATACATGAAATGGATAAATTGCGTGCATGTGTTTCTTCTGAGTTATGTAAGTACAAAAAGTTGTGTTTTAAGTGCTCTTTGTTGTTTCAAAATGGAATTGGTTAATTAAAGTCATTTTTTCATATTTTGATAATTTATACATGAAATTGATAATTTACCACTTATAAAATACAACAGCGTTGAAAACAAATGTTTTTTTCTGAGAATTAAGGTGAAAATTTTAAATTTTCAGGAGAGCATCTTTTATAGGACTTTATTTTGACCATCCCACACATCCCCTCCTACACCCTGAGAAAACGGACATCCACATCGAGTCGTCTTTCATCTCTTTCCATATATATGCACATATATCTTTACTTACATCACACACCTTCAAGCATACATCGCTTTTATAGTTTAAGTACACGTCTATCGTTTACAAAACAATAATCGTAATTATACAATCCATTCTAGAACAACACTTGTATTTCAAGTTAAATATAATATAATATTAATCATACTGATAATACTATATGGGCAATGCATTTTGAAATTGCAAGATGTTTACTCATTACGAGTACAATCCATTTAAAATTGGCTGTAATTACATATATAAATATAAAATGTCCAAAGATACATTGTGACAGTTAGTATTACTTTATTTCATAAAAATATCGTTAGAAACATATTACAAATACATTAAACATTTATTATATTACATCACATTTCCTATTGATACTCAATTAATTTGGAAAGTATTAAAAATGTAGATACGTTTTATATCGAATTGTGATCTATAATATTTCACAGTTAATATAATAAAAAAACATTAGAATTTTTAGATGAACAACATATTACAAATATTTCCGAAATAAATAAAGGATTTTATTTTATATCAGTATTTATCTTAAAAATTTATTGATTTTGTAGCCTTAAATTTTTAATATAAATGTGAATATAGATTTATGCGAGATATCACGAGAGTATTGTTAGTTGCATAACATTTCAGGGTTAAAGCTTTATAATTATGCTCATGAAGGATTTTGTTTTACATCAGTATTTATCTTAAAATGTATTGATTTTGTACAGTCTTAAATTTTTGATATAAATGTGAAATAAATTTATGCAAAATATCACGAGAGTATTGTTGGTTGCATAACATTTCAGGGTTAAAACTTTATCATTATGCTCTTCTTATCTGCTTAAAAAATATTTCTATCACCTATTAGGGCTAGCTTTTACATTAGGGTAGATGCCCCAATTTTATATATATGTTAGATACGTTTAAAAGTCGACGAAGAGTGTTGGGTTTTTAATTTATCTTTGGCAAATTCTGGCCCGTCTTTGAGAAAAACTGATTTTTTGTTTCAAAAGGTTGGACTTGGAAAATCTGCCTAAACAATAATTCTATCACCTACTAGGGGTAGCTTGTGCATTTTAAAATTAAAAGATTTTCCTAACGTCCCTAACGTCACAATTTTTATTATTTATTACATATAAATACAGTAACTCATTTAAACACTACAACATATTAATACCAAGTATGTTTAAATGTTTTTTTTCAAACTCGAAGCTGCCTCATTCTCCTATTTATTTCACACACACCTAAATCTTCTTTTGCATCTTTAATTTTTCATATCAACACCCCAACCTCTTCTTTCGCTCAACAATAGTTAATACTTGTTCTTTTCTTGCGCTTCCTATCTTGCATACCACCATTTTCGTCATTTCTGCTAATACTTAACCGTGCGACCCAAGGAAGCCGTTTATTATAAACCGCATCCTTCAAACCGCTAACCTAGACAAAATGTCTTCTTCTTTCCATTCCATGAACTTATTCTATTTTTAAACTTCTAAGAAATGTCATACGATACCCTCACAGGTCAACAATCTTTGGCCTTGACCACTCTATTTTTAGACTTCTAAGAATTGTAATATGATGATGATACTACAATTCCTATTATTAGATTTTGACCTTGACATACAAATTTCCCGTCAAAACGTTTGACCGCAGAAGGACCTTGTAATATGATGACGATGATGACATTGCAATTTCTATTTTAGCGAGCTCCAAAAATTTAATTTCCTGCCAAAAGCTTGACCTTGAAGAGATCCAAAAGCTTACATTTCTCACCACCAGAGGGCGAGTGACCTTGAATTGGTCCAGAACCGGCCCCTAATCACTACTACATTATTATCTTTAAACATTTCTTTTTTCGTTTAATAATTTTTTTTTTATTTCTCAATATTTTCTCTTTAGTCTACATAATTACGCACGTCCCTGTGTATAGTTTAGACATCCATGTCTTTGTTCTATGCGCAACGCGAATTGAACACGCTACGCATTTCCGTTTATTATGCCGTGGAGTTCAGACGTTATCTTTTTTAAGTTTTGCTTCCCTTTTATAAGGTATGTAAAGGCGCGTAATTACATTTTCTATATATTAGATTTAATAGCGAACAAAGGTAGGAATAAGGTGGGAACAAAGAGTAGCAACAATCAAACCGCTTATCTTAAGAAAAATCTTTCATCTTGGTAAATTTTCCTAGCGTTGAAAGGCGTGGTATGACATCACGAACTTTACTTATTTAAAATGACGGCGATAATGCAATGTCTGCTTTATTAACTTAAATGGAAATACCTTTGTTTTGCATAAATCACACTTACTGTTATATCTATTCTGCGTAGAACATTTCAGGGAAAGTTATCTTATGTTCATACTGCTACAGTTCTTTTATGTCTCGTTTATTTGTATGTTAAATACAAATGGAAATTACCTTTACATTATCCTATATTTGTCTTGGAATTAAAATGAAAGTTCTCAAGCTACAGTTCGTTTAAGACAAGATTAAAGTGTTTATTTCGTACAAGTAAGTATTTATCCTTTTAGTGCAGTTCAGTTAGTGTTATTTTGATACAGTTAAAGAAAGGAACCGCTGAGTCCTGCTCCTAAGATAAAAAAAACATTTGAGTTCATAACCTCTCACAACTGTAATTTGTTGACATAGGTCAATAGACGTTTCATTATTGGATACATGTTGATCAGATTGCATTTTAAATTTTAAGTAAACATAGATTATAAGCTTATGTACAGTGTTTAATTTAGTAATTTTAGGATTGTAAGGCTCTACGAGAAATATCGTTTTAGTTATTTTATGCTCATATTAATCAAACATTTTGCTTTATTAAATATACATGTAAATACAGTTGTTTAGTGCTTATTCAATTTACCTATTATGCTTTCAGATACAACCTTTCTCAATTTTGTTGTATTTTAATTATCAAACCTAGAAATTTAGTGGTACCCAATAAAACAAATGCAAATACTGATTACATCTGTGGAAAATCTCTGCTTCCTCACACCTGATCAATGGTTCTCAATTACAGTAAGTTTGTACCTCACTGAGCTAGACCGTGGTGCAATTTACCTTTGTAAAATAAAATTAGATTTGATATTTACGTATAATTGAAAGCGTTTTAAGTTTCCAAATGTCATTTAAGCAACATTAAAATTCCTATGTCTATTTTAAATCTATACATTGTATATGATAGCTAGCAGGTTATCAAAATGCGAATGGGGAATGTCAATTTAAAAGCTTAATTGTTAAGGTACATCTTTTTAAATTACATCATCGTTAATAATGTGAGACTGATTTAAAACAATGAAAACCCATTCTAACGCCTACTACAATAAAAACCTTTTATTGATATAAAAACAAGCACGTTTCTTTGTCTAGCGATCTGCATTTAGGTGTCATGTTATTTAAGCAACATTACAATTCTTATGTCTATTTTAAATCTATACATTGTTAACTCTTTTTCTAACCAATAATTAGATATGTGCAACGAGCCTATATTTTCTAATTGCAATATATAACACAATTTATTTCTATAGCTAATTAGTTTAATACCTAATTCTATTCCCTCAGATAACTGTTCCAATTTTCTATAGTTTTTTTGTCTAGCGATCTGCATATATTAAAAGCCAATAAACCTATAACTAAATTGATTTTTTATTAATTTAGGGATTATTTAGATTTACAACATTTTATATATGCGTAGTAGATCAAATTTAAATCTGTACATTGTTAACTTCCTTTCTATACTGCAATTTATATAGCTGTCATAGTTTGTTCTTTTTCAATAAATCTGTATAC
The DNA here is from genome assembly GCA_036346205.1 of Vesta saturnalis. Classification (NCBI taxonomy): domain Eukaryota; kingdom Metazoa; phylum Arthropoda; class Insecta; order Coleoptera; family Lampyridae; genus Vesta; species Vesta saturnalis. The sequence continues at coordinate 887,987 of JARFJB010002020.1, forward strand.
TCCTTTATACGTGTATAGTCCAATTTCTCCTTTTAAATCCAGTTCAACGAACGTCAGCTTCGGAAAGGGTTCTATTTCCTTATAGGAGATTACAATTTCCTAGTTCAGTGTGTCGATAGCTTAAAGTACATAATATGTATCGCCTTCTCATCTAGAGGAAGAAGGCCGATATCGGATAAAATCCTAGGGCGGTAGTGTTCTGTACTAATGACTAGACGTTTGCCCTGCACCCAAACATAGATATGCAGAGCCAATAAGGAACCGTTTAACCTTGATGGATTGACTACACTAGGATAGAATACTACCGAAAACTAGTACTACAGAAGCTTTTTGACATTTGTCAGCAATAAACACTCTTTGTAAAATGATTCTGGTTAAAGCATGTTACATATGGTTGGGGACACTACTATGTTTGTTGGTTTTCTGACTGCACCCAAACTACTCATGAACACATCCTTTGTATTTATTCAGCAGCGTTTTAAATTTTATGCTTTAAAATACCCGTAAAAGGGCTGAGGTACTGCACATTTAAACTCCTCCGTTTCTAACACTATACGTTCACCACACTTCTCAATCGTTCATGCCTCTACTTTACTACACTATTTTACATATTTCTTATTGCTAATACACAGCTTCATCATTTTCTATTTTCATTATATAACACTCTAAATCTAGTTTGATTGGCTTTATTAACGTCTCCAATCGCTCACCCTCTGCACTTACTGCTTTCTGTTCAGCATTTTCAGACTCACAAAAGTCATTCCCATCGAAAACGGTTTAGAATCTGCTAAAACTACCCATGGACGATAACCCTGTTGACTTATTTTAGCATGTATTGGAAAAGCTACCTCTAAAATTAGGTGATTTAAGCGGATTATTCAGCTTTTCTATCTGTACCTTGACCAATTTTCAGATTTCTAAGAATTCCGGCGAAAGTTGACTCAATTTACCTTAACCTTTTAGCATAAATCACAACCCTCCCATGAGTTGATTTTAAGAATGTGTTATCCTTCAAGCCAATAAACTTTAACCCCTCAGATCAACAAACTTTATTCCTGCACGGCCTGATTCAATTTGTTTTCTGTGGGGAAACGACTACTGGTTAGCTGTGTTGGGAAACGACTATCTGTATTTGGGAACGGTTATTTGTCTTAAAGTAACTACCTCCTGCTGGTGGTTAGGATAGTAAGATACTGTAAGCATACTAATTATCCAATACAGGAACCTCGATACACGTTAAGCATAGACAACCCTCTTGTTTCCACGAACTGATTCTCTCGTTAGAATTGAGCAATAGGAACGCTTATTTACTATTCCCAAAACAACCTTCATGTTTCCACATACTGCTTCTGTCTTTAGATTTCTAATCATACCCCATACGCACGACATGGCTGGAAAACACATCGCAAATCTCGAAATAACGTCACGAAACGCCGAAAAACATAAAAATAACGTTGTAAATCGTTGCAAACACCAAACATAGATACATGGATATGTAGATACACAACCAATAAAAGCACCGTTTAACTTTAGGAATTCTAAGAATACCCTTGCAGGCCAATAATTGTAATAACTTCCAGGAATTGACAAATATTGACCCTGAAGCGGAGAGCGTGTACGTGTACGGCGGATTAACTAACCTTCAATTCGTATACTGTGGATCAGGATGGGTTCTATGTCCTAAACTTAATAACCCACATGTACGATCCAGCGTCCAATCAGAAGACCGAAAACGTCAGGAAACGTCTACCTGTGTTTGGGAAACGGATCCAGTTCTTGGGGAAACGGTCAGCTCCTGGTTATGAATCCACATACTCTTTTATTATTATAAACAATTTAAACAATACAGGAACCACTTAACCTACGTTTTAGCATGGACATCATTCTTCAACGACAACAACCTGTTTCCATGAACCGTTTAGAATTGGTCCTGAAGGTTGATTTAATAGTTCATTTAACACCTTGACTCGACTAAATTGCTTGGTGTCCTTGAAAAGGTCGGATAATATCAGGTAAGATCAGGATAGCCTGTAAGTTAACACATATGGTCTTGACAGTGAAATTGCTTGGAGACCTTAAAAATTTCCAACCACACAACCATTTAACCTTGAGCTACTTATTAGCCTAAACAAAATGTTCTTCATATGCCTGCGGGTGTAATTGCAAAATGCCGACCACGAAATTACGATGTGACATGTCTTGCTCGCCTTGAATGGGAAGTGACCTTGACCTTGACAAATTCTCGCGTGCACACACAACGCCAAAGCAACATTAAAAAACATTAGGAAACGTCAGGAAAACGTCAAAAAAACGTCAAGGAAACGTTAGAAAGGTCAAAAACCTCAAAGAAACGTCAAAAAACGCCAAGGAAACGTCGAAAACCATCAAGAAACCTCAAAAAACGCGAGAAAACGTCAAAACATAGATACACACTAAGCCAATAAAAGAATCGTTTAACTTTGACCTACACCTATTAGCATAAACAACATCTGCCCGCGAATTGATTGTAATAAGATACCAATAAATTGCAACTTTGAATAAGTCAATTTGGGAAATACAAGAACCATTTAATCTGCCTTCTAGCATAGACGATAATATGTCTCAACTGTAACAACCCCTGACCTTGAAAATTGATTTCTTAGGATTGAGCTTGAAATGGTGGGGGTACCTGGAAATAACACCTTTGACCATGGGAATAGATTTCTAGGAATTGTAATAACTTCCAAGACTTATACAATAGTCACTGATTGGTTATTGATTAGCAATTGATTTATAGGAATACCCTTCAGACCACCTTGAGAATTGTAATAACTGAATTAACACCTCGACTCAGCTAAGAATATCCTCCTTGAAATCCATGTGACCTTGCTGCCCCCTGTACCTAGAACATTTCCCAACACATGACCTCTACCTGAAAATAGAACAACCACACCTACAACTTTACAGTCTATTTAACACCTCTGACGTTGAGAATACCAAGAATTAGCACATCGAGTTGATCAGAAATTGCTTGGTGACCTTGAAGAATATACTTTACACGGTGTACGAGAGGACCTTGAAAACCATGTACTTGAACGCAGGCAATGATATGACCTTGAAAACCATATATTTTGGTATAGGTAATGTGTACAATGACCATAACCTTGAAAAACCATGCACTTGGAAGTGAACAATCAGGACCTTGAGGAATATACGTATCTAATGTGCAAAAATTGATACCAATACGTTTTGGGTGTTGATCTAGTTAACAATCTATTTTTAGATTTGGAGGAATTATGACCCCGACTCGGCCAGAATAAAATTTTCAATCGGAGAAGTTTGGATAAGATCGGGACACCACTGCAGGTTAACACATGACCTTGACACAGTCAATAATTGCTTGATTGAAAGCCACGAGGCGTCAGTGATTAGGAGTGCTGCTAAATCTGACTTCCAGACATATGGTCTCAACCAGTTTGGTGACCTAACCATGAAAAGTAGAATCCCCATACCTTGAAAGGTTTATTTGAATACAGCTGATTACCGGTCATATATCAGGATACCCCTGCAGGTTGATTTCTAGGACTTATGATCTTGAAAATTTATACCAATATATTTTAGCCATTGACAATCTATTTGATAGCCCCGCAGGTGATTTCTAGAAATTATGACCCTGACTCAGCCAGAACAATGGATCGCCTCTGTTCTTTTCTCAGAGGTGACCGTAAACAGATCCCTGTTTTGGGAAACGGCTTTCCTGTTTTGGGCTGTCTGTCTTTGGGAACCGGATTCGGTTCTTAGGAAAACTACCTCATCCTGGTGGTTTAGGACAGTAGTATTATGAATCCTCATAAGCATAATCTTTACAATTTAGCCAATACAAGAACTTTGACTCATATAGACAACGACAATCTGTACCATACCCTCGATATTGAGAATTAACGTTTTGACTCAGTCAAGAATTGCTTGGGTGTCCCTGAAAGGTAGAATCCCCCACGCCTTGAAAAGTCTGTTTAATACCCCTGAGAATTGATTTACAAGAATTAACACCTTAGCTCAGCCAAGAATTGCTGTGTGACCTTGAGTAATATACGTAGAAAATGTGTATGATGGCCTTGAGCAAAACAACTTTGACCTTGAAGCGTCGGCTGAACAATGGGTCGCCTTCGTTCTTAAAAATTGATTTCTCAGAATTGGGCCTAAAATGGTAGGGAAAGCTGAAAAATGATTTAGATAACAATCTATTGTAAGGAATTATGACCCTAACATAACATTAATATTGTTCTGAGCTGATCTTTGATTTCTTTAGCGAAGCACATTGTTTTAAGTTCTTTGGTAGCTTGTTAAATAATATAACACCTGAGGAAGGAGGAGTACTTTTAGTACTAATTAATTTATTTAACGGATTACGATAATCGTGCTTCATCCCTGTGTTGTATGAACGACAGTCAGAATCTTTTTAAATTTGTGTTGGTTACAATAAACGTAACTCAAGGTTTCTAAAATGTATAAGCTAGCTAGAGGTAGAATGTTGTATTTAATGAAACAAGGTTTACCGGATTCATTATTTGTAATACCAGTAATTCCGAATAACCCACTTTTCATCTAAAAATACTTAACGCGCAGATGTAGATAGTCCCCAAATGCTAATAAAGTTTGAAATTTTACTATGAACTTCTCCGTAATAAAATGAAATTAAATAATATTCTGGGAGAAAGTATTTTTAATTCTCTATTTCTGGAGTTTCCAATTAAAGTATCATCAAGTCGAACATCTAAAGATTGGTTTGATTATGTACTTGTGAGCCATTTATTTGGATATCACTAACAATACCGCTTTCATGTTTAGCCGAACGAAATACAAGGAAATTAGCTTTAGTTTAATTAATATGTAATTTTTTGCTAACAAAACCAACTCTCTAAGCTCTTTAAAAAAAACGTTGACAATATTCACAAGATCGTGGATGTTTTGGCTTGTAATTAAAGCAGGAGTATAGTCAACCTACAAAGACATAGAATAATTTACAAATTATACAGTATCATTAATAGCAGAAATAATGTAGGTCCTAATGTGGATACTTGGGGAACTTGTGAAGATTAGTTTTTTATCCTTTTTACTTCACTAATTCACTTCTGAAATTAAAAATTAAAAGTTAAGTACGCAATAATGGCTTAATGTTGACCAAATAAATTTAAGAGAGCAATGGAATGTAATCTCTCTGCCATTGTATAAAATTTTGTATATTTAAATAATGCGAACGCCGACATATGTGTCAAACAGTAATTAGCTTCTGTAATTGCGTCATTTTGAGTTGGTATAAGTATTATTAATTACTAATTAAACCGTTAGATAGGACATGTATTTTTTTTGTTAATAGAAACATGCAAAATTTTATATCAATCGCTTCGTTATTCCACAATTAATAATTTTATCACAACAGAAGTCTTAGATTATTGGTTGATTTAATATTAACTAAAACAGCTTGATTCGCTGTTGCTTCATCGTGGAAAACATGGAATTCCCTGTTGCCCCTCTCGGAATATGTCGTACTCTATATAGGGAAGTGCCATGGTCAAATGATTATCCTTCGTTCTCATTGTCATACGTATATAGATCGAAGCTGCAATTGTAAAAGAAGTATGAGGTAAAGAGTAGTTTAAAAATTGATTAATGCGATTGAACTTGATGGGGACTCGCTCGGTAATTAAGTTTGAAAACTAGTTAATTTGTTTTAATACAAGTAGCAAAAGTTGCTCTGCTACTGATCACCGCTCATATTTGAACGGTAATCTTTGAAATTTAAATAATTTCATATTTATTAAGGATCATCCATTTTCATCCATCATTGGTGAAGAAATTTTGTTTGTCAAGGGGACCTGTGACCTCGTCTACCGTATCCGCCGACCGTCCGAATTGATTGAGTTTTAGGTACGTCTTCTATCGCAAGATAATACCCTGAATTTTATCCTCCACAGGGAAACCCGACGCAGCCTGTTTGGAAAACCGTATACGTCCAGAAGTGGATTCAAAGACCGCGTGTATAGTAGCTTATCTTTGGGTGGCGCCCGAATCCGTTCTTTAGCCCCTGGAGAGAACGACCGCTGTCCGCAACCGTCCAGGATTGTCACATACTAATAAAATACCGTAACTTAACATTATAAATAATAAAATATTTCCAAGCAAGATTTAATTTTTGTGTTGAGGGCAAGCTTCACTTGCCACCACCGAAACCCGTTACAAACTCCTACCGTGATAGGTATAACTGAGGAATGGTATTCTTGTACAGAATTATGTAGTGATTTATACCTAATTTTAACAGATCGAGTTCTGCTTATCAGGTACGTCCGAAACAGTTTGACTATGACACCTCTTATCCCATACCTTTCTAATTTAGTAAGTAAAATAGTATGATCCACACAATCAAACAATCTCGTTCAATCGCTGAATATGCCACCCACATATTTTTTATTGACTATCGCTTCCACTATTTCCTTTAATAGATTTAATAGATTCAATATAATACCGAACATCGAAAAGGAAGCAATACTATATTATCTGAAGAATTTTGCAATCTTTTCAAATGAAGGTACTTGAATTCGCAGTTAACGTTTTCTATTACCGTTTTATTTTCTTCTAGGAGTTTAGAAACGCAAATATTAAGGTCTGAAAAAAATCTGCAACAAGCTATATACCAATTTTATTATTATTCAAATAAAATCATTTACGCTAACGACTTGGTACATAACCTATCAACATAAAAATTTTATTATAATAGTAATTAATCTATTAATGGATTTATACATACCATTAAACTACTTTATAACATAAAAGGTATATCCTAGGCTAAACATAACTGAAGATTCATTAATAAAAATATCTGCTGTGGAACAACCTAGAAAGTGGACATTAAAAGTAATGAACTAATTTAAATTTAATTCTTTTGGTATAGTGCGAATAACATAATTCACAATATTAAACGGTAAGGATTAAAGAACCCATTTTGAATTTCTGAGCCTTAATGTAAAAAAATTAAATATTATGCTTTTTTAATATAATTTAGTACTCCCTCTGTAATTAATTTTTAGACTTATTTGGCCAAACTAAGAAACCTTATAAACAATGTTATTCAGAATTAAATTATCTTTAAAAATATGTTTTCCTACAAGACATACATAGACACACACACACACACACACACACACACACACACATACACATACACGCACACGAACACGCACACGAATACACACACACACGTAGACGTACACGCACACGCTCTGCACACGTACACGCACACGCATATGCACACGCACACGCACACGCACACGACACGTCACACGCACAGCACGCACACGCACACGCACACGCACGCGTACACGCACATTCACACGCACACGCACACGCACGCACCACACGCTCACGCACGCACACGCACACGCACAGATAAACAATTAAATACGTACACACGCACATTTAAACCCTCCACACACACACACACACACACACACACACACACACACACACACACATGCACACACACAAGCGCTCGCCTGCACCCACCCTTCCTCACCCACACAGGCACACTTGCGCACTGGCACATGGACACACACAAACAGCACGCACACAGTAACACGCATACACACGCACACACACACACACACACACACACACACACACACACACACACATTCACACATATACGCACACGCTAGCACATATGCACACGCAGATTCACATAATCCAACATTCACATTTTAACTGCGTGGTTATCTGGTTGCTTGCATAATGATCTTCATTAAAACTCACATTTTCGTGACATTTTGTGCTAGTAATGTGGTAGCACTTCATTTCACTCAAACAAAGAATTCCATCGTGTTTCATTTAACCTACTCAGTTAGTTACGTTAAGCATTTTTACTTTCTTAAAATAATAATAATAATAGTAATGTTTGAAATGTTTGAAATGTTTATTTCATATAATGTACAATTGTTTGCGGTCCAACCAAGTTCCACCAATTTCTCGGTTGTGTCCGTTTAAATCATTAATTACATTTACATACTACATTTGATAACTATATACTGTTTTGACATAATTATTTTGTTACTAGTCTGACTTTTAACAAATACATTGAAATGCAATCGTGTGATGGTAAGTATATAATATGTATTTTTTATTAATATTGTCCATATTTTTAAATTTTTATTTTTACACTGTTCTAAAGTCTTGCTACGTTGTTTCAATTATCCATTTCCTTACAGCAGCATTAAATCTTGTAATTGCAGTTATGCTTTTATGTTTTCAGGTATGGTATTATACAGCATGGGCACTGTACATTCTATCGAACGCTTTCCATACTTGTTGAAGTATAATGGCACAGCGTAGACGGTGTTACGTGTTCGGTAGTTATGGTCCAAAGCGATTTTCTAGACGTCATCCTTATAGTACGTGATGATATTAATGTAATTATAATAACCTCTTGGAGTGAGTGTGTTCGTTTTTCTAATAGTTGTTTCTTTTCTAGGTAAAGGTTTCCTTTAATTAACTTAAGCAAACTTAACTGCAGAGATTGCAATCGTTTCAAATGAATTGCTTCAGCACAACCCCATACTCAAACCCCGTACCTGATGATCGATTCTATAATTGCTTTATATACAATTTCCATGGTTTTGTTGTTGGTATATTTGCTTAAGAAATAGAAACATCCTGAATATCTTTTAATTTTGTTGTGAATGTTTTCTATGTGTTTGTTATACAAGAGTCTTGAATCCAATGTTACGCCTAAGTAACTAAACTCGTTTACTTTCTCTATTTTGTGACATACACATTTATGTTTCAGTTGAGATATTAGGCAATTATAATTATGCAACATTAAGTTTGTTTTATTTTATATTCCATATGTGATGTTGCAAATATCATAGTCTTGGTTTTGTTTGAGAATAATAATATTAATAATAATAATAATAATAATAATAGTAATAATAATAACCCACAAGGGGTCTGACTGTCCGTCAGACTTGGAGATTATCGCCCGCACGGGCATCAGCATTTCCTTACCTACCTTATCCTAAGTCCTCTAATGCCTTAAGTAACCAACATCGTGTACATTGTCGTCGGAAATAGTTCTAGTTGTTCTTTGTTACTTGTTAAGCAGACCACACGCATTATATAAAGGCGTTAACCGAAGTGTCATACGTACCTTGTAAAGGGATGAATGACCACAAGATTTTCCAATATTATAATAGAGGACCCATCCTCTGAAATGAGCACTGTTTGGTTTGATAGGGAAAGTGGAAGAAGTTAAAAAAGTGAATAGAATGCTATTTGTTAAAACGGCGACTATTATACGGTCAAAGCGGCTGCTGCTGATAAAGAGATTGTGTGATTTCGATGTCCAAGTCAAGCCACACGAGACGCTGAATGTTTCAAAAGGGGTCGTTTATTGTCAAGATTTTTTCATTTGCAACGAGGAGGAAATTCTTGAAGGATTGAAAGAAGAAAAAGTTATAGCGGTAAAACGAATTAAAACAAAGGTCGACGGCAATTTGGTAGATACTCCCAATCTTATACTAACGTTTAACTCTATTGATCTTCGTGAAACAGTAAATGCAGCCTTTTATACTTTATGAATAAAACCGTATTTTCTACCGCCAATAAGTTGTTTCCGATGCCAGCGGTTAGGCCACATATCACAAAGATGTTAAGTCCCGCAAGTTTGCGTATGTGGAACACAGAGGGTAGTCGGTGTGATGTACCAGTGGTTTGTCCAACTGTAAGGAAAATCATCCTGCAAACTCTCAGACGTATGAGGCCTACAAAAGGGAAGTAAAAATCGAAGAAAATAAAGTTACGCGGAGGGTAACGTACCCGGAAGCTAGACAGTTTGCAAATAGTGCCATTACTACGAAGAACCTGTGTTACAACGTCGCCGCACAATCTATTGGTACTAGCCAGGCGAATCTTATTCCTAAAAAAAAAAAAAATAGTTAGTGAAGAAATTAAAGCACTGACCAGCGCTATTATGCCGTATATTAAACAATCGCTACCGCAACCTGTAGTGTATCCTAAAGTTTTTCAGATTCCTCAGCCAATGGATGATCTATCCAGGGGCGCTGAAAAACATCATTGGCACGAACAAGATTTACCGGTTCGAGTATTAAATCGGTAGATGTAAAAACTTTGGCAGAGGCCAAAAGCCCTAAAACGAAAAGGAGCGGTCTAAGGCAAGTCTAGAAAAGTAAGTGGTCAATTGGAATCAGGGTCAGAAAATAGGTGTGATAGTTACTGTGATGTTACGAAATAAATGATTAAAACCTGTGACATTTTCTGTGACAACACAGATGTGATAAACCTATTTTATATATTCTATATTTATTAGTGACGACATTTTAGCTCTCTCTGTTATATATGTGTTTGTATAGTCCATAAATCTATTTATTTTTTGTTTTTATTTATTTACTTGTTTATTTGTGAAAGTCCTAAAATAATTTTAAACTTTAAATTATTTGTAACATTTGAATCGAGAAATTTTATCCCTACATAACATAACTTAAATGATAAGTAACTCAAGGTCAAATAAAAAAGAAATCTTGATACATTGGAATATACGAGGCCCAAGGAGGAGAATCGACGAACTACGATTCTTAAGGGGTTTGATTTCTGTATCCAAGAAACACACTTAAAACCAGACAGTAATTTTAATTTTAATGGATATAATACTTAACCAAAGCAAGTGGAAATTGCGGAATGCTAGAGGGGGAGTAGTCACCCTCATCTGCAACAAGCTACTTTAAATACGGGTCAACCCACTCATCACGTGTTTAGGACTAGAAGGCTTAGTGCAGTGGACGTATCAATCGCCACCCCTTCTCTGGTGGTGGGGCCAGAGTAGAACACATTAGATAATCTACATCAAAGTAACCACTGTACGATTGCATTTACATTTCCTAAAATACAGCAGATTGGACAACGTATGACGAGGCAATGGCAATTCCATAAATGGGCCTGGACATCGATGAAAATATGAGGAACCTAACCACTATAATAATAAAGGCAGCCACACAATCTATCAAGTAACAGACACAATCAAAAACGAAGATAATTATTTAGAATTTAAACAAAAAAGGGCCCAAGAGGAGCAAGTGAACAGTCATGGAGAAAGTATATCATCGACATTATAATTGGAGCGCCAGCTAAAGTGGTGTAGTGTAAGATTGCTGCGATGAAAGGAAAAACGCAAACCACCAACATTAAAGGTTGGGGGCGCGTACATGACCAACACTGACGAGGTGGCGAAGATAATGGCGTCGTATTACGCGGAAGTGTCGAGCAACAGGAGCTACTCAGAAAGATTTAGGGGATAGAAAAAGAGGCAAGAAAAGCAAGATATCACCTTTGAAGAAGACTGCAAACTAGAATATAATGTACCATTTAGTCTAAATTATCTAGAAGAAGCCCTCAAAACAACAAAATGCGCTAGCCCTGGAAAGGACTCAATTACGTACCTAATGATTAGAAAACTGCCAATAACATCAAAAAAGCATCTAATAAAGATATACAATCAAATATTCAGCATAGGAATATATCCCAAAATGTGAAAGGTAGCCACTGTGATCCCAGTAGTAAAGCCGGGAAAGGACCCAAGCGAAACGGGAAGTTACAGGCCTGTATCACTTACCTGCTTCCCGGGAAAAGTGCTAAAAAGGATGGCAAACAGCAGAGTCCAGTGGTGGTTAGAAAAAAATAGGTTGATGGATATAAGTCGGATAGGTTTTCGGGAAGGACACTCAACCATTAATCACTTAATAAGACTGGAAAGTACTACACAACGTGTGTACACTTCTGCAGACTAAAAAAAAACACCACGAACTACCACAGTACAAAGTTAACAAACAAGCGTTTCCATATCGTAACAAGGTAAACTTTCTAAGACTGATTTGGGACGAAAAACTAAACTAGAAGGAGCACGTCAAACATACTTGTAGCAAGGGCGAAAAGACCTTGCGGGTTACAAAAAACATAGCACATCAGACCTGGGGAGCCGAGGCTAAGCGTCTAAAACGTATAATAGAGGCAACATTATTAACACAGATTGACTACGGATGCGAGGCATATGGATCCGCTAGATGAACAATACTAATTTCGTTAGAGAGAATTATAAACCAAGCGGTCAGACTAGTCTTGGGAGCCTTTAGAACCAGCCCCGTAGCTAAAATGTATCAAATAACGAATATCATCCCCCTGAAATGGCAGAGAGGTCTAGACCACTAAAACTAAGAACGATAGGGAGAGAAAAGTATAAAGATGGGACGACTTTTTGCCATTTCGTGGACAATCCTGAACATGAGATTGGACATGATATTCGGGACCCAACGCAACAGAGGGCAGTATTTGAGGAGGTGGTAGCACGGCAGTACCCAGTTCACAAAGTGATATATACGGACGGGTCGCAAACGCGCGACGGTGTTGGTTGCGTTGTATACATGACGAGATATCTCAAAACTGGTTACTACCAAAAGTGGCAAGTGTCAATACGGTTGAATAGATAACACTAATATGCGCCGCCACGAGATGAAATTTTTTGGGATGCGCCGACTCCAAAAGTGTGATAATGAAGCTGTCAAACAGCCGAAAAGATCAGTTTTCTGCACTAACGAAAGAGAAGCTTGAACGTGCCAGAAAAGGTGAAAAAAGTGTAGTTGTAATGTGGGTTCCTGCACACATGGGAATTCCAGGAAATGAAAAAGCGTGCGAGCTGGTAAAGAACGCAGTAAGAAGACATAAAGTTGATCTACGGTACATGTAAAAAACAGATAGGAAAAGAAATTTTAAAACCAGTCAGAGAATGGTGGGAGAGCGAATTGCAGTATAACATGCCAAAAAAACTAAGAGTAGTGAACTTAAAAAAAACCGAGTAGTGCTCACAAGAATAAAGATTGGCCACACAAGGCTCACACACGGGCACTTGTTGATGGGGGGAACATCGAGCAATTGTCCACGGTGCGAGAAAGAAAAAGCAACCATAAATCATATAATAGAGGAATGTCAAAAAACAGAAGAATTACTTGTACATCATAACATAAATGGAAAGATAATAGAAAGTGTATTTGCAGACGAGCAGGAAACAGACCTTATGGATTATATAAAAACAAATTTCTATCAGTGGATATAAGAAAATTAACACTTACTCGGAATGAAATGAAATGTGCAGTTTAATATGAAAATGGAATGCAGCTAATGGTCATAGCTTTCGATGCGGCTTATACATTAACAAAAAACGAAAAAAAAAAATAATAATAATAATAATAATAATAATAATAATTGGGGAATAACCACTAGTTGGTGGTATTGATTGTTTTGGGCGATGTACTAATGACACCTAAGGTTCACGAAGGTAACTATGCTACGTGGCGTCTTCTTTTCCTCAAGTCCTTTTCGTCATATACGTTCACGAACCTAGTACCTTGGACTTACAGTGAACACGTGGAATGGGAATTTCAGCAGAATAAATTTCTAATACACCTAAACTTGCATTTTCCTATTTTTAATTCGGATAAAATAGAAATAGTTCATATACAGAAAAGAGTTCCTCACTCATCGCCTTTTATCTGATTTATGAAAAGAAACATGAAGAAATGTGGAAGAATGGATTAATATCAGATCTCAAATCCATCTAAAAGATACCTTGTTTTGATTAATGTAGAAAAATATGTCATACCTTTAATCGACTTACGAACTTCTCATGGACAATGCAATGATATTCTCTACAAATATGACTAAGTTCGGGAAGCTGTACAGCATAGTGTTGAACAATGTCCTAATACGGGAGTAAATAATTGTTTTAGATATATCAATTATAATAACTACAAGTCTTGGGATGGCTAGTAAGACTAAAACCAAAGTTTCCCACTGGTTTTTTTTTTTATTTCTAAAGCAAATGATTTTCCACAAATGTAAATCAGCCATGGTTTTTATAAAAAGTAGTTTAACATTTGTTAAAACGCATTACCTTTTTATTGAAACTCAGAAATGTATCTAAGTTTTTTTAAATGAAAGTCTATATGTCTCTGTTTGTAATTCGGTTAAAATTGGAAACAACCTTGAATATTATTTTTATGGTCACCATAAATGTGACACCAAAATGTTAACATTACGACACACTGATTTATGAATAATAGAATTATTATTTGCACTTTTTAGCAATCTTTAAAACAATAAGAAAATTAAACAAGCTTATATAATATTTATAGGAATGATTGTAAGGTTTGTTTTCAGTCTTGTCTTAAAATCCAAATGATTATTTTGTCAATAAAAATATTATGATATGCATCCTAAATTTGCTATTTAAAGAGTCATTATAAAATGTACATTTATTTATGGCCTACATACGTAAAATTGTTCAAATACAGACTAGCATCTCAGTACGTATTGTTTTCAACCATTTAATAAATATTTCGTAACTACTAATAGAAGTAGTTTATGCTCTTTTCTGTATTATAAGTTTTTTAACTGTGGTTGCATATTAGTTGAGTTGATCCACCTATTTCTACAGTTTTTGCTTTTATAGTGCGACGTTTTGGAAGCGGACTCTGCTTCCGTCATCAGGCTTAGCCCTGACTATTCTCAGTTTCGAACTTGGTGCTTTCACTTGTAAGTCTGACACCTTTACCGTTGAGCCACTGAGTTATTCAATATATATTTTTAGAACATATGGATATATATTATATATATATATATATATATATATATATATATATATATATATATATATATATATATATAGGTAATCAGCGAGATACGGGACATAGAATTCCCATTTGAAAACTTCGATTATCTGCACGAACTGGCTCAGAAGTGGTAGAGAACTGAAACTTAGTACAGAGCTTAAGGGATCTTTCCTGACAGGAAAAATGTGATATTTAAAATTTTTACTCAATACGCAGGTCTCAGGTTCGAATCCAAGTCGAAACCAAATTTTTATTTATTATCTAATTTTGATGAAACTTAAAATCAAAGTACTTGCACCTAAAGTAAATTAAATTACATGGTCAAATACACAAAAACATTTTTACAACCAATTAATCTACAATTTTATTTGTATTAAATTAGTTAAATCGTTAAGTGTGTACATTAGTTTAAAAATAACTTTATAATGGAAAGGGAAAAATATCACATATTGGAAAGGGAAAAATCAACGGGAAAAATGCTTCAAAACAAAAAATGTTCACATTAAATGTTCAAATTGGAAACTAGCAACAGCGGAGCAATGACCCAAGCGATCGCAGAAACTTTTCATGACATTTCTCAGCATACCAACAGTAATGTTGTTTGAGACGTTGACAATTCTTGCTCTGGGTTCATTTAAATTTGTTGGCTTTAGATCAATGAATACATTGTCTTTTAGATATCCCCACATAAAAAAGTCCAATGGATTAAGGTCCGGGGAACGAGGTGGCCATCTGCAAGGCCGTACTGTCCAATCCAACTTTCAGGAAACACTGCGCTTAAGTACTCAGTAACGGGATAATGGCCGTGCACCGGGTGTTTGTATTGCATAAATACTAAGTGATTAACAATATTGAGCTCTTCAATGGCTGGCGCGACTACATATCGAAGAATACGGTGCTCCAGTTACATTACCATCTAAAAAGTAAGGTCCTATAAGTTTAGTTCCGCAAATTCCAACCAAAATGTTTAGTTTTTGTTTTACCTGACTGTGACCTTCATTAAAGAGTCTAAGATTCTCCTTAGCCCACATTCTAACATTTTTTGAGTTAAATTTTCTGCCCAAGAAGCAACTGCACTCCTCAGCAAAAATTGTTTATTTTGGTAATCCATGTTTGACAAAAAAACATTCGTTTATCGTCATCATCGTTGTGTAGCGTTTGCACATTTTTTCTTTGAAACGTTTATACCCTTCCATTTTAAGCATTTTTCGGCAGCTTTCTCTAGGAATATCAAGTTGAGTACCTAGAGATCGGACGAATGTGTTTGGTTTTGTTTCTATTGCCGCATACACTAACACTTTGCTGTACTCTATGATAACTGGATTCTCTCTAATTACCTTTACATGATTTTGGTTTAAACAACCTGTTGAATTAAACTCTTTGACAAGCCGCTCTACCGTGCTTTTTGAAGGAAAAGGCCAATTAGGATACATACCAGCAAACAAGTCAACCACATTTCTTATTGAGTTTCCCTGAAAGTACCACTTCACAACGTTAACTTCTTCTATTGAAAATATAGAAGCCATAACTACTTAACTACAAAAACTAAACAAATCTTTACTTAATAAACTACAATGTTTGTCAATACAGGTTCAAATGTATAGCAAAGGACAGATTCAAAACTAAGTGCTTGTTAGGTTAGGTTAGTACAGAATAATACTTTCAACAATTGGGAATGAACAGCTGATATCATTGAGTTACTGTCTTGTTTCTCACATCGCTGATTACAAAGAGTACAAAATAAAATTCTTAAACGGAAGGTGGTTAGGACTAATCATAGTCAATATGTAATATTTTATTATTCTTTAAAAACACATTTAGGGACAGTTATAACACAGTTAAATATGTTGAAAAGTTTCTGATTTTTCAACAATGATATAGTACAAATGTTTAACTACCAATGTGATTTCAATTCAATTTATGTGCATGTAATTAAATTTCATTACGCTCGCGTCAAAATCTAAAAGTGGAGCTATTTTTTAATTACCTAAAGTGATTGAACTACCATTTTTTGTCTATTTGACTATGTAATTTAATTTACTTTAGGTGCAAGTACTTTGATTTTAAGTTTCAACAAAGTTGGATAATAAATAAAAAATTTGGTTTTTCTGCCTAAAAGGATTCGAACCTGAAATCTCCGTATTGAGAGAAAATTTTTAAATACAACATAAGGATTCCTTAAGCTCTGTACCAAGTCTCTGCTTTCTATCACTTCTGATATTATGTATATATATATATATATATATATATATATATATATATATATATATATATATATATATTATATATATATATATATATATATATCATATGATTGCGCAGTTATTTATTTCGCATGTTGCGCCGTAACCTGTTGTATTGCGCTTAAGCTCTTTGTGCATTACTGGGATCAAAATGGTTCTCATTTCTACACTAGCTTCGCTTATAGGATTTTATGCTAGTGCGATGTATGTAGCTTCTTTGAGTTTCTGGTGAGTTGTATTCTCGTCCTTTGCCACTATCACAACATACAGATTATAGGAAATGGCATGAACATATTTTTTAATTTTACGTTAATTACTTCTTAATTGCAAACCAAACAAAGCTTAAAAATTAATTAAAGGAATCAAAGCATTTGACCAAGTTAGGTATAAGTGTTTACTTGCCAAACTCACCTCGTTTGGGTTAAATGATACGCTCATCAACTGGGTTTCTAGTTTCCTTGATAAAAGACGAATACGTGTTGTGGATAATGGCTTTTTTCAAAGGAAGTTAGCATTAACACGGGCGTAACACAGGGATCCGTTATAGCGCCTACACTTTTCTGCTGTACATAAATGACCTTATTTCTTCAACTAACCCCATCCATTGCTTTGCTGACGATAGCAATGTTCACTGTAGTTTATCTCAGTCTACTCAAAGTGATAATCCACCTTCTATGTCAAATCAAGAAATTAAAGCTGATATGGCAAATTCAATCAACAAAGGCATTCAACGTATTCTCGAATAGGGCAGCAATAATCTAGTTAAATTTAATGCTAATAAAACTCAGTGTTGCCTTGTGCCCGCCAAAAAGATCGATCATTTCCTGTTGTAAGTATGAATGGCTCAGTTATTAACTCTCATGGGTTGAACATCTTCTGTCAGATACCAGAACAGCTGCGCGTAAAATAGGCTTTTGTACAGATATAAGCAGTACTTTACCTCTCGACAACTTCTGCAGTATAAGGCCCAAATTCGGCCTTATCTGGAATATAATTCTCACCTCTGGGTTAGTGCTCCCCAATACGCTCCCGATATCGTTGATCGTATTCAAAAGAGAGCGATTAGGCTTATAAATGACCCGTCCTTAACTTCTCACATTCAGTCCCTTGAGCATAGAAGGATGGTTTCAGTTCTTTCTTTGCATTATCGTTATTACAACGGCTATTGTGCTGCTGAATTATATTCTTTGATACCTTATCGGGCTATCTTTGCGAGAAGCACCCGGTTCGCTCATTCACATCATCAGCATGCAGTAAAATCTCCACTTGTCATACCAAACGGGCGCAATCCACATTTTTCTACACGGCTTCTACACTCTGGAATGATCTCCCTAGTTCTTGCTTTCCTCTCACTTATGATAAGAGAAGATTTAAGGTAGCTGTTTATAGGCATCTACTGGCAATTCATGATCCCTCTATACACCCTCCTAAGTGTTCCTGTTTTAGGACGATAGGCCAAATTTAGCCTGTTCTGGTCCACAATCATAAAATCCTCGCATACGCTCGGGATTCAAATAATGCTCGGTAGAATAAACCCTACTTACTTCTCTTGTAAAGTAATACACCTTTAATAACATTTTTAAGGATAATTATGCCACCTTTTCTGTAACAAGTTCATTAGGAAAATAGGCAACACTTTAAAAACAAAACAATAGTCTACGTCAGAACGACGTTTAAACCTGTATGTCAGATAGACATTAATATACATAAATAACTTAAAAAATTCCAAACCCACCCGCTTCTATCAGATATTAATATTAGGCTGGCCCATAAAAATGTCGTATTTTTAGAGTTTCTTACTGAACCCTTCTGCTTCTATCTAGAAAACATTTGATATGTTAATGATATGCATTATTAAAAGTTAATCAAGCAGGCGAATGTCCCTGTATAATTTTCTTCTGATATTCTTTTGTTCCTGACTAACAATAAACGTCAAAATAGCTGACAAAAATTATGAAATTTTAATACTTTTTCGTCATTACTAGAAACAAAACGTTTCTGCAACCGCCGCAGTTAGAGAATATGCGAAATGGAAGGGAACGAATAGTAAACATTTGTATGGCGCAGCGCTGGTTACGAAGATTTGCTGGCGGAGATACAAGTCTCAAGGAGAAACAAGGTTCTGATCGACCCAACTCGTTAAGTGTTGGTCAACTTCGAGATATTGTTGAAGCAAATCTATAGACAAGTACCCGTAAGTTGTCAGCAGAACTTGGGTATTACCTAGAAACCGTAGGGCGTCATTTGCATCAACTTGGAAAAGCCAATAGACCCTGTAGAGAAGTACCTCATGACTTAACGCCAGCAACGACAAAAGGCGAGTTCAGGTTTGTGATCAACTGCTTTCCAATCCTTGGAATGAACGTTTCTTTAAACGGATCTTTACTTTCGATGAAAAGTGGATTTACTCCAATAACCCTAGCACAGAAAATCAGTGGATTACTGTTGGGCAACCTGAATTGCCGGTTCCCGAATGAGAAAGGTTTCAAAGGAAGGTGATGCTTTGTGTATGATGGAATTTTGAAGAGGTTATTGACTTTGAGTTGGTTCCTTATGGGCACACGATTGA